>JALDNG010000047.1:735000-1227500 GCA_024349245.1 Neodontobutis hainanensis
ACGGTCGCTCTGACATGATATATGGAAACACGCCTAGAACCGCCCGCCTTGCCACAACACAGGTCCAAACCACCAGAGGTTTGAGAGGAAATACTAGATGGATACTGGTGAGTTTGTGAACTCTTAAATTAGGCTAGACTTCAGCTACTCAGCAGAGTAAAAAAAGTACATGCCGTCCCTGTCTCAGCTCCACCACTCACCTCTAACAGCACCTGCTTCTTTAATCAGAAAAAGGTCAAACCAAACCAATTTTCTACTACAAAATACTAAATTAAACCAAAGTTTAAAGCTTAACTTTAACTTTTATCTTTGAGTTTTAACAGATAATTCTGAACAATAACAATATTGTTCATTGATTCATTCATCAATGAATGAACAATATTATAATCAAACAATTGAACTAAATGCAAAAATAAAAAAAAATCTGGCAATTCCGGACCAGTTCAGAAAATGGTCCCAGGTCAAGGACTCAGTTCATAAACAGTTCATAAACCTGTTACATCAGCTGCTGAGTTGAAGTCTACTCTGGGACCTACATTGCTTATACAGTGATCTGTGATACACTGACTGGAGTAAAAGCTTTTACCTTTAACTAAATCTTTCAATTAAATTGTATTATTTTGGATAAAAAATTTAAACTTGGCTGTATTGTGCCCAAAACAGAGCAACTTTGAATTGGAATTTAAACCTTCCCAGCAGAATTGATTCAGTGCGGACAAGCCATGTAGACCAACAGCCAATGAATGAGCCCCTTAATTCAAATGTGAGCAGACCCCTTAATATGTGAGCATGTGATCGGCCTAGATAAGATAGATAGATTGGTACTTTATTGGTACCCAGGGGTAAAATAGTCTCGTGTGGATCATATTACATGTATATATAAATAGACACAAGAAAGATAGATTACAAGCCACACTATTTTTCAGGCGCAATGTTCTTCAGAAAAATGAAATAGAGCATTGTACAGACATACCAACATAACATATGTAGTGGCAACTACAGTAGTCGTTACAACATACGTAACATAAACATACAGACATCAGACAACAGCAGGATAACAGCACACGTGGGGAATTAGAATAAAGAGTCAGACAGATGTTAGGAATTAATGTCACAAGCTGAATGTTCTAATATATTATTTATCCTTGATAAAAGCCTTTGATGTCTTATGGTCACACTTTGCTGTGGTTTCCAAATATCCAATTATATCTTTAAATATGTATATATATATATATATATATATATATATATATATATATATATATATATATATATATATATATATATATATATTTATATTTATATATATATATTTATTTTTTTACCAACTGTTTACCAAACAGTGTATTTAATTAGGTGGATTATGCCAAAAGAAGTTTCTCCAAGTGCTCTTTTGAAACATGACTGGAATTAATGCTGAAGCTTTGTGGAAGTGGAGCCTGTAGTATCCCATGGGGCCCTACACAAAGCAGTGTGTTTATTCAAACATTAATAGGAAAACACATTTATTTCTTAGTGTTATGACATTTATTTAAAAAAGCATGGCAATGAGTAATAAGGCATCATAAAAAAGCAGACTAGTCTTTATAGCCTCTCTTCCCAGTGGAATTCAGGGTTAATTACTGTGAGAATGGCATATCATTGGTTTATAAGTGGTTCTTCAGCAGCATCTGTTTTGCAGTAAACACATCACTTTTAGTAGGAGCCACATTAAAACATTTAATGGGAAGAAATTAGACCAATGTTGATGACTGTTTTATGCTGAGATGAAAGTGTAAATGTATCTGTAAATATATTGTCTGTTTTGATTTGAGACACATGGCTGGAGAGATGAAAGGGGCTACTTGTTAGAACTAACAGTGTAATTTGAAAAAGTCATTGCTTTGTAAAGGAGAAAGACTTTGTGACCTCTGTAAAAGACAGAGTGGGGGCTTTTCCAAGTTAGAACACGCAAGCAGAGAGAAACAAGAACCAGTTACTATGCAATTTCACCGTCTATGGGCTGTTAAGGTCAGAATTCAACTGGCAAGGAAGGAAAACAAGCACTTCAGTAGGAAAATCTCAATTTACTGACCAAATGGGATGTGGTCCAAAACAGTCCCTAGTCAAGCAAAGGCAGATGGCAGTCCAAATGTTCCAGCAGCCTTGGTGTGGACTGTTGAAAGGGATATAGACCCCACTACAACTATTTCATATGAATAATAATAATAATAATAATAATAATAATAATAATAATAATAATAATAATAATAATAATAATAATAATAATAATAAAGGCTTTATGTCCCATGCTAGACTTTATGTAATGTAATGATTTTGTACTATATTTGGATATTCTTGATCATTTATGAATACCAAAGATGTGTCCAAAGCTGCTCTCCTGTAGATGCACTATATAGCAATCACACTCATTCGTAGTGGAATGAGAAACTCTGGTTTGGTGGACTCAAATGTAGGGCACTCAAAGTTTGCCATAATGCTTCTTCTTGAAAGGTCGTAAACAACACAGGTCACTAGACGCAGAATGGACAGTGATGCTTTTCAATATTTGCTTGAGTGAAGGCACATTTAAATGAATGTATTCAGTAATTTGGATTGGATTGTAAACACCTACCAGCAGGAGATTTTATCATAGCTATAGCAATGGGAGCTATTGTTGATAACAAAAATGTTTTGTTTGACCTGACTCTAGAGGGCAGTCTGATAAGAGTATGAAGTGTCACTTCCATGTGCACTGTCTATCTAATAAATGTTTGCCATGGTGAGTAAAATTAAGAAATATGGACTCTTTATTCTGTAAGAAGAAGTTTAACAAGCGCTACACCACATTGATTACATTAATAACGGTAAAACCTCTACAGCCATTAATGAAACTGGAAATGGGTAATAGGTCAATATCCATCCATCCATCTTCTACCGCTTATCTGGGGCCGGTTCGCGACTGCAGCAGTCTAAGCAGAGACGCCCAGACTTCCATCTCCACAGACACTTCCTCCAGCTCTTCTGGGGGGTTACCAAGGCGTTCCCAGGCCAGCCGAGAAACATAGTGCCTCCAGCGTGTCCTAGGTCTTCCCTGAGGTCTCCTCCCGGTGGGACATGCCCGAAACACCTCCCTAGGGAGGCATCCAGGAGGCATCTGAAACAAATGCTTGCGCCACCTCAGCTGGCTCCTCTCGATGTGGAGGAGCAGCGGCCCTACTTTGAGATCTTGTATCCAGGATCTTGTTCTTTCGGTCATCTTTTGGCTCAAAGCTCATAGGTGAGAGTAGGAACGTAGATCGACCGGTAAATTGAGAGCTTTGCCTTGTGGCTCAGCTTCCTCTTTACCACAACAGACCGGTACACCGACCGCATTACTGCAGAAGCTGCACCGATCCGTCTCCCTCCGGCCCCTGGCTGCGCCTAGAAATTCTGTCCATAAAGATAATGAACAGGACCGGTGACAAAGGGCAGCCCTGCCAGAGTCCAACATGCACCGGAAACAGGTCTGACTTACTGACTTACAGGGAGGCTGAGGAGTGTGATCCCTCTGTAGTTGGAACACACCCTCTGGTCCCCTTTCTTAAAAAGAGGGACCACCACCCTGGTCTGCCAGTCCTGAGGTACATTTGAGTCTGCCAAGTCTGTCCAGCTTTCTCCCCACGCCATCGGATCCAACTCACCACCAGGTGGTGATCATTGACCACCCCTCTCTTCACCTGAGTGTACAAAACTTATGGCCGCAAGTCAGATGAAACAACTACAAAGTCGATCATCGACCTCCGGCCTAGGGTGTCCTGGTGCCACGTGCACTGATGGACACCCTTATGCTTGAACATGGTATTTGTTATGGACAAACTGTGACTAGCACAGATGTCCATTAACAGCGGGTTTAGATCCGGGGGGCTGTTCCTCCCAATCACGCCCCTCCAGGTGTCACTGTCGCTGCCCACATGAGCATTGAATTTCCCCAGTAGAATGATGGAGTCCCCGATCGGAGCACTTTCCAGCACCCCTCCCAGAGAGACCTATCCCCGGCCCGAATGCGCAAGGAAGCGACCCTCTTGTTCATCATACAACACATGTCGGCTAAGCCGGGGGAAATGAGCAAGCCCACAGCAGCCTGCCGCATCTCACCGCAGGCAAGTCCAGAGTAGTGGAGAGTCCAGCCTCTCTCAAGGAGTTGGGTTCCAGAGCCCAAGCTGTGTGTGGAGGTGAGCCCGACTATCTCAAGTCGGTATCACTCCACCTCCCGCACATGCTCAGGCTCCTTACCCAACAGCACGAGATTCTGTGTTCGGGGATTGGGTCGCCGAGGCCCCCGCCGTCAATTGTCACCCAATCCACATTGCGCCGGGCCCCTACGGTTCCTCCTGCAGGTGGTGGGCCCATAGGAGGTCGGCCCCATGTCGCTCCTTTGGGCTGAGCCCGGCCGGGTCCCATGGGGAAACCAGCCCACCAGACGCTCGCGTATGATGTAAAATATTCAGTTGGCTTACCTTACCATGCATTGGTGAATAAATGATGCTTGTGGGCTTGCACTCTTGCACGGTTTGTTCCGGACTTTTTTGTTTGGTTCAAACCAAATCTGGCCTGACAGTGCCAGTGGACTGTGGTTCAGTATGGTCGGGGGTTTTTATAGCGCATTTGGTAATAGTTAATACTTTTGTACCAAATACTGGAAGTCATGGACATTTTTTATTTTATTTTATTTATTTAATAAATTTTATATCAGACAGATAAAAACACATAAAATGTATAGATTACATTGTTTTACATATTTTATGGTTCTATTTTGTGCTACACTACGGCAGACTATGTTGTCTCTATAGTCCCTACTCCACTCTGATTATTGTATTTATACAGTTCAACTGAAAACTTAAAAAGCATTCAAAAGCGGTCTATATGAGGCCTGCCCCCTGATGACAGTAATCTGTGTCAAGGTCTGATTGTGCACTTTTATAAATGAATATTGTGAGTTCTTTGTGCAGACCAAAAACACAAGTTTAAAAAATCCAGTGATGAGGAGTCATGGTAATTTTATTTATTGACTTTAGAAGCTAAATATGATAATGCTAAATATAACACACAATTGAATTATTTTTGTACTGTCAATTTATTGCAAAATTTCAGAGTTTAGTTCAGAAATTGACCCATATTGGAACCCAGCAGACATTTTTTTATATATATGCTAGGGTCAACTAAAAATATTTTGAGCAGTGTCTAAAACTGGATATGGTGCATTGCAATACACAAAAAAAAAAACATTTTTGATCAGCGTGGGATGTGTATTTGTTAATACTACTACTTGAGGGATCATTTTGGAGTGGCAACATACAAGAGATTTAAAATTTATAAAGATCTTTAAGGCCTAATCCCAATATAATGTAATCACCCTTAACCCTCATTTTGTGCGTTCACAAGAGACATGATGGTGTTCCAATACTCTTAATTTGAATCAAGGGGAAGAGGGATGGGACAGGACTGTACACCGTCCAAACAGAGATTTTCGAGCACCACATGCAAAAAAAGAGCTGCAAAATCTACCTAATTTTGGCAAAAATAAAGATTTAAAATTTTGATAGTGCTGTTTTATGTTCCTTTAATTTTGAACTTGTTTATATTTATTACATATGTTATATATGTTTATGTTTATTAATATTATTACTGTGCACTGTCACCTAGATTCTTATTCATGTTGTAAATTGTTTGTGCATGATGGGGTATTGTTTTTCTTACATGTTGATGTTCTTTCTAACCCTGCCAGGCACAACAGATGTAAAGCAGCCTTCTGACTAATTCTGGCATATTTACATTAATATGTTCATTAATATGCACACTGCCTTTTAATAATATATATATTTTTTAAATGCTAATCCATGGTTTGCTTGCAAAGTTTCTGAAAAACGACTGTTTGCCAGCATTTGTGTCACATCAACAGGTCACACTCAGTCAATTAGTCTAATCTAATTAGGTTATAGCATTTTATTTGCTAATGCATTTTTCATTTTGCTACCGTTGTCTGTTTGTCTGTCAGTATAAATTGATATGCTGTAAATTTCCAGAGTCAAAGGGATAATGTCTTAAGCAGATTACTGTAGATTACTGTAACGGCCTGCTCACTGGTCTCTCAAAACGAGGGTTAAGACAGCTGCAGCTTATTCAGAACGCTGCTGCTCGGGTTCTAACTAACACCAGGAAATACAACCACATCAGTCCAGTTTTAAAATCTCTGCACTGGCTTCCTGTTGCTCAGAGAATAGACTTTAAAACAGCACTGCTGGTTTACAAGTCTCTTAATGGTTCAGCACCAGAATATATTTCAGTTGCTTATGAGCCTCCTCGGACTCTGAGAACATCTGGGACAGGCCTTCTGCTCGTGCCCAGAGTTAGAACTAAACAGGGTGAAGCAGCGTTTAAGTTTCAGCAGCAAAAATCTGGAACAGCCTCCCAGATGAAGTAAAACAAGCCTCAACTCTAACAATGTTCAAAGGGAGGGTAAAAACCTTCCTTTTTAGCTCCGCTTAAACTACAACTTAAAGTGTTTTTTTTTTTTGTCTGCACTCTTCTTTTATAATGTTTTTATTTTTGTTTCTATATCTAAATCTTGTAAGTTGTATTTTATTCATGTAAAGCACTTTGAGTTACCCAGTGTATGGATTGTGCTATATAAATAAAATTGCCTTGCCTTAAATAAACAGTCCTTCAGGTTTTCATGGTTGTAGTAACATTCTTCAGTGTCTTGTGTCTGTGACAGAGACTGGGGAAACAGCAGCTGATACTGTTCAGAGCAAGACTCAAGTCAAAATACTCACAATAAACTGTTTATTCACTGTATAATGAGGATGTATACCCATAGACTTATTACTAGACCATATAGAATTATTATGTCATACATTATAACCTGTATGAGATTACTATATTTAGCCTATATTATAAATACTTGAATATATGTTGTATACAACTTTTAAAAGACCTTTTATTATTATTTATTATATAGTATTATATACACCGGATGAATGTATTGCCAATATTTGTCCACGTGTAAAAATGAATGTGGTTTTATGTCAGTGCTGTAGGCCAGTCACCGGCTTTTGAGTCCAAGTCACTTTCAAGTTCTAAGTGTTCAAGTCCGAGACCAATTCCAAGTCACCAAAGACTAGTCTGTTAGTTAAACTGCAAGTCCAAGTCACTAAAGAAAGGTCCAAGTCGAGTCCAAGTCAACAAAGTTAGTTCAAATCTGAAAACTGTGGGAGCCAAACTGACACATTGACTGGGATTTTAGTTTTGTATAAGCCTTTTTCATTAAACACATTTAATAGAGGCTGTAGCCTATATAGGCCTATATTTTTAAATTTTATTTATTTATACTTTTATACTGGGTTACATTTAGGGGCTGGGAGTTAAATGAGAGCAACCCGTTGTGTGTGGTGTTGTTGCTAAGCATCACCAATGTGACTGTGTATGAATGAATAATGGACAACCTGTAAGTGCTTTCAGTCCCTTGGTCCCTTGGGAGAAAAGCGCAATATAAATCCAATTCATTATTATTATTATGACATGCAAGTCCTTTGTGCTCAAGTCCGAGTTTTAGTCCGAGTCATCAGTACTCAAGTCCGAGAAAAAACAAGTCCAAGTCCAGAACCTGAGTACTCTATCTTTGTTTTATAAACAGGGACACATTCACCCTTGTGAATTATGGTGTTTGGTGAATTATGTTCAATCAATCAGAGTAAATATGATGAGAAAAAATAATTTGTTCTTGTTGCTTAAAATTATTTAGTTCCTCCCTCCGATATCCCATATTTATGTTTTTTTTTTTTTTTTTACAAAAACAGATGTCAGTTGCTGCTATTCCTCTGAGTCATGGTCAGACCATGACTGACATCAACAGAGACAGATATTCAACAGGTTCAGTTTAAAAAAATTTGGAGTTCATTCTGAATCAACAAAAACTCAAACTGTAGAGTCAGAGTCACACAAAACTCTTGTCTCAAGACAGTGTCTCAGGAGTACAAAGTCTCCAGTAAAAATGTTTGAACTATAGAATACATCTCTGTCTGGTCTCTGTGACTGTCACTCATGGTCTCAGACCCACTCACTCTTCTTTGAGGCTGGTTTAAAACACATCTTGATTGAATAAGAATTACATAATGAAGTCATTGATCTATATTGAAGACTGTTACATATAAATCAATTAACTTTATAAAGTCCATATTAAGAAACTAAGTAGCTTAGCAAATAGTTGACATGACATATTTATATTTTAAACGGAAGTTTTTTTCCTTATATGCATTAACATAGTGCTAGAAATTTTCCAATAACTTTTGTTTTTTTTTGTTTTTTTACCTCTCCTTGAACCGCAACCTTATCATGGTGGAGGGGTTTAGGAGCTATGTTGTTGGGGATTACATGCCCCTGGTAGGGTCTCCCAAGGCAAACAGGTCCTAGGTGACGGGCCAGACAAAGAGCGGTTAAAACCCCCTTATGGATAGGTTAAAATCAAGGACCGTGACGTCGCCCAGTATGGTGCAAACGGGGCCCCACCCTGGAGTCAGGCCCGGCGTTGGGGCTTGCATGCGAGCGTTTGGTGGCCGGGTCTTTCCCGGTGGTGGGCCGAACTCCCGTGGGCCCACCACCTGCAGGAGAAACCGTAAGGGGCCGGTGCAAAGTGGATTGGATGGCAGTCGAAGGCCTAGGTCTCGATGACCCAATCTCCAGACACGGAATCTGGCGCTAGGGACATGGAATGTCACCAAGCTGTCGTGGGAAGGAGCTTGAGCTTGCGAGATACTGGCTACTAGAGATAATCGGGCTCACCTCCACGCACAGCGTTGGCTCTGGAACCTAAATCCTCGAGAGAGGCTGGACTCTCCACTACTCTAGAGCTGCCTGCGGTGAGAGGCGGCGGGCTGGTGTGGGTTTGCTCATTGCCCCCCGGCTCAGCCGCCATGTGTTGGAGTTCACCCCGGTGAACGAGAGGGTCGCTTCCCTGCGCCTTCGGGTCGGGGATAGGTCTCTCACTATTGTTTGTGCTTACGGGGAGGGTTTGTGCTTCTCTGGGAGGGGTGCTGGAAAGTGCTCCAACCGGGGACTCCGTTGTTCAAGTGGGGGACTTCTCACGTGGGCAGCGACAGTGACACCTGGAGGGGCGTGATTGGGAACGGCCCCTCGGATCTGAACCCGAGTGGTGTTCTGTTATTGGACTTCTGTGCTAGCAATAGTTTATCCATAACAAACATCAGGTTCAAGCATAAGGGTGTCCATCAGTGCATGTGGCACCAGGACACCCTAGTCCGGAGATGATTGACTTTGTAGTTGTTTCATAATACTTCCGGCCGTATGTCGTGAACACCCGGGTGAAGAGAGGGGTGGAGCTGTCAACTGATCACCACCTGGTGGTGAGTTGGATCCGATGGCGGGGGAGAAAGCTGGACAGACTCGGAATGCCCAAATGTACTATGAGGTTCTGTTGGGAACGTTTGGCAGAGCCCCCTGTCAGAAAGATCTTTAACTCCCACCTCCAGCAGAGCTTCGACCAGATCTCGTGGGAGGTTGGAGACATTGAGTCCGAGTGGACCATGTTCTCAACCTCCATTGTCGAGGCAGTCACTCGAAGCTGTGGCCGCAAAGTCTACGGTGCCTGTCATGGCAGCAACCCCCAAACCCGGTGGTGGACACCGGAAGTAAGGGATGCCGTCAAGCTGAAGAAGAAGGCCTACCGACCAGCAGGTACCAGCAGGTACCAGCAGGCCAAGCGGACTGCAGCCAGGGTGGTCATGGAGGCTAAAACTCGGGTCTGGGAGCAGTTCGGTGAGGCCATGGAAAAGGCCATGGAAATCGGTCAGCCTCGAAGAAATTCTGGCAAACCGTCCGGCGCCTCCGGAAGGGTAAGCAGCGCCCTGCCAACACTGTTTACAGTGGAGGTGGGAATCTGCTGCCCGCAACTGGGGATATTGTTGGAAGGTGGAAGTAATACATCAAGGATCTCCTCAACTCCCCCAACACGTCTTCCACTGAGTAAGCAGAGGCAGAGGGCTTGGAGGTGGACTTTCCCATCACCCAAGCCGAAGTCACTGTACCTCAGTGACTTCGGGGAAGCTCCTCTGTGGCAAGGCACCGGGGGTGGATGAGATACGCTTTGAGTACCTCAAGTCTCTGGATGTTGTAGGGCTGTCTTGGTTGACACGCCTCTACAACATCGTGTGGCGGTTGGGGGGACAGTACCTCTGGACTGGCAGAACGGGGTGGTGGTCCCTCTTTTCAAGAAGGGGGACCGAAGGGTGTGTTCCAACTACAGAAGGATCACACTCCTCAGCCTCCCTGGGAAAGTCTATGCCAGGGTACTGGAGAGGAGAATGCGGGCGATAGTTGAACCTCGGATTTAGGAGGAACAATGAGGTTTTTGTCCCGGTCGTGGAACACTGGACCAGCTCTATATCCTCTCCAGAGTGCTGGAGGGTTAATGGGAGTTTGCCCAACCAGTCCACATGTGTTTTGTGGATCTGGAGAAGGCATTCGACTGTGTCCCTCGTGCCGCCCTTTGCTAAGGGCTGTCCGGTCCCTGTACAACCGGAGCAGGAGCTTGGTTCGCATTGCCGGCAGTAAGTCAGACCTGTTCCTGGTGCATGTTGGACTCTGGCAGGGCTGCCCTTTGTCACCGGTCCTATTCATTATTTTTATGGACAGGATTTCTAGGCGAAGCCAGCGGCCGGAGGGAGTCTGGTTTGGAGACTCGTCTCTGCTTTTTGCAGAAACGAAATCCTGATGTTGTTCTGTTGGCTCCATCAAGCCAGGCCCTTTAGTGTGCACTGGGACAGTTTGCAGCCGAGTGTGAAGCGGCTGGGTTGAGGATCAGCACCTCCAAGTCTGAGACCATGGTTTTCAGTTGGAAAAGAGCTCCCTTAGAGATAGGGTGAGGAGCTCGGTCACTCGGGAGGAGCTCAAAGTAGAGCTGCTGCTCCTCCACATCCATGAGTCAGCTGTGGTGGCTCGGGCATCTGTTTCGGATGCCTCCTGGACGCCTCTCTAGGGATGTGTTTCGGGCATGCCCCACCGGGAGGAGACCCCTGGAAAGACCTAGGACACACGCTGGGGGACTATGTCTCTCGGCTGGCCTTGGAACGCCTCGGTATCCCCCCTGGAAGAGCTGGAGGAAGTGCCTGGGGAGCGGGAAGTCTGGGCGTCTCTTCTTAGACTGCTCCCCCCACGACCCAGCCCCTATAAGCGGTAGAAGATGGATGGCTGGATGGATGGATGGACCTTTTTTCAATTTCTAAAACCTGAAGTTACAGAATATACATTGCACCTATGTCCAAACAAAATCCGTTTTGATGAGCCTTTGATGCAGTAAAAATACAACACTCCTTTAATGGCTGGACAGTAGTGTAAGTAGGTCAAATCTTTAAACCATTTCTCCTGAGATGATAATGTTTTGTTTGCAAGATATTGTTTTTAAATGTATATTGGCTTGGGGTTGGCAAAGCTCAGTAAAGTTACTCAGGTCTAAAATTGTGCCACTGTCCTTTGAACTGCAGCTGGAACTATCATCCACCTCTCCATCTGCCGCTCAGTATTTTCTTTCTCCAGTTCTGTTTGTTGCTCTTTGGCTGCTTCCCTCTGTGTCTGCTTCTTTGGCTGCAGATGCTTCTCTGTCTCTGGCTGCTTCACTGTGTACGTCTGTCTCTTGCTCTATTTTTCTTTTTCACTGGCTGTCCCATGCCCAGACCCTTCCATCTGGAACAGAAACAGTAATTGTGTTTTCTTCACTAATACATTTGCGTATACATCATGAGTAACTACAAATGTACATTTTTAGAGTGTCATCACGGTAGTTGGTTAACTACCAACATTTTGTATTTTATTTACATCTATGCCCAAAAAAAGCACTAATAAAACTAACTTACCTGATGCTGAGACTGTCCCTCAGCTCCCCCGTCTTTCTGAGTCTCCCTTTTTGTTAGCATCATTTGCCTAAGGACATTATTTTTATTATAATTTCTGTATGGATTTCATTATTATGCAATTGAAAAATTCATGGGGATATCTTTTTTATTAGAGATGCTTACATTTACAAAGAGTTTCAATAAAGTAAAATACGATTGTACATTCTGTTGTCTTTTTGATGTCATTTCTACTGTTTGACATTTATACAGAACAATTATTCAACCACACTGTAATTGTGCAGTATGGTAGAAACTGTAAACCTACGCCATTAAACTGTATAACAGAAGCAAAACTGTATATTTGTAAAAAGTGTTCTGAAGGAGCCAGAAAGCCTCCGCCTCACTGCAAACTCGAGTGACATGCAGCTAAGCTAACAACAACAGAGATGCAGCAACACCGTTGCAACCAACTGTACCACTGTGTAAAAAACAGTGCGGGTCTTGCAAATTCCCCAAAAACTGTTTTGAATCATGCATCTGTGTACTGCACATGCATATTCTACTATACAGAGAAGCATCATGAATTATACATTGAGTTTGTAAAAAGTATATTAAGGTGTTGACACATAATGACAACAATTTTGGAACATGTTACCAGCTGAAATAAAAATCTTCTTTTTTTTTTACATAAAGTAAATTAAATCAAACCTATAAAACACATTAGAACTACTAGTCAAACAATGACTCTTCATGTTGATTACAATACAGCATTTTTTCCCCATGTCAAATATTCACGAGTCTCCTAAAAGGCAGCTCAAACATTCTGCTAGTCTTGGTGGTACATTATGTCTGCTGGGACTTGTAGTGACAGCAGCCTGTTCTTGTTTGTGGCTGGGACACCTGCTTTAAACATCTCCAGTGGGACGCCGAGTTTGTAAAGCCTGGACCTAGCCACAGCTTACTCACTTCAGCCCAGAGCTGGATATGGACCTAACACAGAAATCAAACCATCTCTTACTGTGATGTCTTAGTTAAGATATTATAGTCTCACATGTGCAGTGTTTGTGGAAACTGTGAGCTTGTCAACTGCAAGAAAAAAAAATCCTGGCTTTAGAAATGTTTGGACAGACATCACAAGAATGCTTATATGGTCAGGCTTTATGCTTCTTGCTTGCACCACATATTGCAATGATTTGCTTTGTTATGCACAAAACGTTTCTCTCAATAAGGTCAGCAATCTGCTGTTTTTTCTTTTCTTTTCCAATCTGTTTTATCTCCATGCAACCTTTATGTTGGATCACAGAAGTAGCATGAGCTTTACTGGCTGTTGAAGCCATTTTTTGCTGTTTATTTGTCTATTCCTCCTTCCACAGTTTGAAGTTGTGTCTAGTCTTTGCAATTACCTGCACCTATTTCAGGGCAAAATGTGTGTTTAGGTGTAGATAGTGTAGAGGGGCCTTTCTGAATTTGCTCCCTTCTACTCGATTTGCATGTTCAAATACAAATTTAGCGTGTTTAATATTTTCTTTTTTTTTTATTTATGAGCATATGCACCCTTTTTGTGTCAAATACCAATTGGAACATAGTTATTTCTGGACTCTATGTTGGATAGCATGTGTTGTCAGTAGTAAAAGGGCGAAAAGGATGGCCAGAGATATGTGTTGTTTTGTTATTCCTACCTCTCAGGTTCTTTTGCTGTGGCCATTTTGGGAGCAAGACCAATTTTCTGAGCCTATTCACATTGCTCTGGAGCATCAAAAGGAACCAACTCTCGTCCAACTCTATCAGAAAGACTCACAGACCTTGAATCATGAGCCACAGTGTGCTCCCATCCCCTCCCAGCCTTTCAGCATAGTCTATGTCCTGATAATCATAATTGTTACTAATGATACAGGGAAGCCAAAAATAGAAAAATAAAATATCTGAAACCCAAAAAAGTACTCATACAACAGTGATTGACATACAATTACAAGGCAAGTCATTGGAAGTTCTCAGTCATTCAGGACATTGTGAAGAAAAGGTAAAAACTAAAGCAAATGAACGTAGATTTCAAGGTGATGACATTTCATTCTTCATCTGAGGAACATTTTCAATTCTGATTTTAACTGGTGCAAGAGCTGACCTTAAATCTCTCAAAGGGAAGGGTTAAACCTGAAAATAAATGTGATTGAACAAGGCTGTGCTGGTTTCACGCTGGTCGTTGAGAGTTGTGTTTATGCTCCTGTGCACTAACACGCTCTTTTTTTGCTCATTTTTGCTCATGTTGGCTAAATTGGCAGCACACAGAGCTGTGAGTTAGTCAAAGGTTCCTAAGATTGGGAAAAAGCTTCCGGCTGAAGTATTCAAAATAAAACACCCATACTATCGCAAAAGTCCAAAACTTATTAAAATGTAAATTTTCTGTGCAGACCGGTATAAAATGAGCCACAGAGGAAGTGATGCAGAGTGTTCCCAGAGGTGAGAGAGTGGTGATAGGGGCAGACTTTAATGGACATGTTGGTGAAGGGAATAGTGGTGATGAGAATGTGATGGGCAGGTTTGGACTTCAGGAAAGTAACCCAGAAGGACAGAGGTTGCAAATATTGCAAATTAGTGGTATGAGAGAGTGTAGCTAGACCGATAGGATGGTGGTGTGTAAGATAACTCTGGTGCCGATGAAGAGGGCAAAGGCAGACAAGACAAAGTGGTGGAAGTTAGACAAAGAAGAGTGCTGTGTGTTTTTCAGGGAGGTGTTGAGACAGGCTTTAGGTGGTCAGGAGGTGCTTCCAGATGCCAAGGTGATCAGGAAGACAGGTAGGAAGGTTCTAGGTGTGTCAACTGGAAGGAATGAAGATGACATGGAGACTTGGTGGTGGAATGAGGAAGTTAGGGAGAGTATCCAGGGGAAGAGGTTAGCAAGGAAGAAGTGGGACAGTGAGAGGAATGAAGAAAGGAGACAGGAATATAGGGAGATGCAGCGTGAGCTTAAAATAGAGGTGCAAAAGGCCAAACAGAAAGCCTATTACAGTTTTTTTTCTTTTCTCCCTCCTCCTAGGGTGGGAGGGCAGGTCAGAGCAAACCCCTGACCTGCTGGTTGATGTATACCCGATATGTACCCCCCCCACACCACCCAGTGCTCCAGTGTGAGGGCCCCCCACCCGATCAGTCATCTACCTTGATGTTGGCTGCGGCACAATCCATTATTGCACACTCAGAGTGGACACTGGACACTGCCAATATAAATGTTTTTATTTGTGAATGTTTTTGTAATTTTATGTATTTTTTCAACTGTCCTGGACACATTCCTGCACAGCCTGTCCGTCCTGGGAGTAAATCCCCCCTACTGTGGTTCTCCCTGAGGTTTCTCTTTTTTCCCAGCTGGGTTTTTTTTGGAGTTTTTCCTCACCCTGATGGAGGGTCTAAGGACAGGGGATGTTGTCTAGTGCAGTCTGTTAAGCCCTTTGAGGTGACTGTTGTTGTGATATTTAGCTATACAAAAATAAATTTCTTGTCTCCACAAAACTGTCCAGTATACTGTCTGAATTGACATGGACAGCACAAAGGCACAGCTGGAATCAACCTTGTCTGGATTGTACAACAGGTGAGGGTCACGCACTGATTGAATTGCACACTGGTCTATGGAGTCATATGCTGTTTCTTTAAGATGTTGCTGGGCAAATTTCAGGACTCAGTTACGTTCCTTTTGAGAAATGGGGTCATCAAACAGCTCACCATGAGGTCGACAGAACATCAACCTCAGCATATGACCTTCAAATCAAAGGTGGAAGGCTTTTAGCTGGTGGCATTGAGTTTGGCTGAGGTCAAAAAGTAAGTGAGCGTGTTGCTGACAACAGTCAACTGGACACCATAAAGATAGTCAGTTAGTTTTTCAGTAACTGGCCACTTGAGAGCGAGGAACTCCAATTTATGAGCAGGGTATTTGGCTTTGCTCCTGGAGAGTCCACAGCTGGTGAAGACTACAACTCTGTTGTTTCCATCATATTCTTGGTAGAGCACGGCACCAACATCGTTGGAACTTGCATTGAGTGTGGAGAGTGTAAGGTTGCCAGGACAGGAGCAGAGATAAGTTTACTGATGATAGTCTCAAAGGCTCGTTGACATTCTTGAAGTGCTCTTTGAATTGGTTTCCTTTGATTTGAACTTGACCAGGCAACTGTGGTCAAGTCAGATCATTCTGCACATCAGAATGTTGCTGATGCATAAATGCGAATTTTATTTATTTGAAGCATTTAAATGCAGCTTTAATGCTGTTAAATACAAAGATACATGAATGCAGCTTTTGGATCTCATTTCTGTGTCATTATATTTTTATCTACAATTAATGTAAAACATTGTTGTTGTTTTTCTATCCTCATTCTAATAACACCTCATCAGCCCCTGCTTCAAGCTTTGCTGAAACTGGGCTTTGAATTGATGTGGCCCAGACCAGAGTCCACAGACAAACAAACTCCCTCCTGCTTGCATCTGTCAGTCTGACAGCTCTCAATCAATCTGTCCCTACTGGGGTCAGGTCCCGCCCCAGCTCAGCATTTGCCAAGACTTTTCAAATTTAGACTATGGTAGGTGTGTAGTTCCCCTTTAATTTGGGACTTTAAATTGTGCAAAATTTGGAAATTTGACCAATGAGACTGAACTTTATAGGGACTTCTTCAGGGACAGCCTGGAGACAACCATCCAAGGGGAACGTTTTAAAGCAGAGCTGTAGATGGTGGTTGTGGAGAGTTACCGTGTAGCTTTAGATGTGTACTAAGCTGCTCTTGTAATAGGCTCTTGAGTGGACAGACAGTGTAGCTGCTCATTTAGTGGAAGAAGAAGCCACTTTAAACCTCAAAGCCCAGGAATTATCAGTTCAATTTGGATTTTGATGTTTTAAGGGGCTATTTCTGAAACTAAGTGAGCACCACTGTCTGCTGCATTACAAGAGCAGCACAGACAGTTAGCATCTAGAGCTAGTGCCCCAACTGTTCAACCACCACCTACACCTCTGCTTCAGAAATGTCCCATTGACCATCTCAAAGCTGTCTCCTGAGAAGAATTATCCTGTGAAGTCCAGGCCCATTTGTTTTTAAACCATGCACTTAAGGCCTGATTAAATTCTGGTTCAGTCCTGGTCTTGTCCAGTCTGAGCATACACTTGCCTCTACAGGACGATGTTGTCAGGGTGGGTGGGGAGCTTTCCATGTACCTTTGAAATTGTATAGGCAGGTGTACTCTGTGTCGATTTAATTAAAATTTATTTCTGTAAGACAGTTACTCCAGTTACTGTCGACCTCTAGCCTGACGTGTCCTGGTTCTGGTCCTGATTGAAAAGGGTTCACATGAACAAGAACAGCAAGAAGGTCGTGAGTTCAAAACCCAGCCAACGCAAAACGTTCTCGGTCGACTCCGGTCTTTTTGTGAGGAGTCTGCATATCCTTTACGTGTTACCGTGGGTTCTCTCCAAGTATTCCGTCTTTCTCCTACCGTCCAAAAACATGCATGTATTGGTCGATTGTTAACTCTAAAGCGTTCCTAGTGAATAAGGACCCCCTCAAAAATGAGATGATTCATCTCAAGGGATTATTTCTCATGTAAAAAATGTGAATAAATAAATAAATGTATTTATGGAAACACAAATACATTTTGTAAAGTCCTTTATGGAAGGAACATTTCAAAAATTCACTTTACAGGGGCAAGAAAAAGTATGTATACCTTTTGGAATTTCATGGTTTTCTAAATAAATTTGTCTGAAAATGTGATCTGATCTTTATCTTAATCAAGGGTATTGAAGACGCTTATGTGAACCACGCCTCGCCAAACAGAGATTTCAGAGGCGCTACAATCAAGAATTGTTGCTTTACATAAAGCTGAAAAGGGTTACAAAAAAAATTCAAAGACTTTACAAATCCACCAGTCTAAATTTCGGCAAACAATCAAATGGAGACTCATTGGGACTGTTGCAGCTCCACCAGAAAGTGGGCGGCCAGTTTAAATGACACCAAGAGAACAACGAAGAAGCATTGAAGTAAAGAAACAACAACAAGTTACTATACATTAAACACTGAACAAGCAGGGTATCCACGGCAGGACACCACGAAGGAAGCCACTGCTTACTAAAAAAAGAACACATTGACACTCCACAGCGGTATTGAAATGTTTTGTGGACTGATGAAACTAAAGTTGAAAAAACACACAGCGCTACATCTGGCATAGAAAGGGCACAGCATATCTGTTGGAGGAAACATCATGATTTGGGCCTGCTTTGCTGCATCAGGGCCTGGCCAGCTTGCAGTCCTTGTGGGGAAGATGGATTTCCAAGTGTATCAGACAATTGTTCAGGATAATGTAAAGATGTCTGTACGTCAGCTCAAGCTGTGTAAAAGGAGATGCAACAGGACAACGACCCAAAACACCGGAGCAAGCCCACAACAGAATGGCTTCAGAAAAACAAAATCTGCATTTTGGATTGGCCAAGTCAGAGCCCAGACCTCAACTCAAAAGAGATGCTATGGATTGACTTGAAGAGGGCCGTACGCATGAGACTTTCACCCAGAATGAATGAGCTAAAATTTCTTCTCTACGATGTGCAGGTCTGGGGTCAACCAGTTATTAAATTTAAGGGTTTACTTACTTTTTTCACTGCCTTTTTGAATGTTGATGTGTTCAATAAAGACATGAAAGATCGAAATTTTGTTGTTTAATAATTTTTAGACACATTATGTTTGTCAGTACCCTTGACTTAGATGAAGATCAGATCACATTTTAAGACAATTTCATTCAGAAAACCATGAAATTCCAAAAGGTTCATATATTTTTCTTGCCACTGTGTATTCAATAGAATCTCGACTAATCTGTGAGTCTTGGTTGATGACACAAAGATGTGTAAATGCCCCCAATCACGAGGCCAGCACTGTCCCGGGATGAGAGGAGACTGAGGCTAAAGGAGAAGAGTCAGATACTGAAGAAAAAGGTTAACTTTGGTTTAAGAACCAAAAGATAAATAAATAATGTTTGCCTATATTATATTTTTATTAGAAAAGACTTTTCCTGCTCCCAGTAAAACATTCTTAAAACAAATATAGTTACTTGCAATAAGAAAATCAATAGAACTTCACTTACAGCAGGTTGAGAGTGACTAAAGTTGCTTTTTTGTTAGTTTTGTTGAAGAATCTTTTAATGCGTCCTTGTAAAGTTTTCTTCATTAATTTTTGAAAAATAATACTGGGCAGTGAGTTGGAACTATTTTGATGCATATGCTCACTCTAATGTTTCCTGAATGGTCAAACAGACAGGCCTGTGATAAGAGTAGAGAAAGGTGATATGGCTTTTACTGTTCAGCTGCCAGTGTCACGTTCCAGCATTACAAAAGAGAGTCCTGGCAGTTCCCTTGAGCTGCCACCTCAGCTCCGTGTTCATTAACAACAACAAAGAACACTGTAAACTGCCTCTTTTCTACAGGTGTCTGCTTGGTACCGCAACTCACTTTGTGATGAACTCTTCTGAAGATGCCAGATTCTTAGAATAGTTCTGTCTTCAAATGCGTTACATTAGTAATTAAGTACAAAGAAATATAGACAAATTAGTTTTTATTTGATACATCTTTGTACATAACACACAATAACATTCAAATAAAGCAAGCACAATTGTTGAAATGCATCTGAATAACAACTACTGCTGTTAAAATAAAATATTCTTGTCTAACCTAAAGGGAAAGGGCAGAAAAAATGAATAAAGCCTCAAGAATAAACAAATTAGACAAAATTACCACAATTAAAAGTTTATCTACCTTCCTGCCCATGGCGCTGACTCACTCTCACTCAGTCCTCATATATATTCTGAAAATGTAAAACTGAAACTCCTGATGTGGCAAAGTGGGTGTGAAAGTGCTCTAACTTTTTACAAAACACATCCAAGAAAAAGGGAAATCAATAATTATTTTGAATGGAACACTATTAACATCCCATTTAATTAAAGAATTATTCCAGTGAATATGAATATCACATGAATAAGTCATTTACATTAGCCTTGGGTAGTAAACTTTGTAAAAAGGTCACACACTTGTGTCTGAACTTGTAAAGTAATGACCTCCCAGTGCAAACAGCCAGATCCCATGGACAAACAAACACTGCTGTGTTTACCTTGCAAGCTGAGCAACAATGATAATTCTCTTGGTAACAGCATATGCATACATATCCAGAGTTAATTTTGAATAAAAGATCATAAATGGAGTGTATATATCTCAAACGGTTAGGTATTATTTATACTGTGTCCTGTTTGGAAGATGAAAAATGTTTTTATCAACAATTGCAATACATGTCTGGGGCGGCAGTGGCTCAGTGGTAGAGCAGTCGTCTTTCAACCGGAAGGTATTGGGTTTGATTCCCACTCTCCCCAAAAAAATACTGTCCTTGTGTCCTTGGGCAAGACACGTAACCCACCTTGCCTTGTATGAATGTCTAAGAATGTTCAGTGAATGTATGTGGTGATGGTCGGAGAGGCTGTAGGCACAAAATGGCTGCCACGTCTCTGTCAGTCTGCCCCAGGGCATCTGTGGCTACAGTTGTAGCTTACCACCACCAGTGTGTGACTGTGGAGTGAATGAATAATAGACGACCTTTAAGCGCTTTGAGTCCCTTGGTCCCTCGGGAAAAAAAGCGCAATATAAATCCAATTCATTATTTGTATTATTATTATGTCTACAGGCCTGCCTCCATGTTTTTGTTTGGAACAATAGGAATGTCTCTTAGGAAGGCTAAGGCCCAATCCCAATTCTCTAACTTACCCCTACCCCTTTGCTGTCCCAAAAAAGGGGTTAGGGCTATGATTATACCCCTATGAATTGAGACACCACATCACCTGCAGACACATGGATGTATAATAAAATCTATAATAACATATCAATAAAATATATGATATATATACAACTGTTTATATGCTATATTTAATCTCATACAGTTTATAATGTAAATTATAACAATAAACAATTGTTATAACAATATAAGCTGCTGATTCCTCAGTTAGCTCACAGCTTACTTGCACAAAAAACAAAACCACTGTTTTAACGGTGTTATGCATTGGCAAATAAAAAGCTTAAAAGTTCTGTAAATTGATGCTTCTGTAAGTGACGCTAACGTTAGCAAACAGACATTTTTCATAGGAGAAAACAGATCAGTGCATAAACAAGTTCAAGATTAAAGGAACATAAAACATGACTGATGTTATTAAAAATCATATTTTTTGCCCAAATGAGTTACATTTTGCACATTTCTCTCAGCCGCGGAGCAGGTGAACACACTGCATGCTGGAAAATAATCTTATCCCTTTGTTTCAAGTGTGGTCCTCCAAAATCTCAGTATGCTCCAAATGAGTATTGGGACACCACTTTGTTTCTTGTAAACGTGCAAAATGAGGGCTAAGGGGTAGAACTGCCTTTGTCATAAAGAAGGGGACATAGAAAAAGGTGACTTTTTGAAGCTCTACAGCTACTGTTTTTGTTAGTTTATTTATTGCAATGAGAAAAAAAGCTGTCCTTTTAAGTGATTGTTAGTGGACCACATTGCTCCAATTAAAATCATGTAAAAGTATTTCAGAAGTAGTCTTCAGCAGGAATAAATGTTTTGTTTCTAATAAAATATGGCCCTGTGCAGTCCATATATATTTATAAATATGTTTGTAGCCCAATATAACCCTTATAGAGCTTACCTGGACATGATGGCATGGTATATATTTAAAGAAAGATTAATTTTACTCTTGTTTTCCCATATAGCAGTGATGCTCAGTAAAAAAAACTATAAGAATTCAAAAAGGGCATGAGTTGCTGACTTCTCGGTTATTTTTATTTATTTTATCTCACATCAGTGGTAGCCTGGTCACAGTGGGACAGATAATTTTAACCATCTCATCAGTCACATCCACCGACGGCCCTAAGATAGCATAGGAGTTGGCACATTAGGCACATAACACGTGTTTAGATAATGGTAATGTGGTTGATGATTCATAACAGCTAAGTTTATTGCTTGACACCGAGAGGTATTTTCTACCAACTTGTGTTTACTTTTTAAATATCACGTTGTGCTCTCTCTCCAGTGAGCCTGAGTTTATATTGTAAATGGTAAATGGTAAATGGCATGCATTTATATAGCGCTTTCCTGCAACCTTCTCGGGCACCCAAAGCGCTTTACATCGTGCTTCCACTCACCCCATTCACACACATCCACTCCTGGGGCAGACAGAGAGGGGGGCTGCCACACAAACGGTGCTCAACCTTCTCCTACCACCACCAAACACACCTCCTACAGTCACACACATTCATACACCAGTGCTATGGACACTGGAGGCAAGGTGGGTTAAGTGTGTGCCACTCTCCACAGTTCTTCGCAGCTTGGCATCCTTGTGGTTCCAAAACGTCCATTAAAAACATAATTTTTATAATAATAAAATAAGGCTGCTCCCAATTTTGCCAATTGTGAGCAGTGAATGCGAGTGTAGGTAAGGGCTTTGGAATCATGTGATGATGGTTGGGTAAGAAACATCTCTCTTGCTCAGCTCCCAGACCCACCCCGCTGTTAATTATATTTTACCTGCATTCCTGCCCACTTACAAATATTTGTTGTTAACTTTGTGATCTAATAATGCTGTTGAAGACAGCTTCTGGATGACCAAGCTGTCAGAAAAACGGTGCGCATTAACACAGCACAGCAGAAATTGTATTTTATTGTATTGTATTGTATTGTATCAATTTAAGCACCATGGTATCGCGATACCTTTGAAGTATTGATACACCGTGCAACAGTACTTTAAACCAGGCATAACTGAGGTAGGTTAAAATGTTTGGCCACATCAGGGGATCTGAAAAATAAGTAATTTGTTTGTGGGGTCTTCCTTGTGCAAATTTGAACAGATCTAAGGTAAATATAATCTTCCAAACAGTCATTTCTTGACTTCGTATTTAAGAAAACCTTACTTCTGACGCTTTTTTATTATTATCAAGAGAGGTTACTTCTTAAGTGCCCGGCTAAAAAGTCAATGACTTGCTTTTATAATGTGCTGAATCAAATGCACTGGTTGTATGAGAAGTGATGCAAACATGGCAAACTGAATTGGGTGTGTCTATTGATGAAGATAAAGTATATTTGGAACCAATTAAAAAGTATGTCTGTTTGTAACTTTGCCAGGTTGCTACAGTTAAAAAAGATTTATCGTATACAAGTAGAAGGCGCAAAAAAAACTAAAATGTCACCTGTGTGTCTAAAATGTAAATCAGTGGGAAGAACTTTTATTCACTCTGTTTGGTAATGTGAATAAATTCAATCATAGTGGACAGATTTTCTGAAGGACATGAGTAGGATATTTGCAGTAACTGTGAATCTGGATCCTGTGCCTTTGATCTTGGGCTACAGGGACAACAATATTGGTCCAAGCTCCAGCAGACTATTTGGCTGTGCAGAGAAACATTTTCTTTCCTGGATCAGCAACAGACCACCCCACTACAAACTGCCAAGGACTTATACTGAAGGTGTTCCTGAGGAGTTCTTGACCTCAATCATACACTCCAGCAGGGGACAGCTCCTGGAAGTATGGGACCCATACCTCTGTTTCGCTGGTGCTGCTGTAGCTTCAGTGATGAGTGCCCTAGTGGATCAACACCGCTGATTGGCATTCTCAGTTCCTTGGAGATCTTTTTATATCTCTTTCTGGTTTATACAGTTCAATTACCTTTGTCCTGCAGATCCTTTGACAATTACTTTGCTTTTCCCATGACTCAGAAAACAATTTTGTACAGTTATTTTTATTATCAAAATACTACACTTAAAGGTACATTGTGTAAAATATCTGCATAAGTTTCGTCCGATGCTATGGTTTCCCCCACCACCACCAAAAACATGTACAATATAAGACTACAGATGGAAATGAGCGGTTAAGCTATAATCTGGTACAAGCATCTCTGCTTCGGCTAAATGTACACTGTACACTGTCCTAAGAAAAAAAAAATATACAAATAAAATACTGTCTCATCAAAACTGACTTATTTCAAATAGGGGAGAGTGAGGTGCGGAACTGCAATCTTCCCTTTCCCAAACATATGTGGCCAACAAGCCCAAAGAAATACACGTCCGACCTCTAAAACTATGTTCAGAAAAACAACTTGGTCAAAGGAATACATTATTTTATAGGCAAAGCTCTGGAGAGACAGCAGATTACTATTTCTGAACCACAGTTATTTTTGAATGAAATGTAATGAATTGTCGGACAACTTAATTTCAGTGCATTTGAAGAAAATGCATTCATTCAGAAGGATGTTTAGTATCAATGATTGTGTAAGAGTAAGTAAGAAGAGTAAGAAGAAAGGATCAAATGTGGAGGAGCGTCACCTGAACTCTGGGCCAACGGTGCTTCTTCAAGAGACACTTTGTACAAAGACATTCTCACCCCCTCGCTTTCACAAGTATGAATAAAAGGGAGAAGACGTCAACTATGTCTTACTTAGCACCATTTACCCCTTGTCTGAATGTTATTGTTATTAAGGACACACATAAAAGTTGTTCATTTTTAAAAGTCTGTGAATCATGGCTCATCAGAGACAGCCACCATATGCTCGGATCAAAAGCCAATCGGCAGCAAAGCAAACTCTCCTAATTAAACGCTTCCAGATTAATTCAGCTGCTTTAATTAGACTGGAATTTATTCTGCATCAATATTTCACCGTGTCAGCAGAAACGCCGCCTGAGCCGCAAGAGATGTAGGACGCAGCTTGGTTGTGTTATAGCAGTCTCCTCTTCACATTTTATACACACATTCACGTCCTACTCATGTAGCCACTGTCTGTTACGCTGATGTGATATTCTCCTGTTGGGCAAGAGGTTATGCAGAGGACAATGAGTCAAAAGTTGAGCAAGTATTTCAAGCTCAAACTTAAAACGTAAGACACCTATTGCCGATCACATTTTTATCAAATGGCATCGTATGTTAAACAGGCTGTAAGGGTCTGGCTTCCACTAATTCATATATAACAAAATAATGTACCAGCTGTTACAAATGGCTCATGTTTACCGCTTCCTTCTCTCTTACTACTGGTAATGTCTAGTTCAACTTTAAATGGGGTCAAAAACTAAAAGAGGAGCTCCAATGGTTCAAGTGTTCTCTACTTTTCCCAAATGAAAGAAGGAGTTATGTGGCCTATTGTATTGAAATTGTGAATGATTTGGCAGCACTAACACACATCATGTTATAGAATATGAATGATAACACAAAAGACTTTATATCACTCATACTTAGCGGTTGGGTTAAGACATTTACTAATTTAACTGTGTTTGCACTTTTTAAATCATAATGAAAACTGAAACTACCCAAATTACAAATATATAATATAATACAAATATATACATATATATATATATATATATATATATATATATATATATATATATAAATATAGAATCTGAATCTGTACACTTTGCTGCTGAAGACATTTATAGCCAATATGAGAGTAGAGCACCCTATCTGGGTAAAAAGCACAAGTGATTTTAAAATGGTACTGGCAATTTGTAATTCCACCTCACTCACATTTGTTTTTCTTCTTGTGTTTTATGATGATTGGTCTCCAAAAAGTGACTTTATCGCTGCCTGCTGGATTTGTGTGATATCTTTGTGTTAAATAAATGTAGAAATAAAAGTTCATAGTAGTCCCATTCAAAACAGTCCCATTGCAGTGTCCATTTTACCCCAGATCTGGTGCAAATACCTTAGCAAGTGTGTGGTCCAAGGCTCCAGCCGTGATATTGTTCAACCGCACAGTTTATTATAATATTATTTTTATACAGTTATTTATAATATACCACCCCCACACGCTCAAGTGCCCACACTTGAAAACAGATATAGTTCAGAAACAGTCGGTCAGGTAACTCCCCTGCAGAGGTCAAACACACCTACAGTATATACCTTATATTAATTAAGGGTAATCTCCAGTGACACTCAGTGAGTCTGATTTTAGCACACAGGTGTACACCACTTATTACACTTATCTTCCTTCTTCTGTGACAATGGAAAACACTTTACTCACACTCCTCCTTTGAAAAATATGTGACCAGCTATGGTAGCCCTGTAGGGACATCAAATACATTTGATGGGGATTTAACTTTAAAAATTAAAACAAAATAAATTTTGGCAAGAATGTGTGCTCATAAAGAAGCATGAATGTGCACCTTCCACTTCCATGTAATTTGGTCAAAGATAGACAACTGCAAAGTGTGTTGTTTTAATGTGTTTATAGACCACTGAAAACATGAAAATACATTGCTCTAAACACAAACACATCTCCTTTTAAAAGCCTTTTCAGTTGAACAAGAGCAGAATGGGACGTAGACGTAGGGGAGGCTTGTTTTGACTTTACCACTCTATTGATTACACTCAGATTGCTCACTCACCCTGATCCCCACTAATAACACAGCGTTGTGTGAGAAGGGTTTAAACAAAGGAGATAATTAACAAAGCCTTGGAGCTGCAGTGCACTTCAGTGGAAACAAGCAAATGGAGCAGATCGTTTTTCGACTTATTAGCACCTGAGTGAGCTGGTTTGGATGCATGTAGGCTGCTGTAACGCTAGAATTATTTAAAAAAAATAAACTAAAATGAAAACAGGCTTTATAGATGTGGAATTTATGCAAAATTGGAATAAAAATCTAAATTCATGCCCAGTAAAGTATATCTTAAATTAAGCAGAGATCTGTTTTGTAGTGCATGTCAGTGTCATTTCATTTCACTTCTACAGCCTCAAATCATGCGTAAATCATTTGTGTTCAAGTGTTACTGAAAACAACAAAAAAGGGTCTAGTATCTATCCGTGACTTGCTAACAATGCTTGGTCCAACCAAGTAAACATAATACTATAATACAATAGTGATAATACATTTACAATTCATATTTATAATTTGTTGCTCCTTGTTCCTGCCTTGTTTCGGCCCTTCAAGACGCTCTGATCAGATATAACTGTCTTTCAGAAAACGCTGCTCAACACGGCCACGGGGCAAATAAGACTTCTTTATTAATTTTTATCTGCTCAATGCCAATACAAAACAATAAAATCAAAGCCGCAACAGTGAGCATTACCTTTAGAGTTAAATTAAAGCACTTTAAGTTGGATGCCTTTTGTCTGACCCCTCTCTGTCTTCACAGGGCTAATGTCTTCTTAAAAGAGCTAAATGCTCTCTGGACAATTGCCTAATTTCCATAAATCCACAAAAATGCTACACTTTGCTGAGACGCTATTATGCTAGGGTGACCAGATGCCCGCTTTGTGCGGAACTGCGCAGCATTTTGAACAAACGTCCTGCATCATTATTTATTCTATGTCCCACGTTTTCACTGGCTGTAGATAATTTATGAATGATCCGTGGGTTTGCTTTGTTGTCCAGTAGTAACAAAGCGGGGAAGACCACTTCATCAAAGAGCTGCCAATCAACCAGCAGTATTCAGGTGGAGTGAGCAGTTTGATTGACAGCTCCGCCCGCAATTTAAAATATGGTGAAAAGAAATTTGTTTTATTTTGAACAAAACATGAAAAAATATGTCTGAAAAAGAAGATGCAGCTAGAATGAGGACTATAAAGACAATTCATTATGGCTCAAGGATAAAGCAGTTTGAGGTGACTCACTTTTTTGTGAGCTATATGTCAGAAGAAATTCTCCATTCCCACTGTCTGTGGGACATTTTTCGATTAAAACAGCATTATTAACGTGTCCCACATTCCCTCTCTTTGTCCCACATAAACAGGCTTTTTGACCCACACTTGGTTTGTTATGATCTGGTCACCCTATAATACTTCCCATTCAATCAATTTCCTGCCACTTTTTTAAACCAGTGGATCCTTGAGGTAACTCTGTGGATTATTATTGTCTTTAGTGTCTGCAGGGTCTTTAGGGGTGTTATTTGAACTGCTGATTAGCCACAAATGGCTAATGGCTAGAATGTGTATTGCTATCAGTGGCTAGCATATCAATATTTTATTGTAAAAAAAAAAAAATCAAGTATCAATTAATTTACACAGCCCTAGTTATTCTGTTCAGACAAAAGTTACAAGTTACTATCCAGCAAAAAACAAAAAGAGCAAATTTCCCTAGGTAAAAAGCACAACATGAACCTTCAAATATCACTAATGTGTCTGAAATGTCAATGAGTGAAAGGGACTTTTACTCATTGAGTTAAACTTCAATCATACTTGAAGAAATTTTAGAGCAGTGGTTCTCAGTTGGTTTTGCTTCGGACTTTCTTTAATGTCGAGCTGCGTCCAAAATTGAGAAAAATTTTAAACTTCTCAAATTATTTAATGAAAAGATGGTGGTGTTTAAACCTGAGATAATACAGAACCTCACAGTATACCTAAACGAAAAATATTTTTAATGATTAACCAATACAACCAGCAGGTGATGCTAGAGAGGGAAATATTCCATTTTCACTCAATTAGCTGTATTTTATTAAAGCTGTAGTTTTTAACTTTTTCAAAATCAAGGGGAGAGCAGGGGCAGGGTCATTTTGAATGATCACAGCTCCTGCTCCCTCAACTAATTTCGCTAACTGAGATCTTCGGCCGACTCCGGTCTTTCTGTGAGGAGTCTGCATGTCCTCCACGTGTTACCATGGGTTCTCTCCGGGTACTCCGGCTTCCTCCCACTGTCCAAAGACATGCATGTATTGGTTAATTGGCAACTCTAAAGTGTCCCTAGTGAATAAATGTGAGAGAGAATGGTTGTCAATCCTGTGAAAAAAATCAAAAGCTTCAATAATTAAAAGAAAGAACTTTAAATTTTAATATAAATGTGTCTGCAATGTTACATAAAAGCCACAAAAAAGTAAATGTAAAATATTCTAAGGAGTTTAAAATTAAAAAGCTTGCACAGTCACAAAAAATGCAGGGCAGTACCGTACACTAACTGCTCAGGTATTTTATTAAAATGAGAAATCACCTGCCACACGCAGTCTATTGAGTGCATCTTAATAAAGTGTGGCGCTCTCCCCATCTGTAGGGGTCAAAGGGTAGATGCTGTGTTGTGAATAGTAAACTCCTCTCCACTGTGGCTTTTCTGTCTTTCCAAAAGCAAAGCTAAAGTACTGTGTTATGAAAAGATATAGACAGGTTGGCTTCCTCCGGGTACTCTGGTTTACCCCACCAACATCAACAAGATGCTAGGTACCCCCTGGTGTGGCTGCGACTAGGGATATCCCCACAGGGATAAGATAGGTATAATTTTAAAAAATGGAGACAACTGACTAGACTCACCAGGGTCCTGTTCTACAAAACTGGATTTTGGCTAACTTCAGTGCAAGCCGACTTTTTTGGTATTACAAAGCTGGTTTTGTCTTGCGCAGCAGATGGATTCTTGCAAGATTTGTTCACAAACCCACAAAAATCCATCTTGTACTGCTCCAAGCAAAGTGTCTGTGTTCCAACCTCCAGGTTGTCAGGCCAATGACGTGGCAGTACAAACAGTTCTGTTAGTCCAACCACCAACAAGTTAATTCACCAATGGTTCCGTTCACCAAACATTCATTTAAAGTACCTGCTCTTTATAAATGCATTGCATGGAAGCCCTCTAGATGGTACAGATTATCTGGCATGGTCAGACTATGACCGAAGTCACTGGAATGTGGTGCCATAAGAAATCAGCAGCCAATACTTGTGTTTCAATACACATAACATAATTCCTAGTTCAAATTAATTAGGAATCAACATTAGTATTTAAGGCTTTACCACATGTAACAGTCACATATTGATGTTTCTTAGGCTTCTACTATATAAATGTGAATAACAATTCCAAATAAAAGGCTCAGTACCATAGATGAACGTTTGGTGCCATCTGCTGTTCTAAAGCTGTACTGAATCTTAAATAGTTAAGGGTAACAGTTAACTACAAATTATAATAGTTTTACTTTTCCATATCTGTGCCACAGGATACTAAAGAAAATCTAATAATATTTGTGACTTATATCAATGCAAGTACATAGGATTGATTTTGAAAGGTACAGAAGTTTCAATGGTTAAAATAAAAACAAAATCTAACCCATACATGCATCAGCAACAGCCTGATGTGCAGAATGATTCTGAATTTACTATGGTTAGCTCTGTGAGCTTGTACAGTCAACTAAATGAGGAGGTTTTGGGATTGAATCTCCTGCGCTGGTTCAGCAGACGTGAGGTAATGTGTGCTCAATTACCTGGTTCTCACTTCCTGATTTGCCACCATAAGTAAACTAAGCAACATTAGCAGCAAAGTTGAAAATAAATCCTGTGAACACAAGGAAGAGACAGGCCTCCAGCGCTAAAGGAACCGGCAGTCTTCTCCAATAGTTGTTTCGTTCATGCTCGTACAAATGTGCACACGCACAACAGTGGATGCACTCCTGCTAATGCCAGAAGTGGCACACTCTGGATCTTTCGTAATGCAACTTTAAAGTATAATAAAAATATTTTATATTTATATAACTATATTTGTAAAACAAACAATTTAATAAACCCAAATTGTTTAATTTTTAAGTTTGAGGTGGGTAAATCCTATAAAAAGTACTCAATTATGTGGTCAGAATCATAGGTGTTAAATAAATATATAATTATATAACTTATTTATTTATTGACATTAATAAAGACATATTCAAAGATGTACTCTAAAAATTTTAGGAACATGTACATTAAAATTGTAACTTAAATACATTCATTTTATTTTGACAGCTCTACAAGTCACATTCCACACCTGGTCCTTTCAGAACAATGGCTTGTATATTATTGCTGATATACAGTACGTCAAACCAGGAAGCAAACCAGGAAGCATGTCGTAGTCTGGTAACTGGTAAATCTTTCTGTGTGCATGCTGTAGCCGAGGAGACAGGTAGGTAAAACATATATCTAAAAATACTACGAGTCAAGTCTTTAGGCCTGGGAAAGGCTGGATAATACATATCTATTCTAAGTGCTAGGTTATTATTGGTTATTTTAACAATCTGGTATTACTATTATTGCTGTCATTGCCTTGCCAAAATTTACCTAAAATGATGTTGGTTTCAAGGAGCTAGTCTCAGATAACACACACACAAATATATATATATATATAGAGAGAGAGAGAGCGAGAGAGACAGAGAGAGACAGAGCGAGAGAGTATATAAATTAACTTATTTAATAACATTTCCATTTGTGTTTCTGGTACCATTAACCACATCCATCGAAGTAAGAGGATATTCTGGTTTGACTTGAGTATCTGCCGATATCTGGTCCATATCTGTGTGAGATGAAAACACTGTACGATTTGTGTATGACACCATATGACTCTGCCACTGAAATGTAAAAAGCTGGAATTTTCTTTAGCCCTAAGGTGGTGCAGAAAAATACACCTGTTGAAATTTTAAGAAAGGGGCAAACAATCAATGGGCTATGTTAAAGTAAAGCAGGACACTGCCGCTTTAAATTACAAGGAAGTAGTCATCGCCTACACTGGCATTTCTTTTCAAAATATGTACTTTATCTAGAATATACATAAGCTGAATTGGTTTACTTCCTTGTACACTTTTACAACTCCACCTACTGTAGTAGGTACTCAAAGCACTTTACATACATTTAATTATTTACCAGTGTTACAGAACTTCACTGGAGGCAAGGTGGGTTAAGTGTCTTACCCAAGGACACAACAACAGTATGCGGGGGAGAGCGGGATGTTATGATGTTTTGGGATGTTTCGGGCGGGGATCAAACCGCCCACCCGCTGGTCGAAGGACGGCCGCTCTACCCACTGAGCTATACTGAGCATATCGGCCTACAATAATTATACTGAGCTGCAATATAAATTGCAACCAGACAATTCTCTCTTACGACTACTATGAAGGTCTGGTTGATGAAGAGCATTTATTTATTCAAAATTTAATCTTTCCTCAAACCTTTACCTTATACTTTATTTCCAGATCAGTCTTAGTGGGGTTACCCTTTATATATACACACTATCAATGGTCTACCCAAGGTTAAGGTAACTTTATTGTACCAATAGGGTAAATTTGTTTGGCAGCAAGTCAGTTCCATTTATACAAATTCCAAACTGTCACAAGACAGAACAAAGTAACAACAGCTTGAAAGAACTAAACATCCCTGGTATAAAACATTCGCTAAGGATATTAAAACATATCATGAGCACCCTAGACTAGAAAAACAGTTTGATCAGAAACAAGGCCACTAACAAACAGGACAGCAGTAGGACAAGTCAGAAATGCAGTATACAAATATACAAGGTCAAAAATAATGAATAGCTCAGTGTCAGTGAAAGAATAGTTTACAGAGTAGTATACTTCACTTGTTCAGAGTACTAATGGCTGCTGAGACAAAACTATTTTGTACCGCTTGGCTTTACAGGCAGGTACTCAGTGGGGTTTCTAGACCAATTGTCATGGGAGGGCCAGGCTGGGGCCAAAGCCCAAATCCAGAACTCCTCCTTCAGTCTGAGGGTTGCAATTTAAACTTTGTCACTGGAGCCGATTACAGCTGACTTGAACTAAACCCAGTTATCAAAATAATATTCATTCAATTATAAAAATTTTACTTTTTGGAAAACATTTTTTTATTTTATTTTTGGAAACATGAGACATAAAGTTTTTGGTCCTGCATTTATTTAGTCCTAGTTTAGACCTGGATTAGGTGAGCTTTGGTTATCCCCAGTTTCAGCAAAAAAACATAGTGGGAACTAACTAAAATAAATACTTATACAACATTACACTTATACATCTATCTAAAATGTCTTAGACGATACAATGAAAGTTCAGAGATTGTAAATATTGAATTAAGGGCGTTTCATAGAGAGCAGCTCTATGTTTGATTTCACTGGTCTTCGTCAGCTGCACTGTTTTTGCCGACATATGCTGATATCTGTGGGAAGAAAAGATAAAGTTTTAGATGTAAAACCCATTCGAAACAGACATCCTGAAACTGTAAATAAATAAATAAATGATATGCTTCACAATTAACACATTTTTAAAAAGGTCAGGCTTGTCTTTATGTTTGTTTTTGGTCTCTGATTTATCATTCATCTGAAATTTAGACACTTTTGAGACACTGGTTTTATTTTAGAACTGAGGCAAGAGGAAATGTGATATAGCCGTATGTCCGTACCTCGGTAAAAAAATAAAAATTAACAAAAGTTAACAGAAAGACAAGTTATCACTAAACAGGGGTAAACAGGTTCAAATGCAGAGCGTATCAATGCGTAACACCAATTATCTCGTTAAATGCTGCTGGTGTCTGTTTGGCTGTGGTTCTTTGAAAGGACTCAGAGACCGCGGCGCACGACTTTAACTGAGACCAACTGGGGAGATGCGGCTCTATTAGGACGAAGACATATTGTTGGACAGAAAAGTGGGTAAACTAAAAAGGATTTAGCACCATTGAAGAGAAAAATATAGGCCATATTATCTCAAATAATAATAATAATAATAATAATAATAATAATAATAATAATACATAAATATATATATATATATATATATATATATATATATATATATATATATATGTATGTGTGTGTGTGTGTGTATATATTCCCCTTCATTTGGGTTCTAAAGGGAGGAAGAAAATATAATGGTCGACGTTCTGCTGTTTTTTAATTATAAGAACTAGTTTAAAATGATTGCATTGAGCATCTGTTTTGTCTCGTTAATAAGTCAACACTAATTCTAGCCTGGATGAAAGAGCAACTTTACTTACTTACTTACTTTCTTGGATACTTTTTTCGTAAATTATTTATTTTCATCGGTCCAAGCGAAACGAGAGCTATGATTTTGCGACTCCGCCCCTTTACTAGGTCCTACTTGAAACACTGGGGCTCAATAGTTCCGTCCCATGTAATTGCAGGAAAAAAACAGCTGTAAATTTGATGTCGGGTCCACTGCCACTGCGAGGGCCGAGCTTCACGATATAAGGGCCCGTGTGTAGAAGCTCCTATGCAGGTACTTTGAACCTCCGTCCTGACGGGAGCAGCTGAAACTCTGCATTGAGCGAATAGGACTTAGTTTTTAAAATAGAGTTAGCCAGCTTCTGTAACTGTTTAGAGTACAAAGATACTGGATGAAGCTGCGCCTCTCCAATTTGTCTACTCGACCATTTTACTATTTGATTTAAACAATTTCAATTTTTAAGAGACAATCTGCCAAACCATGAAACAAGACAGAAAGAAAAAATGATTCAATTAAACAATAATAAAACATGGGTAACATGGTTTTGTCAATATTAAGATTTGACAGTATCCTTGGGGAAAACAAACACTGGTGAACCTTTTTGCACACAGCTTCGCAGTTGGATTTAAAGTTGAGTTTGTTATCTATAACAGTTTCAAGATATTATATTGTTCCACGACCTCCACAACTTGGCCTTTTAAAATATTGTGATAATTTTTACAAAAGTATTTTACCGTGTCTTTCGTTTTTGAAATGTTAAAATGTAGAACCTGTCCAGCAGGTCATTAACAACTGGGCCATGACTTGACTCATTGTCCTGTAGCAGACTAACAATGCAGCTTTCCTTAATTTTTTTTAAGTTATTATTTCTTTCAAAGTGTTTTAATACAACTGAGGTCAGTACAATAGGTCGAAAGTTATTAAAGGTTTTGGGATTAAAGGTTTTAGAGCTGTTTTGGGAGAGGGAGAACAAGAGCATCTTTTCAGACTTCAGGCACAAGCTGGCATAGATATTATGAGGGCCAGGGCTCGTTGTTGCTGAAATAAAATGTATTAAAAAGTTTTTTTTTTTTTTTTTTAAAGCATTAAGCGCATTTTTGCAAATATATTCCAAGCGATATGAAACTGGTTGTGCGTCTGCTCTTATTTTGAAGAAGTGGGACCGGATGTGTTGTTGTTTTGGCCGCAGGCGGAAGTCAGGAGTTATGTTAGCTTCATACTGTCAAGAGATTTAGCCCTGGAGGAGTGTGGGCACATATCTTTGGTCTAAATGCACGTGTTTTTGTCTCGGCATGAACAGGACCCAGCTCAAGCGCTCCGGGATCTTGAGAATGGCGCTGACGGGCTCTCATACGATGGACACAGCGGAGGGACACCGAGAAACTTTCCTGTTCCGAGCTTTGAGGATAGCCGGCGTAGTCGCACTGTACTGGTTCGTCTCAATAACCATGGTGTTCCTCAACAACTTCTTACTGGACAACAGTGAGCTGGACGCACCGCTGTTTGTCACCTTTTACCAGTGCCTGGTGACTGTGGGGCTATGCTGGTTTCTCCCGCTGCTGTCCCTGTTGTGTCCCACTCTCGTAGACTTCCCTCAAGTGAAATTTGACCTAAAGACGTCGCGCGAGGTGCTACCCCTGTCCGTGGTGTTTATCTGCATGATCACATTCAACAATCTGTGCTTGAAATACGTCGGAGTGGCTTTCTACACCGTGGGACGCTCCCTCAGTACTGTCTTCAATGTGCTACTATCATATATCATTCTCAAACAAAGCACATCTGTTCAAGCCCTGTTCAGCTGTGGGGTCATATTAGGTAAGAGCCACTCCAAGAGTCACTTTTTTGTATTAGGTTTGCACAAAAAGAGGAAACATGCAATGTTGAATATAAATATTGAAGTTTTGGAAATTTCAATAACAATATATTTGCGGTAAATTTGCGGCACTACTGTATATGTATAGAAAGTTTTTTGCACATTTTTGATAATCAACTCCACACCATGTAAGCTGAATCTTTCAAGCTCATAACAAAAGTTAGCATAACTATCTTTATATGTAACGAGAACCACAAAGTCTTGAGCAGCCATGATTACATATAAAATAAACATTTCAGGCTCCTGGTCCCATGTCCCAATAAATGTATATAGTACATCTAAATTTTTTGTATTGAAACTCTAGATTGCATAAAAATGGATGTTGCGTTGCTCCCCCATTTACTGATATTAGTGATTACATCTGGGCTTTTCTGACTAGTGCTAATGCACAAAGCTATATTTTTTAGATACCATAAACGGACATATTAATTAAAAATTCCCTCCTCCCCCAGAGTTGTCATGTAGTAAAACCTTAGCTCTAGTGATCAGAGCCATCTTTTGTACCAGGCTGTAAGCAAGATTTTTACACTTGAGAAGTTGCCGAGCGCTGAAAGGATTCTAGCGACTCCTGTGCTAGGGATGAGTCTAATGAAAAAAAAAAAAAAAGTGTAAATTAGTCTTCAAGTGACATTAAATAACTTGAACATCACATTTAACTGTATGATCAGGAAATGTTTAGGTGAAGTTGAGAAAGCTGTAAACCACGTGTAGTACAGCCCACTTCACTCGAAAAGCACACAAGCTTGACACCAATGGTTGGCGGCTTTCCTGCTGCTTGTGACTTTAAGAAGATGACTCTAGACTAACTTTTTTCATTACTGCCCCCAGTACTGCCCTAAAAGCCAGTTCCAACTGTCTCCATATCTCTAATGTGGGCCATTCCAAATCAACAGATTTCAGAAAAAAAAATCCTACTTTACCATGTTGGATTTACTTCAAACTCAAATTCTGTAAAACCATATGCATAAATGCAATATTTGGAGTTGGTATCTTTTTTTAGTTTATGAGGTATTGTGTTTTAAAGAATTTAAATAATGTCCTACTTCGACCTGCCTTTACTTCACAATAAACAACACCAGGTTTTTTAAACTGTATGATAAACTCATGTGATTGTACTTCATCAAGAACTAGACATTTATCTAAAAAAAAAATGATGATGAATAAGAAAATATGTCATTTACCAAGGTATTGACATCCACCATGAAAATAAATAAACCATTGGAAAGAGTTAATGTGCCTAATTCTTCTTTTTTCTTTCTTTCTAGCTAAACAAAATACTAAAGCATGACACTGAATCTTAATGGATTTTGTATTTATTACAGGGTTTCACAATATATCACATATACACTTGGGGACTCTCTAAATATAAATGCAATTATTTGTGGTATTTTTATTGTTATCTTTATCTTATCAAAATATTTGTCCAATTTGATCCTTAAAACAAACTGATTTGAGTAGCATCAATGTTCCCAACGTCCAGATCCTTTCAGCTTTAAGTTACATTTATAATTTATTAATATATGCTTCATTTCTTGAGTCTAAGCAGAATTGAAATAATGCAGTTTGTAATAATGATATGAATTATTTTTCTTTTGAAGGGGGTTTCTGGCTCGGAATAGACCAGGAGGGCATGTCTGGATCCCTCTCTTGGATCGGGGTCTTTTACGGAGTGCTAGCCAGTGCCTGTGTCTCCCTCAATGCCATCTTTACCAAAAAAGTGATGCCTGCAGTGGACGGAAACATCTGGAAACTGTCCTACTACAACAACATCAACGCCTGCGTGCTCTTCCTCCCACTGCTCTTTGTGTTTGGAGAGCTGAATCGCATCGCCAGCTTTAGCCGCCTCACCGACTTGGCCTTCTGGGGAATGATGACCCTCGGAGGAGTGTTTGGTTTCGCCATCGGATACGTGTCTGGGCTGCAGATTAAATACACCAGTCCTCTCACGCACAATGTCTCGGGGACAGCTAAAGCGTGTGCGCAGACTGTCATCGCTGTGGTCTACAACTCCTCCAGCAAAAGTCTGCTGTGGTGGACCAGTAACATGATGGTTCTAGGCGGTTCGTCGGCCTATACCTGGGTCAAAAGTCTTGAAATGAAGAAAACCCCATATAAAGAACCCCAGGATTCAGCAAATGAAAAACTGCTGCCGGGGGCGAAAGGCAACATGGGGGTGTGACCATGCTCTTTGAAATACTGACTGAATTCTTTTAATGATGAAATTTATGAATCATGCAGTTATTTTGATGAGTTTCTTTTTTTATTTAAGCTATTTATCTTTATATTCTGAACATACTTGGGTTACTGAGAATCTCGACAAACATAATTTCTTTTGAGGCCTTTCTTTTTTTAGTGACTTTAATAATTGTGTATTTTATGAATTTTTACAGTTATATATTTTTTTACTAATGGTAGTTAAATGGGACAAAATCAAATAATAGAAATGATGCAAGGTAGGGCTGGGCAATTAATCAAGTGTTAACCGTGTGTTTGGGTTTCCTACAATTATGAACACAAGATAATTGCCACAAATAAATTATCTGATTAAACAAACTGCATTAGTTCAACAATGTTTTAGAGGTTAGCCACAACAGAGGCTAAACTTAATGCATCTAAATGTGACATAGACAAAACTAAAGCATGCATCAGACTGGCACATCTGGAATTTTTAGCTTCACTATAAGATTTGGACCATAGACTTCGTTAAATTAAAGTAAAAAATGAATTCTTTGCAGCAAACTTTATGAAGTGTAAAAAAAAAAACATACTATCAACTGTAAATTATGTCCCTAAAGTTGAAGTAAGACACTACTGACCAGAAGTTTTGCATTGGATTAATAGTGTAATAATGTAAACTGAGTAAAAAAAAACTAACCAGAAGGGCAAAAAAGGGCAAATATAAACCAGTGTGTGCAGTGTTAATTTAAATATTTCAAACTTTACTTTCAAAACCCCAAATCTTTAAATCAGTGAACTGGGATAAACATAAACCAATTCTCCATTGACAGTCTGTAAACACATGTATTTAATTGCTAATGTCTGTGGTCGTCTTTCTTCTGTTCATTGTTCTGTCTGTTTTTTCTGAGAAGCATTTGTCCTTTTGAGGGCAAAAAAGTCAGAACCGAAGCAGCAAAGATTTTCGTGTGACAATAATTGTATTTTTGTAGTTGCAAACAATAAAATTGTATTTGAAATGTTTAATATTTGTTGATGTCTTATGAGTACAGGGTTATTGCCAGGATACATTTATTCTCATGGACAATTTAGATTCTCTGTGACTCAGCCTCAAAAGGATCTATTTAAATCTGTTTAGATCTATGAGCTGGGAGTTGTTAAAGAGCGGACTGACTTCAGGTTAGTTAAAATAACGGGCTTAAAACGGACAATTCCTATTTCTATTCCATGATTTCGACAGCAGGGGGCGATGTGGCTTCTAAAGACAACTCTTACCTCCGCGTAGAAGAAATGCTACGTTTGTCTGGTGTTTGCACAGCGAATATTGAGGTTGTTTTTATTAAGCAAAAACAATCTTGTGCTAAATGGAGTTGCTTATACAGAGCCCGTTTGTAAAGATGTCTAAAGGTCAGCAGCTGAGAGCTTTGGTGAATACACGCCTGACTGCGGTGGCCGAAGAGATATTTGAGCTTTTTGAGAAGACCATTGCGGAGTATGAGCAGGAAGTGCTTCGCTCAAAACAACGGAACAACAGACAACAACAACTACTGGTCCAGGCTGTGTTGGATCCACTTGTTGTGTCACAAATAACAGGTTTGGACAGTTTACTCCACAAACTGTGCACGAGTGGTCTTTCGTTTGATAAAGCCAAAGCAAAGTGGGTTGAATGTTGTTGCGCGTTTCATCCGATATTTACGTTACATCTCAAAAGAGGACAAGCGACGAAAGGGGCACAGGTTCTTCCAGCCGAGGGGCCAATTTCACAAAAATCATCATTTTAACCTGAGCGCAGAGTATCCAAGACGTAGTGAAATAAAAGGCATTGTCCATTATTTCCAACAATCAGTTTGAAACTAAAACTTTGAAATAGGTATCTTATTCCCAGTCATTGTCAGAACACGGCCAGTTTGGAGAAGTAGACAGTAGTATTGCCACACGTTTTGTCATATGTATTGCTGCTAATAGGTTAAGCGATAATAAACCATTACTACAGCCTTTATAACAACTGATATTAGTACAGGATAGGTGTGTCTTACATACAATTAAGGCTGCAGTCAACAAGCGTTATGAGAGCCTACTAGGTGGAAAAGCGCTATATAAATAAAAAAAATAAAATAATAAATCCCAGCCAACATCTCCACACATCAATTGGTTGATTGGTTGATGATAATGATGGTGATGACTTAATATCACATAACTGCCATCTGTCACAGCAGCTCTCGGTTTTTATGCGCTGTTCCTGTAAGTTCTTGTAAGTTCTTGTTAATTATTCCACTCCCGTGGAATGAATTTGGAAAGTGAGAAAATGGAAGACATTAACTGCAATTTTTTATTTTTATTTTAGTAACTGCTATTCTTAATTTGTCCTCTGGGGTTTGCACTATTTTAGTCAGAGAAGGGGACTAAACACAACACTGTGGCCCAGAACTGATCAGCTAAATAGCCTTAGAGTTGGTGAAAACACAGCTGAAGGCATTTGCAGACATTAGCCTTTTCTGGTTGCAATTGATGAGAGCACTGATATTATTATTGTAAGTTCACTAAAACAAAGAGAAAGAAATTTAGTTGTGTTTATTTATGGGTTAATATGCTTTTATTTTACTAGTCCAGCACACTTCAGATCCCATTGTGATGTATGTGACCCCTGCAATGCATCACCTCACTTAACACACGTCCTTTTTGTTTGATTGGACACGACTACAATGCAAATCTGAAGTCTTCACGTGTCTCTTTCTGAATCACTGTGTTTTAACTAAAGTGAATATAAAGGAACATTCATCAAAATAGTTTAGTAGTTTATTAAAGATGAAGCGTTCAGTGCCGCAACATATGTAACCTTGTTTCCCACTGCTTTTGATGCACACGACCACTTGCAGTTCTGCTCACAAGCACTCTTGCAAAATTTGAGATTATTTGGCCATTTTTCAGAGAATATGAATGAAAACACAAAACCCTTTTTTTCACTCATAGTCAGTGGTTGGATAAAGCCATTTATTGTCAAACAACAGTTTTTTTACTTTTTTAAAATCATAATGACAACAGAAACTACCCAAATGACCCTGATTAAAAGTTGATATTCCCTGGTGATTTTGAATAGCTACTAAAGGTAACCATCCTCACCTGTGATCTGTTTGATTGTAATCACTGTGTATATAAAAGGTCAGTGAGTTTCTGGGCTCCTGACATCTTTCTTCCAGTGCTGACGTTTCTGTATTCTGAGGCTTGGGGAAAGCAAAATAATTGTCAAAGGATCTGCGGGAAAAGGTAATAGAAATTGTATAAAACAGGAAATAGATTTAAAAAGATATCCAAGGAATTAGGAATACCAATCAGCAGTGTTTAAACTCTAATTAAGAAGCGGAAAATGAGGGACTCTGTTGAAACCAAAACGCAGTCAGGTAGACCAACAAAAAAGAAAAACCTACAAATAACTTTAGCTAAAAGACAGGGCTCTCTATAAAAAGTGGTGTGGCTGTTTCAAGATGATAAAAAAGGCCCTTGAAGAAAAATGTGTTGCATGGTGGAGTTGTGAGAAGAAAGCCTTTACTACACAAATGCCACAAAGCATCCCGCTTACAATACACCAAACAGCAAAGCCTCAAAACTTTTGGAACAAAGTAATTAGAGTGATGAGACCGAAATTTAACTTTTTGGCCACAACCATAAACGTTACATTTGGAGAAGAGTCAACAAGGCCTATGATGAAAGGTACACCATTCCTTCTGTGAAACATGGAGGTGGATCTCTGATGTTTTGGGGATGTATGAGCTACAAAGGCACTGGAAAAGATGAATGCATCATGTTATTAGAAAATACTGAAGGTAAATTCACACTCATCAGCCCAGAAGCTGCACATGGGATGTACTTAGACCTTCCAACATGACAATGATCCAAAGCACAAGACCAAGTCGACCTGCTATTGGCTACAGCAGAATAAAGTGAAGGTTCTGGACTGGCCTCAGTCTCTTGACCTCAGTATCATTGAGCCACTCTGAGGAGATCTCAAACGTGCAGTTCATGCAAGACAGGCCAAGAACTGGAGGCTTTTGACAAGAATAATGGGCAGCTTTAGAGAAAATAAAGAGCATCATCCACAACTACCACAAAGACTTCAAGCTGTCATTGATGTTAAAGGTGGCATACCACAGAATTAAGAACTAGGGTATGTAAACTTTTGATCAGGATTATTTGGATAGTTTCTGTCGTCATTATGATTTAAAAAGAGTAAACACAGTTGTTTGCTAATAAATGGCTTCATCCAACCATTAACTATTAGTGAAAGAATAGGTTTTGTGTTTACATTCATATTCTCTGAAAAATGGCCAAAAATATGATCACAAATTCTTCCAGGGTATGTAAACTTATGAGCACAAGTGTATAATTATCCACATTCTCTTGTTTATTTAAGCTGTTAGCCATTGCAGTCAGGGAGGAACACCGAGCTGTAGCCATATTGCTCAATTATTTAAATGCATTTTTTTGGTCAAAAGCGTGTTAATTCTGTTCCTCATTTATAAAACCCTTATTTTTTCTGTACTCATCATCTGAACCAAAATATAGTCCCTTCTTTCAGCACTATATTGTGATAACTACTTCTTATCGCCACACATTTAAAATAATCTTGTATTTAATTAAACTGATGGCTTTTCCTATTTTATATCCTGCAGACGTCCAGATAATGTCACATCAAGAAGAAATTGACCCATGTCTGGAGCAAGAAAAGGCAGAGCCCCTCCATGTTAAAGACGAACCAGAGCTGTGCATCAAACAGGAGGACGAGCAGCTCCCGTTCACTGTTGTCTCGGTGGAAATCGGAGATGATGAGTTGTCTATGCTTCATCAAAGACGACAGAACAGAGAGCAGGACAGCTCTCCGGACATTGAACACTCAGAAAATTGGACTGACAAATGGGAGTGTCTGGCCAACACTTCAGCTGAACAGATGCAAACCGGAGCTAACAGTAGTAATCCAGTCCACAAAAAGGACAGTAAAATAGACAGAGCTGCCCAAATTCCAAAATCACAAGCAAAAGTATTTTCCATTCCCACCTCTGAGACTAAGATTTCACCGGAAAGGAGCAACAAAACAATTAATAATAACTCCTCTGTGAGTGATGTGGGAGAGAAAACTAAACTACACAAATGTGGTCAGTGTGGGAAGGCTTATCAGCATAGGCCATCTTTATTTAGACACATTTTAATTCACAGAGAGCAAAAACCATTCAAGTGTTTAGTTTGTCAGAAAGGGTTTTCACAGAAACCTCATCTCACTGCACATATGAGGATCCACACAGGAGAGAAACCTTTCAGCTGTCCATTTTGTGAGAAGTGTTTCACAAACAAAAGTAATGTCAGGCAGCATATGAGGGTCCACACAGGAGAGAAGCCTTTCACCTGTTCAGTTTGTAACGTGTGTTTTCGATGTACAAAGTCTCTCACCACACATATGAGAATTCACACAGGGGAGAAACCGTTCAGCTGCCCAGACTGTGGCGCAAGATTTAAACAACAGTCCAGTTTAGATTGTCACATGAGAGTCCATAGTGGAGAAAAACCCTTCAGCTGTCCAGTGTGTGAGAGACGTTTTTCACAGAAAACAAATCTTAAGAAACACATGAAGTCCCATACAGCACAGGAAATGCCCCATTCTGGTGAAATTGGTTCAGGGCTGGGGTCTAAGCAGTTTGAGTCTGATGAGCAGAACAAAGACTATATTACTGTATCAATATAAAAAAGGTATGATTCAAAGAAACAAATTAGGAAAGAAATAAACAAATCAGAGTCTCTGCAGACCTGCAAAAAGGAGGAGATGCCTGCCAGTAACTACTTTGGTTCATAGGGAAAGTTATTACAGTTACCATTATTTAACTGTTGTCTCATTCAAAATGATAAGAAATGAACATAAATCTGTATAAAAACTGAGATGAGATGCCGACTGAGAATAACGTCTGGCTATTCTCCTGACAACTGTTTTATATATGCAGCATAAGTCAGGAGAAAGTTTGTAGGGCATGTGGACTTTAATGTGGAAAGATAGTCAACCTTACTGTTGACTAAAGAACAGGGGGAAGGTGTCGAATGAGCAAGCAGGGAATAACGCGTAACAGTGGCCCTGTTACTCCATGTTTAAGGGACCAATCCCTTCTGTCCAGCTGCTAAAGTAGTAATATTGTGTTTGTACATATAGTATGCACTGATATTAAATGTGGAGAACAATGCAATGTTCAGGGCCTATGAACTCTGTGTACTCAGCTTGGAGTCTGCCACCAGAATGTCAACTGCAACCCCACCGGAGGATCTGTGGACATTGTTCTTAAAATACTGTAATATCCACAAAATGAAAAAACTTTTGTGTTGCCTCTCTGGATGAGGTCAGGTGTCCTGAAGATGGTGAAGGCAGAGTGCAGATTAACACTAAACTGGAAGCTGTTCTCTCTTTCCAGCTTTAACAGATTATAGGTTTGTGCAAAACCTGCTTCTGGAAAAACAATCCTTGTGCATTGTCGTTTTTGAATGTAAGCTAATATATATTGTAAATAAAATTAATGCAAGGACAAAGCCTGCTGTATAGTTTGTTCATTAAAATTATTACAATTCAAAACTCATTTAATTTAATTTCATACACTCATGTATGCTGCTGTTATATGCATGCTGTTATAGTACAAATATATGTAAACACAATGTATTTTTATTTATTTTTTGGTTAAATACTGTGGCCTAAGTGGTGACTATCTACTACGTCCAAGCAGCTTGTGCTGTATTTCTCTGGGGCCCTAAGCAAAACTGCTGAAAGTCCGTTATCTCTCCTTTAGTCATTATGTCACACCTGACGGCACAGTGTGGTCATCACTGTAGTCTCTACAGCAACAACAAGCGGACTCCTGCCATAAGTGTTATGTGAAAGTGCAATAACTATTTGCTGTTTCATTTATGTACCAGCAGAGGGTGCCATACATTACACAAGAACAGCAACTTACATCTTTTTAAAAGCCATTCTCATTTGGTCTTCCTCTACATTATAATTATAATTATAGACAACAACAGGTTAGTAAAAAAGGTTTAAGTAAAAGCATCTGGACTCAGTTTTTAAGGTGAAGACATTTCTCTATTCTAAGAGACAATTCTGAGTTCAACTGTAAGAGAGCTGAGCTTATATCTCTAGAGGGAGGAGTTTGCCCTGAAACCAAACCTGATGGACCAGGCTGTTCTGGTCTCACCGTTGTTAGTCATGAAATGGAAGTGTGACTCCTGATGTGGGAGTTGTTAAGGCTCAGAAGATTCGTTAGTGACATTGTTCTGTTCATCGTGCTGTGTCTGTTGTTCTAGGGTGAAGCTCTTTTGTTTTAGGTTTCAGAACACTTATAAATACTAGGCAACCAGGGCTTTTCCATTTTCACCTTTTCCTTCACCCCTCTCTCAAACCATCTGTTCTCTCTGGCCAAAATTTGGACATCGCTGTCCTCAAAGGAATGCCCTTTATTTTTGAGGTGGAGACTGCAGACTCAGGTCCTCCAGGATTGGCTCTTCTGTGCTGATACATCCTCTTGTGAAGATGGCCGGTTGTCTATGGCATCTTCACATGTGAACTTGATGTTCTTTTACACTGCGTTGATGTGTTCTGTAAAGGCTTCTACTTCCTGGGTTCTGATTTTTACCCATGTGTCATCAACATATCTGAACTAGTGACTGGGGTCTGCAGCTGAGAAAGAGACCAGAGCTCTGTTCTCCACTTCCTCCATGTACATGTTAGCCACAATCGGGGAGACGGGTGATCCCATGGAATCACCCGTCTCCCCAATTGTCACCCGTGAAGATGCCATAGACAACCGCCTGGATTTCCTAAACTTTGGAGTGGTTATTTGTGAGGACAGGACTCTCCAAGTAGAAGTTTATAGAAAGCCAACACACACAGATCAATATTTCTGTTTGACCACCCTCTGCAGCACAAGCTGGGAGTCTTCAGGACTCTTCAGCACAGAGCACAAGAGGTGCCCACAACCTCAGAAGGTAAACGGAAAGAAAAACAACACATCTGTAAATCTCTGAGAGACTGTGGATACCCCAAATGGACTTTCAACAAAACCAAGAGGACACAGACACCAAACAGACAGGAACCAGGGACAAAAGGGAAGGGTGTAGTTATCCCTTATGTGTCTGGTTTATCTGAAAAACTTAAAAGGATTTTCTACAAACACAACATTCCACTTTAAACCAGGGAATACTCTGTATCAAAAACTGGTCAATCCTAAAGACAAGACCCCCGCACAAACAGAGTAATGTAGTTTATGCAGTTCAGTGAAGAGTGCAGTGACAGTTATGTTGGAGAAAGAAAACAACAGCTTCACAAGAGGATGTATCAGCACAGAAGAGCCAATCCTGGAGGACCTGAGTCTGCAGTTCATCTCCACCTCAAAGAGAACAACACCTTAGAACAACAAACACAGCACTTGAATAGAACACTTACCACCTTGCACCAGAATTGAGCAGTGTCTCTAACGACTCTCCTGAGCCTGAACGACTCCCACATCAGGAGTCACACTTCCCTTTCATTACTAAGAACTGTGAGAACAAAACAGCCTGGTCCATCAGGTTTAGTTTCAGAAACTCCTCCCTCTAGAGATATAAGCTCAGCTCTTTTACCAGTTAATTTCAGAATTGACAAAGCCTCTTGGAATTAGAGACTAAATGTCTTCACCTTGAAAACTGAGTCTAGATGCTTTTACTTAAACCTTTTTTTAAGATGTCCAGGATGACTGAGAACCTTCACAGACAGACAACAACTTTGTTATTACAAGAATTTTTTTTTTTTTTTTTTACATAATTTATACACAAGAAAAAGTGTTATCATAAACACAGGACCAATCCAGCCATAAACCAAGTCTATACCCGGGAAATTTGGTCACCACAACTCAACTTACACAGAATCACACTGAACACTGAATCATGTCTAAAGTAGGACTAAAGACTTAATTGTCTACACCTCCACTAAACTTAGTTTATTCCAGGACTGAACCAGGACTAAAGTAGGCCTAAACCAATTAAGACCAAACCTTAAAGGTCTAAACCTAAAACTAAAAGCAATACCTAGTATTCTTGAAGAAATATATATTTTTAAACATGGACAATTTGAGTAGATTACTCTAACTTAAAAGTGAATGCTGTTATACTTTGTTTATGCTAACACATTGTCAGTATAAAGTCATTGCACTATTATTCCAATTATCAAATGTAGTGTGATGAACTATTAGTAGATAAGACAAAGGGTCTTATTTTTAGATGTAAAACCTGAATCTATAGGAAATAGGAAATGCAACAAAACCCACATATAAAGTTTCTCCAGTAGACGCTAAGTTTATAATAATCTTTCTTGTTCTGTTACCCGCGTCTACTCGAGCAGCACTGTGTGTGATAAATAGTGATATTTATTAATTAAGTGCTAATTTCTTGCATCATTATTTCCCCAATGACTCTTCTGTTAGTACAGAAATTAATGACTTCTAAAAATTTGTAGCAGAGAGTTTCAGAACAAAGAAATATTTTTATTTAAATTTTTTGTGCATGTCAAATTAATAACTGACACTAAGGTACAATGTAGTACCACTCTCTGCACACTTTAAACCCATGGTAATTTTCAAAATGTTCCAAATATATGCAATCACTGTACAAAAGCTGAACTTAACTACATGCAGGAGTCAGAGTAGTTTATTAATAGCCAAGCAGTTGGTGGAATTTGCTTTCAGCACAGCATGACATAAGCTTTATTCATCTGTGTCAGCAAACAGGAAGACAACAGACATACAACAACAACACAACAGGACAGATGCTACACTGAACACCATGGACCATACCCTGCACTGGGCTTTTGAACAACAGAGAGCGGCCTGTGGACGTCTGAAATCAGTGAGCTGCAGGACAGAACGACACAAGAAATCCTTCTTCCTGACTGACATAACCTCAATCAGTCTGTGGAAGAGGAAGTCTCACTTTCCCCTTGGAGATTAATAATGTTGAATTAAAATGAACTGAATTTGTATCACTAAGGACAATCTAATTGAATAAATGTTTAGTTTAAGAGACCAATAATTTACAAGGCTGCTCTTTGTCACCGGTCCTGTTTATTATTATTTTTATGGACAAGATATCTAGGCGCAGCCAGGGGCCGAAGGGACCACAGGATCTTGTCTCTATTTTTAACAGATGATGTTCTGTTGGCTCCATCAAGCCAGGACCCTCAGTGTGCACTGAGGATCAGCCCCTCCAGGTCTGATACCATGGTTCTCAGTCGGAAAAGGGTGGCTTGTCCCCTTCAGGTTGGTGGAGAGCTCCTGCCTCAAGTGGACGAGTTCAAGTATCTCGAGGTCTTGTTCACGAGTAAGGGAAGGAAGGAATGTGAGATTGACAGACGGATCGGTGCAGCTTCTGTGATGCGGTCGATGTACTGGTCTGTCTTGGTCTGTCACCTGTGGTCATGAGCTGTGGGTGACCGAAAGAACAAGCTCCCGGCAAACAGGCGGCTGGAATGAACCTTCTCTGCAGGGTGGCTGGGCGCTTCCCTTGGAGATAGGGTGAGGAGCTCGGCCACTCAGGAGGAGCTCAGTGTAGAGCTGCTGCTCCTCCACATTGAGAGGAGTCAGCTGAGGTGGCTCGGGCTTCTGTACAGGATGCATTCTGGAGCCAGCTAAGGTGTGCCGGGCATGTCCCACCGGGAGGAGGCCCTGGGGAAGACCTAGAACACGCTGGCCTGGGAACATCTTGGTATTCCCCCGGAAGAATGTCTGGGGAGGGAAAAATCTGGGGCGTCTCTGCTCAAACTGCTGCCCCCGCGACACAGCTCTGGATAAGCGGTAGAAGATGGGTAGATGGATGGACAATTTATAAGACAGGTTCCTCCCGACCAACCAGTGCATTAGCTGAAAGGAAGTCATTAGACATGGATCTCTATTTTTAGCTATTACTGTTTCTAGGAATATATTGAGTGCAATTGAGCTACTATGACATTTTCCTTGTAGATTAAAAAACTTTATCTAATGTTAGTAATCTGTTAAACAACTAAAGACATGTTCACATCTACTTTTTTAGAAAACACAACTAAATCACACTTTTTCAATAAATTCAATTTTTATTTAGTTTATTTTTTACATTAACTATAGGATACTGTCCTCTTCTCTATAAAGTGTAATTTACAGAATGAGCACTGGGGGTCACTATTGTAAGCTGTATGAGAGGTTACATGTTGAGATGGGGTATGACTGGGGAGGACAAATCATTTGTAAATTCTTCTAAACACTAATGCGCTTATAATAGAAAGCGCTGTGTTAAATTTGTACATATAATGTTCACACACTGGAATCAAAAATCTATATGCTGTAAGGAAGCAACTGCCTTGTACACATGTCACATTTAATGATGAGATGTGTCTGTGAAGTGCAGGTTGCAACATTAAGAAAATAGTCAAACAGAATAAATATTGGAAAGCTGTATGGTTACAGGGGAAAAAAACTCTGACCAGTTCACTAATGTTTTTAGTGGACTGGCAAGACAAACAAGGTGAGCCACACTGCACAGCCTCAAAAAGTTATAAATGTTTTTTACCATTGTTAAAAAGTTTTGATGCCGATGTTTGGCAGAGGCTGTGTTTGGTTTCATCAACACAGGTGAACATTACCACACATAGCCAGCCAGTGTTTTCATTTAAGCAGTATTTTCTTCCCAAAAGACTTTCAAACTTTAAAATATAATTCCAAATGAATGTTGAGACTTACTTTATTGTATAGGTGTTCTTAACCTGTTCAGTCCTTTATTTATTGCCTGGGCATGTGGTGCTGTCCTGAAACTCTTTTAATTACCATGGTTCATTAGAGATAATTATAGGGGGGGGCTTCACTAAAGCTGTCCTTTGCATCCCAGCAGCTAAAATTAGTTCAAACATGATGTTTCAGGTTAAATTTTAAATCAGGTCATACAAAATTCATACATCATTATTCTAGAGAGAAACTATTTTGGTTTTGGTTTCATACATACCAATATGAGGTGAGCAAATTATGCTTAAGCCGGTCTCATCTAACCCTGTATATGGGCCTCATGTAAGTGCGCCAGAGGGCAGGCTGAAAAATGATGTTTACAGCCTGGTACAAAAGATGGCTCTCGTCTCTAGAGCTAAGTTTTTAATACATGACAAGTCTTGCGGTGACTGTAACTTTGATGTGCTGGGAACGGTCCTGTGGGTTTTTTTTTTCAGAGCTTTGCAGAGGCCCCCGTGTATGTGCCTTATATGTTGTTTATAACAAAAAATGCCCCAGTGCTTTGAACATTTGCGTAAAAATTACACATAAAACGGAAGACATGTAACAAGCGTCACTTGAAAGATATCTGCACAAATGCATTCATTCATACAGTAATATAATGTGCAAACTGTAGGCAGGTGTATGTGCACACACATGCACGCTCACATGCATACATTCCCACACACATGTACTTACACACCCACACAAACTTAAGGCCTCAGCGCATGTTTGGAGATAAAAGGGGATGGAGGAAGGGGGCATATAGTCAGAGTACCCACTACAGGAAAAAGTTGGTATTTGATCTATTTGCCATATATGGTAAAAATTGTGAAATCATAAAGGAACTTCCTCAGGGCACACATTTAAAGCCCAAGGTCTCAAATGAAGTGGAAAAATGAGAAGATTCATGTTTTAGCATTTCAATCTAAGCAGGACCAGAAAAAGTGATTTGAATGGGTTTCAACTTTATGTGCAAAGGTGTGTTAATGCCAGTATTCAAAGCCACATTGTTTACAATAGGTTAAAAATTTGAAATTCATGAAAAATGTTAAAGCATGCAAAAAGGAACAACTTTGCATATACCATCAACAACAGACTAGAAAAATTTCAATAGAAATTCAAAGCCAAAAACACATAAATGTGCTTATAATTAAGGGTTAAACCACTCCCTCTGAGGAATATAAAACTCAGCTCAACTAGCAATGTTACACTTGACTTTCTCTTGAGGAAGCTTGTGCTTTAATCTCATAAGAGAGTTCTCAATAGAACACATTTCTTCAGGGTTAATATGGTGGAGTTGATTGACTTTTCATTTATATCAAATGTGCAAATCTAATCTAATATTACTAAGATACATCATGGACCATAGCTCACAGTAGACAATTTTTTGAGGGAGACAGAAATGTTTTAAGAGTGTCTTTAAGCTACATTTGAAACATTGTTCACTCACAATGCTAACACATTGCTAATGCTTACATCTGATGTGGACAGGACGAGGCACGTTCATTGAGAGAACAGTGACAGTAGTGACTGATCCAGTGGATGTTAATTGTCCAATCAGCTTTTTTTCTTCTTAAACCTTGAATGTGTACTGGAGGATTACATTTTTTTTCAAAATGATCAAAATGTTGAAGACTTGATGTTGATGACAAATTGACAGGTGTGTGTTTGTTCTGACAGTCTGTGCCTTCCTACAGCATTTCCAAAGTGGGAAAGTAAAAAGTTGAGTTTGAATGATCTCTCCTGATAAGATCCCAGTGCAGCTGGGGGCCATCGACCAGTAGCCAACTCCTGCGTTCCTCCGCTGTCCCGAAGCCCAAGCAACGCTAAACCAGCTAGTAATTACATCCACCACAGCCGAATGCCGCCTAAACAAGAGTCAATATGGAGGTGCAGCTCTTAAGCCACAATATGGAACAGAAGTAGAGCTGAATAGTGGAATGTTCTCCAGGGTTACAGAGGAGAGCGTTTCTTTTTATTTAGCTGTTAATGGTCGAGGTGAGGGCTCGATAGAGTGGAATAATGAGACGGATCAATGTCCATCGACCTGCTGCCCAACCCAGCTCACTTCCCATTACGCAGATGCCTCAGGGGTAGTCTAATCTGCCCCCCACACAACACAGCTAACTGGAAACAACACACAGAAGAGGAGCTGGGATATTGACCCTGTGTTATAAATGATCAAAAATATTGATTGCTGTAAAGTTTAGACCTCGTGAGGCCACTCTGTACCTCAGGAGGAGTTTACTCCTTTTTCTGATTTGTTAAGTCAACTTTGCTCTTTTCCAGAAGTGTGCGTGTGGGACATGTCTTTTGGGACTGTTTTGTGGAAAGGAGCGGAACAAACAAAAGCTTTTTCATCTGTTCTCGATCAGGCTTGCAAAGTTTATTTTATTAAAGAAGCCAAATAGACATTGACTAGTTGCTGACGACATTATTATTATTCAAACCACAGGAGAAAAGAATGTCCCAAACACTGCACATGCAACAATACAATATAAAGTAGACAAAAAAGGCTCCTTGCTCTGCGGCAATGAGGACTTCTGTACAACTCTTAAATATAATATTTTTGATAATGTATAGTTACAAGTACAGAATCAGGCTGTCATTTTCAGTTTATTTGACAAGACACATTTGATGCTAAGAAAGCCTGTTAAAAATACTACCTAAGATTTACAACATGTTTGAAGTAACTAAATATAACTACCAGAAACTACATGCAATAGCTACAAAGTCCCTAAGATATGTAACGTTTGAGTTGTTTTCAGTTTCTTGACATGACCATATAACACTCAACAAATGGTTCTCTGGGCTTACCACCTGCTGTTTGGTCCAAACTTTCCTGTTTGGTTTAAACCAAATCTTCAGCTGTAAAAGCTCCTGGACCGTGGTTCAGACCATACAGCTGCTGTATGGTCCAGCAAAAAGAGGTGGTCTTGGTCCGGACCAAACTGAACCAGGGCCTGGTTTGTAAATGCGTGTTAATTTGACTTTTGAAACAAATCCAAAAAAAAAAAACACATAAAAAGCATAGATTACATTGTTTTTTGATTCTGTATGGGTCTATTTTTCCTTGCTACTCTACAGCAGATGCCCCCTGTGAAGGGGAACGTTTTGAAAATTACCATGGGTTCAAAGTGTGCAGAGAGTGGTACTGCATTGAATCTTATTGTCAGTTATTAATTTGGCATGCCCAAAAAATTTCTTTGTTCTGAAACGCAAATGTTTCCTAAAGAGCGTTATAGTGATTTAAATCATGTCTTAAACAGTGTATTTGTAGTTTCAGCTGTTTTCTCCAGGTCAACTGTAAAATGAGCCTCTGAAGACACAAGAAATTCACTAAAGCAAAGGCCGTCTACAGAAGACATGCTCCCCGTTGTCACGATGACAGTGAACACAGCATCAGGGACAGTCCGATCACCTGCTTTTAGAGACAAACCAAATAAAAACCTGGAGGTGACTGGATTCATCATTTATGAATAATGGAAGTTTTACAATCAGAGCAATGCCAAGTTGTTTAAATGAGTAGTGGTAAAAAGGTCACTACATCCTCAAACCTAAAACACAACATAACTGTCAGTGAAGCCACATGATTGATCAATCCACCAGCGGTGCAAGAACAAACACTTGGACCAGTACAAGATAGATTTTTGTGAGTTTGTGTATAGATTCAAACAGTATAGCAATGGCTTAGTCTGGTAAATTCTGGGTCTATTTAGCAGATGTAGCTTTTTATGCAACCCTCTGTTAATGCCTGTGCCCCACAACAGTTAACATTAAATGCAACTGTTGCTGACTGGGTCTTCTGAGGAAATAAAACAGTATCTGTAGGGCAGTTGGAAAGACACAAATTCTGGCAGATATCAACTTTGGAACAACTTTTGGGAGGACATTTTTTCTTTAACAACAATTCTTATTTTTGTTGGAACTTGTCCTGAATATTAAATGATTTACGCACTTTATACATCTCCCCAATCATGTCAGACTTTCCAATATACGTATGTCATGGTTGTCTTTCTGTTAACTGTTGTTCCTTTGTTCTCTCCAGTCTCTGTTCTGAGGAAAGCAAAAAGCTGAGATGCAGTGTCTTTGTTATGCATAATGTGGCACTGGCAGACACTCTTCTCTTCAGTGTTTTCTGTTCAGCTTCTTTCACAGTGAGTCCCCCTGCTGTGGATCCAGTTATTGTTGGAGATCTGCCCTCTGTCGGGCTGAGACACAGGAGAGCTTCATAAATCCCACTGAAGGTTTTTCTTTTTCTCTTTCTGTCTGTGATGTTTGTGGCGCCCTCGAGACCTGGCTGTACCCACCTGCACTCGCTAACTTTATTGATTTTCAAGGACACCTTCTGATAATAATGAAATGGTTCCTAAAGCTGCAGAGAAATGGGCCGGTATAGACTTTATCATACTTTAGTTTCACGGAAAAACAAATCAATCTGGGGAAATGTTATATAAAGTCATAAATTTGATATTTTTTTAGTAAGTTCTAAAGAAACCTAGAGCAGTGTCTCAACACAAGTTTTTGAGTTTAAAGGTTCATGGTGAAATGTTGTCTACTGTTGAACAAAATTAGTAGTGGACCTAGGCCTTCAGTGGTGTCCAACCTGAATTACACCATCTCCTAATACTCATTATAATGCCACCTTTATAGAATATATTAAATGATACAGGAACGTAGTAGAACAGGGCGTTGCATCACAGATAGGTATATACTATAGAAAGAATGAATTACTTAAGCAAGAAACACAACTGACACAATTCAACAAGTCTCTGTTCACTGTAGACACAGCTGCACCACATATATCATATGAAGCAGGAGCTTCAATATTGAGGCAATAAAATAACAAAACAGAAAAGAAAATAAATTAAATTCAGTGACTCACCTGTGATTTTTTTAACACAAAGTCCATATTCCTTTCTTTCCTCAAGAAGAGTTCAATTCCTCTGTTGCACAGTTCATCTCTGCGTTTCAGTTCCAACAATAAATCCTTTTCTGTTGCCACGGAGACTAATGCTGAAAGTCCTGTCTGTCTCCTCATATTTCTGGCATCAAGTTGTCATTTGCTTTATGGCCGAGAATGTCTGCTCTATAAAAACATATTAGCTTGTGTATGTTGCTAGCTGTGTTTAGTAGGCTACGTTCTGACCAGCCAATCAAAAGAGGTAAAATACTGACGTTATACTACGCCTGCCAGCTGTCCCTGGGCACTTGGCGGGCTACCCAACTCTAAATCTGAATGGTTAAAGTACAGTTTCATTACTATTTGTTTTAAACTACAGGTGCCTTGTTGATTCTGGAGGCCTCAAGGCAGATTTCCTTTACCCTGACAACACATGGCTGAAATCTGATTGGATAAAAGCTCCAGCATAAGCATACACTCCTGGAAGCAGCACAACTAAGAAGAAAAGCTCTGATCTGAAGAGAATAGACAATTGGGAATAATTTAATACAAATGAATAAAAATAAATAAATAACATAAGACAGTGATTCTAATATTGTTTAGGCCAGCAGAATGGCCTTTGCTGCCCTCACTGCCCACCACTGAACAAAATTGAACACATTAGTCAAAACTGTGCACAATAGTATATAATCACCTCGGAATAACACTCTGCACTTGTCTATCTTTGGTAAGTACACATTAAAAGCTCAATAAGACCCAGTGGAAGGAGCCATTACATCCTGAGAAAAGTTTAGCATTTAGGCCTAAGATATTTCTAAACTGTAAATGTAAATAAAGATATAAATAAATATAAAAATGTAGTCAAGTGGCTATTACATGAAAGCTGCATTGAAAAGCTTGGCTTACAGCCCAAATTTGTGCTAATCATAGCATGAACACAGGAGTTGGAGTGAACTGGTTTCCATAAAGACTAACACCAGTCAGAGTTAATAAGCTGCAATAATGCTGTGTTTTGACAGAGAATTAAGTTAATTTATTCAATCAAGTCTCAATGAAAAACTAAGGTGAGGAAATGCTGAGCTCCACAAACATTCCTTTAACAAATGGAGTAAACAAAGGAACACAAGGAACAGCTCCTCCTCCGTTTGATGGAGCAGAGGGATAAAAGTGAGAATAATTATTAAAGGAGTTAAAAAGTGTGTTTTAACCAAAAGCCTTGTTTACACTGGGGCAGTACTGAGTGGTTTAGCTAAGTTCTGGTGCATTTCCCTTTCCAAAAGGGGTCCAAAGCTTCCGGCAAAATGAAGCTTTGTGCTACGCTTTGAGAGGAGCGTAGGTAAACACTGCTGTTAGCTGATTGTACGATAGGGATTACTCACTCAAGCTAAATTGTGAAGTAAAAGTAAAAACATTATACAGAAAGGTTTTATAAATAGATTTTCCCTTGTTTTTGTGATAAACATTCATATTCCAACAAATAAATATTATCATATAAATATGATAAATGTTATACTTTTTCCCAACAAAGATTGTTAGCAGCAAGTATTAGCAACAACTCTTTATTTTCTCAGATGGTAAAGCTGCCCATTCTTTTTTGGCAAAAAGCCTCCAGTTCCTGTAAATTCTTGGACTGTCTTGCCTGAACTGCACATTTGAGATCTCTCCAGAGTGGCTCAATGATATTGAGGTCAGGAGACTGAGGACAGTCCAGAACCTTCACTTTATCCTGCTGTGGCCAATGACAGGTCGACTTGGCCTTTGATCATTGTCATGTTGGAACATCCCATGCGCAGATTCCAGGCTGACGAGTGCAAATTTTCCTCCAGTGTTTTGACCAAGTTTTCTGTGCCTTTGTAGGTTGCACAAATGCACTCGGTTTACAATACTTTTACTTTAATGAACTTATTGTGTCATAGATTTATAATGTGTGAATGAAGAATGCTGGAATCTGTGCATTTCCCATTGGGAAAAATAAATCTATCCATTCATCCATTCATTCATCTATATATCTCCAAAACATCAGTGATCCACCTCCATGTTTCACAGCAGGAATGGTACCTTTCATCATAGGCCTTGTTGACTACTCTCCAAATGTAACATTTATGGTTGTGGCCAAAAAGTTCAATTTTGGCCTCATCACTCCAAATGACTTTGTTCCAGAAGTTTTAAAGCTTGTCTCTGTGCTGTTTGGCGTATTGGAAGTGGGATGCTTTATAGCATTTGCCTAGTAAAGGCTTTCTTCTGACAACTCAACCATGCAGCCCTTTTTCTTCAGATGCCACCTTATTGTGCATCTTGAAACAGCCACACCACTTTTTTCAGAGAGTTCTGTATTTTAGCTAAAGTTATTTGTGGATTTTTCTTTGCATCCAAAACAATTTTCCTGGCAGTTGTGTTTAACATTTTTGTTGATCTACCTAATCTTTTTATTTTCCATGTCTTTAAGTTTGAACACAGCTGATTGGCATTCTCAATTCCTTGAATATCTTTTTATTAGTGCTGGGCAAGTTAACGTGTTATTATTGCGTTAACGCATTAATGAATTAACGCCAACAATTATTTTTTTGCGTGTTAATGTCGACCAATATTGTGAAAGATGTCGGTCTGAAGAACATGCTTAGAATCGCAACGAATGACTGCATTGTATGAGCCGCCCTCATGACGCACCCTCACAAGAAGAATACATGAGTTGTATGGAAAGGAGGGGACTACAAAAGCGGCGATGTTAAAGCATGCACAAACTGTTGCCCTCAGGATTAGCTTGTGGGGATACAGTGCATTATATTGATGAACAGTGGGAACTGCACTCACCTGCTCTGACTGTAATGAACACACAAAACAGACTGTAGGAGACAGAACATGGGTGCACTGTGTGTGTGTGTGTGTTGGTCTGGTGATGAGGGGGCGGAGCTCACGGGGAGCGGAGGCACGTGCACGTAGGTCTGTAAAGTCGTGCACTTTCGGGAGGCCAGGTGGTTGAGAGTCAGGTACAGGTAGCCACATTTTTTGTTGAACACAAAGCCAACAGCAAAGCAACACAGCATACTGAACAGCTGAGATTATTTATTTATCTGTTTATGCATTCTGGTTCATGTCCATTATCTATCTGCTGAGCTGTATTATTTAATCTCAATAAACTTACCAAACGCACATCAGATCTGAGATTATTTGTTAATTATAGTCTCTAAACGCGTCACAACTTTTAGCAGCACCAGGACCCAACTCTGACCCTCACCACGGCAACAAGGTTCTACACAGACATTTATATTGTTGACATTGTTATAATGTTATGATCGAGGCGCTGGACATAACTTGTTTTTCTATAACAAATTAAACAAAATATTAATGCCCTGGCAGTGGCAAATATTTTTGGTTTAATATTTAATTTGATTAACATTAATTTTTAAGTTGAGATTTACAAGAAATATTTCAAATGCTACTAACTTTTAACTGCTGCAAAAAGCACATTATTTGTTTTAAATGTGTGCAAACCAAATGTTATTTCACTTTTGTTAGCAGTACGTTCAAAATAAAAGTATGCAATACACACATTTTTTATTCATTATTACATTTTTTGTATAATGCAATTAATTGCAATTAAATTCTTTAATCGTTGCCCAGCACTACTTTTTATACACACTGGATGAAAGATGCAAGGGTCTGTCAGGTCTGTTACCTTTAGTAGCCACACAAACCTGTTTGTGTCACTTGTGCATGTTATCAGGCCAAAACTTTTAATCAGTGTCATTTGGGTAGTTTCTGTATAATTTAAAAAGAGCAAACACAGTTGTTTGAAAATAAATGGCTTCACCCAACCACTAACTATGAGTGACAAAAAAATGTTTTTTTATTATTCAAATTCTCTGAAAAATGTCCAAAAAAATAAATAAATCACAAATTTTGCCAGGGTATGTAGTAGAGTAGAACATAACTGTATATCTCACCCGTGGTGATCTGCCCTATAAACCATCAATAAACATTTAAATATATATTAATAAACATAAATCAGTTAATCTGAGTTTTATGTATATGCATTCACTTCAAAATAATTGTTATTGTATTTTGTATCAATCACAACCTACATAAAATGAAAAAGACTAAGGTCTCAATCTTACGGTTGGCTAAAGGCTCATAGTCAGTGACGCATGGCTGGTTTACCATCTTCCGCCTGACTCAGGCAGAGGATCCACCATGCAGCGCTGTGGGCGTTCTGAAGCAGGGTTTTAGTGCAAGATGGACTGAGGCCTGATAACACTCTGTATTACTGTATTTGGAGACATCGAAGGAGCGTGCTATTTGAGATTAATAAATAAATTAAAATATAGATACATTAATAATGTATCTAAAATGTATTGCTAATTTATTTTACTAGTCTGAATTTATAAAATAGACATACATGGGCTACAGTAAATTTAATACATAATTCAATTATAAATTCAAATTGATATTGTAGGTCCATTATATGTTGATTAAACAATAAATTACTAAATAAAATTAATAAAAAATAAATAAGTGAGAACATTTACAGAGGTAACTGGACTTGGTTCTAGTAGCATCTCTGGAGCTGAAGACTTCTGAGTCCAGACCCAGTCCTTCCCACGCACACTTCCACCTGATCACAGCAGGACACTAAATGTGTGTCAGCAAAAAAAAAGCAGCGCTGAGTTTTTGAACAATAACAGAAGAAGTAACCCATGTTTGGACTGTACTGAGCTGAGCTGGACAACACAGACCAACCACACGTGCAGTTACAGAGGGTTTACAACAACAAGAAAAACAGCGCATTTGGGGCTGTCCCAATACCCCGTGTCACTGTTTCTGTTGTAACCTAGATTATGCTTAAGTTCATTTACACAAAGCTATTATGAGCATTCCCAAACAGAGCTGCAGCATCTCTGTTTCAAACTCTTCACTATGGAAGGCAGAGAAAAATGTGTGTTTATCCAAATATGTGTGTGTGGCCAAGGTCTTAAGAGTGAGATGAGATCTGAGAAAGACAGGAATATCTCGTGACAAAACGTAAGCAAAAAGTAGCTACAGACAGTTTCATATTCCTCTGAGGCATCTCTTTGGTGGTGGTTGTCATGCGCAGATTTCTTCACTCTCGCTCTGCTGTGTCCGTTCGTGCAGATCTGAGATGTCATCCTTGGGTCACCGTGGCTACAGGCGCGTGACTCACACAGTATCTGCAGAGCGCAGCTGTCATCCCTGTTATCTTCAGTTTACTGTCATATCTTTTTTTGTTTAAATGGACTGCTTCAGATGATGTATAGCTGAGGTTCCCAAATAATAAGTGTAAAAACATTGATCTCATCCAGTCAAACAATGCTCAGAGATAATCCTAGCAGTTGTCAATCACTTTCTGTGAGTAACAATTAGGTTTTAAATAATTGATTACAGTTACACAGGTGCTTAAAACTGCCTGGAGCTTAAGTAATAGATTAATTGTAGTCTTAGTTTGGTCCATTATGCTCGTATAGTTGCCCTTCTGTTAAAAATCTTAAATTAAATCTTAAATTTAAAGTTTAAAATCTTGGATGGCTTCTTTAATATACCAGCAAATCAGTTCTTATGGTCAATATTGGAATTTATTTTAGCAGTGCCTTTGTTGTTGGGGGCTATATGCACCTGGTAGGGTCTCCCAAAGCAAACAGGTCCTAAGTGACAGGCCAGACAAAGAGCTCTTCACAACTCCTTATGGCGCAACCAGGGCCCCATCCTGGAGCCAGGACTGAGGTTGGGGGGTCACGGCCAGGCTCAGCCCAAAGACGCAATAATGAGCCGACTTCCTGTTGGTCCACCACCTGCAGGAGGAACTGATAGGGGCCGGTGCAAAGTGACTTGGGAAGCAGTCAAAGGCCTCTGCGACTCAATCTCTGGACACAGCTCTCAGTAAAGCCCATTCTTCATTCTATTCTTGTATCATTAAATTTGTTTTTTCCAATCCATGCACTCTATTCTCCACAATAAACAAACTCCTTTACCCAATGAATCACTCATTAATTCACGACAAAGCAAAGCAATGACTTCCTGTCATTCTTTTAGACTGAAATGGACAACATTCACAAACGGCTTTCCATAACCCTCCCCCGACCTGAAGCCAGTTCCTCCTCCAAGCTCTGACCACCTACGACCTAAACAAACTACTCTCTGGTATTAAACTCTTTACCTGCCCCCTGGACCCCATCCCATTCTCACTGATCAAATCATGTCTTCCCTGTCTCACTCCACTCATCCTGGACATTTTAAACTGCTCTCTCACACCAATTCTCAAAAAGCCTGGCCTAGACCCTGATAACCCAGAAAATTTCCATCCCATATCAAATCTTTCATTCCTCTCCAAAATCTCCTGCCGCTCAACTCAAGCAATATCTACACTCCAATCAGTTATAGGAAATCTTTCAATCTGGCTTCCGCACTCAACACAGTGCTAAAACTGCCCTTCTCAAAGCCACGAATAACCTCCTCTTAGCTTCTGACCCCGGTTTTCTTTCCATACTCCTGCTCCTCAAACTTAGTGCTGCCTTTGACAACATAGACCATTCTATCCTCATTCATCGTCTCTAGTCCGACATTGTCATAACTGGTTCATCACTCTCCTGGTTCAAATCCTATCTCTTCTGACAGATTGCACTACATCTACATCATCCCTATAACACATGGTGTCCCCCAGGGCTCAGTGCTTGGTCCCCTTCTGTTTATACTGTACATGTTACCCCTTGGTCATATCATTTGTAGTCATGGAGTTCACTTTCACTGCTACACTAAAAATACCCAAATATACCTCTCCACAAAAAAACATTACCCAATCCACTGTCTCCACTCTCACAAACTGCCTCAATGAAAAAAAAAAATCTTGGATCTCAAACTAAACTGCAATAAATCTGAAATTATTATAGCTGGTCCCAAATCCTTCCCCCTCCTCTCAGGATTTTTCACTCTCCATTGATGGGCACACAGTCACCCCCTCCCCCCTGATCAGGAACCTGGGAATCACTTTGAACCCCACCCTATCCTTTAAAACTCATATCCGAAACATCACCAAAACATAATTTTTCCACCTTCGAAACATTGCTCGTCTCTGTCCCACCCTCCTCACCTCTGCTGCCGAACACTCATCCACACCTTCATTAGCTCCAGACTGGACTATTGCAACAGCCTTCTCTACGGCCTACCCTCCACTGACCTCCAGAAACTTCAGTGCGTTCAGAACTTAGCTGCCCGGTTACTCACCCACTCCACTCTAGAGAAAACATCACCCCCGTCCTTCAACAGCTCCACTGGCTTTCCATTCAGTGCTGTAACCACTTCAAGGTCCTCCTCATCACCTACAAAGCCCTCAATAACCTTGCCCCCCCCATACCTCTCAGATCTCCTTCAGCGACATTGCCCTTCCCACCATCTCCGATCCTCTGACTCAAATCTCCTCACCCCCATCACCAAATCCAAGCACCATACCTTGGGGGACAGAGCCTTTGCCATTGCTGCCCCTTACCTCTGGAACTCCGTCCCTCCACAAATCCGAACCTCTGACTCACTCGAAACATTTAAGAAACAGTTAAAAACTCACCTTTTCAACAAATGTCATAATCTCCTGTTGTTTTGTTTATTGTTCTGTTGTATGTATTTTATGTATGTATAGTGTCTTTGCGTCCCCTGAAAAGCACTAAATATCTTTAGGTATTATTATTATTATTATTATTATTATTATTATTATTATTATTATTATTATTATTATTATTATTATTATAGACAATCAGTGCTGATTTTCTAACCTTCCCCACCACCTCTTATCCACAACATCCAAGGTCCTCTTTTCTGGTAACAATAACCTGGTCTAGTTGCATTTAATTATCACACGAAAAATTAAAAATAAAAAACTTGTACAATGACAGTTAGTGCATTCTGATTTTGTACAACATAAACTCAGTTAAACCAATCCATATCAACAGAGCATTTTTATCTTCCCACCAGGCAGCCATTATTTTGAGTGCATTACCTTGTTCTCTTCTTACATGGAAACTATCACTAAGCAACAAAATATGACACAAGCAGTTACAGGTTGCATTCTTTTCCGGTATTTCATTGTTTTATCCCTTGATTATCCTTGTGGGAAAATTCAGTGTCAGCAGCTGCCACCAGGGGGCAGCCAGCATGCTTTGATGTTTGGTGGGGGAGTACTCGGAGGAAACCCATCCAAGCATGGGAAGAAACATGCAAACTCCTTCTTGTTTTGAGGTGACAGTGCTGCCCACTGTGCCACCTGATGCAGTTGTAATAAAGTACAAATACAATATGCGTCCAGCCACCACACAATCCGTCTTGTGTGTCCATAAGTGATGCTGGGCACGTCTGAAGACACGTTAAACTCTTCCTGTCTGCTTATTTAAGTCGTTCTTATCTCTATTCACACGCCACACAAATCCTCGGCAATGAGTCCTAATCAGAGAAATCTGGGCAGGATTAAACACAGCGTTGTAAATTCACGAAGCCAAAGACCTCACTCAGCCACTTTTAATTTTAGAAACCAATTTTACCCAGACACTATCTCAACTCTTATTTATTTTCTCATAACAAGACTGTTAGAAATTGGGCACATCTTAGGATTCCTTCTTTTACCAAACAGCCTTTGAACACATCGCCTGTAAATATATGCCTCTGGGTCATCCTTTTGCTGTCAATCATCTTTAAATTTTTTTAAATAAAAATAACCTCCACAGAGGCAAATGTGTGGAGCAGAGGCAGTCATGTCAGCTCCTGTCAGACTGAGGAGCACAAAAGCAGCTTGAAGATGGAAGCGTGGTGCGTTTTTGGATGTGGGTCAGTTCATGTTCGACTCAATGATTAGGTCAGAACACACAGTGGGTCTCAACTGTGCTGAAACCTCTGTACATACAAACTTTTACACCTGTACATACACATCTTTGATTAAATATCTTTACTTTGACAACATCACTGACCATTTTTTGAGGATATGATGAGAAAGTTGTTGGAGAGCGATGATGAAAATATCTTGTTTGTGGATCAAACTCAACATTTCTAAACTCGAGCCCCATTTCCCTGCATTGGGCCAAACAGACTCACAGTTTAAATCTGAACCCAGGGTGTTACGAGTTTAAGTTAAAACAGCTCTGCCAACTCTGAGTTTCCCGTTTCAGAAACGTGTACACTCAACTGAGGAATGAAAGCGATTGTCAATGAAGCCAAAAAATCCATAATAGTTTTTTATTTTATTATTATTATATTTATTTTCAGGGACAGTGCATATTAATAGACAGAAAACTTTGGAATGCAAAAACAAAACCCACAAAAAAACTTTAGCTAAAATACAGGACTTTCTGAAAAAAAAGGCTGTTTCAAGATGCACTATAAGGAGGCACTTGAAGAGAAATGGGCTGCAAGGTGGAGTTGCCAGAAGAAAGCAATTACTACACAAAAGCCACAAAGCATCTCGCTTTCAATGCACCAAACAGCACAGAGACAAGCCTCAAAACTTAATTTGGAGTGACGAGACCAAAAATGAACTTTTTGGCCACAACCATAAATGTTATATTTGGAGAAGAGTCAACAAGGTCTATGTTTTCTACTGTGAAACATGAAGGTGAATCGCTAATGTTTTGGGGACGTGTGAGCTACAAAGGCACAGGAAAAGATGAATGCAGCATGTTATCAGAAAATACTGAAGGAAAATTTGCACTTTCATAAAGTGAAGGTTCTGCACTGGCCTCAGTCTCCTGACCTCAATATCATTGAGCCACTCTGAGGAGATCTCAAATGTGCAGTTCATGCAAGACAGAAGCAAGAATTTACATAAACTGGAAGTTTTTTGTCAAAAAGAATGGGCAGCTTTACCATCTGAGAAAATAAAAAGCCTCATCCACAACTACCACAAAATACTGTTATTGATGTTAAAGGTGACAATACAAGTATTAAGAACTGGGGTATGTAAACTTTTGATCAGGGTAATTTGAGTAGTTTCTGTTGTCATTATGATTTAAAAAGAGCAAACACAATTGTTTTACAATAAATGGCCTCACCCAAATATTAACTGAGTCAAAAAAGGTTTTTGTGTTATCATTCATATTCTTAAAAATAATTTTATATTCTTTGGGGGAATGGGTTGTTCTGGCCACCCGAAGGATGAGTCATTGGTATACACTTACAGTATATAATACTTGGACAATTGCCTACCCACATTTGTACCTTAATTGCACAGAGAGGTGCTATTTTTTATTGTCTTTATGATCATTTTTTGCTTTCTGTCCAAACAGAACAGAATTGGGTAAAAGGGTTTTTGTCCACCCTGAACGTTATGTATGGAGTATGTTGCAGAAAGAATGTAAACTAAATGAGTGGATTTCTTTGAGCACTTTTAAATCTAGACTCAGATTTTACTGGCTAATTTCTGTGTTTGTTTTTTATAATGTATTGATTTTTTTGGCTCTTGTTACTTTGTCTTTGTGAAATAATATTTTGTATTTTGCTGCTGCCTATCTTGTTCAGGTTTTTTATTTCTCAATGGGATTTTTCCTGGTTAAGTAAAGGTTAAATAATTTTTTTTTTAAATGACACAAAGATTTAAAAGCAGTCAGTTTCTCTTCTTTAGAGGTCCTTAGAAGTCCTTCCTGCTTAGAGGTAAGAAAACAAGAGAGCATTTTCTAAAAGGGTCGCTACATTTCCTCACCTTCACCATTAAATACAGCTGTTCTCAAGGTCAGCCTGCATTAGCTACCCACAGTAAGTCTAATTCTCACATCCATTTAAGATGCACTAACATGTTCGGAACCAGTCACCAGCTCTGCACTTTGTCTAAACCTGGGGATAATTAAATGAGCTCCCACTCACACCACAGCGAGCAGTGCAGTGAGGCTTCTCGCCTCATCCACAGTAAATGTTCCCTGCCATGGCGGCTTTAAATATTTATCAGCTGTAATGGCTGTCACAGATACTGCGCACCTGCCCGCTCACACACCGTCACACCTATATATGAGGAGATGATTATCATATTCAACACCAAAATGTTCCCAAATATTCAGAAATAATAACAATGATTATGGTTATCTATAACACCATCAAATTAATGGTGGAAACTGGGAGCTCAGATTGCAGTTTTCTCCATCACAATGTGAAGTGAAGAGGAATAATGTAAATAGGAAATAGAGCTTTGCAGGTTCAGTAATGTCAGAATACAACTCTCGACCTAAAGTTTATTAATTAGACATTTCTGACACAATCCACTAATAAATCTGTGAGTGTAATACATCATACTGCCAATTGAAGTAAGGTTGCAGCTTCCCAATCTTCTTAATATATATAATTCATCATTTCTGATATTTCATAGGGATTTTGGTTTTGGCTTATTCTTCCTCCCTTTCGTATTAGGTACATTAGAGATGAACTGTGTCCAATTATTAAGGGTGTGACACGATCCCACAAAATGAGACGAGGCAAGACACGTGATAGCGTGTAAACAACACACAACAAAGTTTTTATACTATTTCCAGGTGTGTTTTTCATTGTGTTTGTGTACACCATTGTTTTCTTGCAATCCTTACATAGTGTTACCGTAAAACCAAAATGGTGCCACACAGACCATTTAAAAGTGCTGGGGGCATTGTGAATACAATTTTCACCCTCTATTAGCTGATACCCCCAGACAGCCTTTCTCCTCAGGTGCAGGTGTGGAGCTGCGCCCACCTGGCCTAAAAACTGCAGCCACCTTAATCTTACAAGATTTCCATTTACAGCGCGTTGGAAACGCAATAGCAATATAGTATAGTTGGTGGCAAAACATCTGCACCACCTGGACAGATGATGCAGCACTTAAGATGCATACAACATACCAAAGAGCAGTACCTGTGGAAATTTGTATCTGGAGACTATCCACAAACCAAGACTGTAGACCAATTGGAAAGCTATTTGGTGTTTTGGGTATCAACATTCTGCCTGATCACCCAAGAAGTTGCGACTGCCATCAATGTTGTCATGAAGCGTTAGCACATAAAACATCCCACTTCAGCAGAGTTTATGCAGATAAGTCAAGGTTATAGAGACAAATGGTGGTTTCCTCAGGTTGTCAGTGCAATGGATGATGGATCCTACATAAAGATCAAAGCTCCACATTAGAACTCACTCAATTATTATAATTGAAAGGGGGACTACACCATTATTTTACAGAGTATGGTTGACCATAATATGAGATTTTGACGTATTAATGTTTGCTGTCCAGGTATACAATGCTTGTGTTTGTGCTTTTTTGTCTTTGTTTCAGTGTGGCAGTGACCCTTTACCCTAGCTGTACTGAAAGATTTGAGGGAGTTGATGTGCCTCTTCCTCTCTTGGCTGACTCAGCCTACCCCCTTTTAACCTGGTTGATGAAACCTAACCCAGAGAGACCACGGGTAACACCACAGCAAATTTTATCAGTCGAATAGTGTCTGCCTGCTGTGCGTTACATTACTGCAAGGAAAACAAAGAATAAGTCGAGCAATTCTGTGAAACAGCTGACGAGAGCAGAGGGTCATCAGCCGTGGCATCATGGGCCACAGCAACAAATTAACATTAGAAATGCACTGTGTAGATACTTTTCTACAATGTGAATGAACCACACAAGCAACATTGTCCAGTGCCACATTTTTGTTTTTTGACACTCTTTACTTCTCTATTTTTATTCATGTTTTTGTTGACCTACCATTTTTACAAGAAGGACCCAGTTTTGTGTTGAAGAATATAGGTGGATAGATCTTTTTCTCTAAATAGTTTATTTCCTTTTAAATATGTGAAATCCAATATTGCCACATCTGAACAAAGTGTCTTCATTTGTGTATAGTACATATTGTTTTTGGTAGATTTCTTATATCTGTTAAGGAGGCGAAAGGCAAGACCCCAAACAAACAGACTAGTGATCATTTTAGAGAGTTTATTTTAACAAAGGGTGAAGTAAAGGCGTGGTCGAAGCGTGGCTTAGTCCTGGCAAAAAGAGTCCGCAGGCAGGCGAAGCTGGACAGAAAAATCACAAAAACACAGACTTTCCAGGCAAAATTCTCAATATCAGATTTTAGTTTGACCGTAGATTTCTACGACTGAATAATCTGGTGATAAGTGGAGGACAACTTGGTGTTTTTATACTGGGTTTGATGAGGAGATGTGATACAACTGCCTCTGCTTGCTGCACCACGCCCACCAGCTTGACCTACAAAAGACATGACCACACGAGGGAGACAAAGACTAGGGACACAAGACAACACACACTGGGTTAAACCATAATAGGACCCCACTCCCCCTCAACAAAATGCCTCCTTACGTTCTACCAGGCTTGCTTTGCCATCTCTGGTAGAAGTCTCTGATTAACTCAGGATCCAAAATAAGTTACACATCACCCAGCAGATCAGAGGTTTGTGTCCACCCTAGGAGGAGGTAGAAAGGAGAAAAACAGTGCTAAATACTACAGAAAATAGGCAGATGTAATAATAATAATATGAGCGGTTGAGTGTGTACCTACAGCTACAACCAGTGTAAACCTAACCCTATGATCAATCAATCTCCATACGTTTGGTGAAATAAGTATGTTTTGAGTTTGCTTTTGAAAGCCTCAACAGAGTCAGATCGCCGCACTTCCACCGGGAGCCCATTCCACAAAAATGGGGCTCTATAAGAAAAGGCTCTGTAGCCAGCAGACTTCTTCTTTATTTGAGGAAGTTGAAGGAGGCCAGCGTCCTGAGAGCGAAGGGTACGAGCTGGAGTATACCAGGTGATAAGGTCAGATAGGTAAGAGGGCGCGCGTCCACAAAGGATTTTATAGGTTAACAAGAGAACTTTGAAATCAGCTCTAACATGAATAGGAAGCCAGTGTAATGAAGCCAGGACCGGAGTAATGTGATCAAACTTCCTGGTCTTTGTTAAAAGTCTGGCAGCTGTATTTTGGACCATTTGTAGTCTGTGAGTACTTTTCCTCGGCAGTCCAGAGAATAACGCATTGCAGTAGTCCAGTCTGGATGTGACAAATGCATGAATGACAATTTCAGCATCAGCTAAAGAGAGGCAGGAGCAAATTTTTGAGATATTACTCAAAGTGAAAAAAGCCCAGTTTAGTGACCTCACTAATGTCCTGCTGCAGAGATAGTGTGGGGTCAAAAATGACTCCGAGGTTCCTTGCAGTTTTGCCGTGCTCCAACACACAGTTGTTGATTGAGACAGTAAGATTGTTGAACTTGTGCCGATGACTGGCAGGACCAATTAACAAGAGCTCTGTTTTATCCGCGTTCAAATGGAGGAAGTTTTGAGACATCCATGTTTTAATCATGCATGATGTCAGTAGTATTATTCGCTTTTATTGGTAGATACAGCTGTGTATCATCGGCATAACAGTGGAAGTTCATTCCATAACTTCTGATGATTTGTCCCAATGGTGTAACATATAGTGAAAAAAGTATGGGACCGAGCACAGACCCTTGTGGCACACCGAATTTCACTGGTGCCGTGAAGGAGAAGGATTTATTAAAAGAGACAAAATGAGACCTGTCACACAGATAGGATTCTAACCAAGAAAGAGCAGAGCCAGAGATGCCAAAAACATCTTTAAGTCTGTTGATTAGCACTGCATGATCAATCGTATCAAATGCAGCTGAGATCCAGCAATAATAGTAGAGCCGATGAGTCCTCGTCCATCTGAAGGAGGAGATCATTTGTCACTTTAACTAAAGCTGTTTCAGTTGGAATAAGAGGCCCTAAATGCAGACTGAAACTTCAGTTTGACAATTTTTTCATATTCATATGGTCCAACATACCTCGGGGCTAATTTTGTTTATTTTCCACCTGTAGGGGTAGGTCTTGGGAGGATAGCCACAACTTCTGACCAGGTAAGTATACTGGAGCATGGATACGTTTACGTTGACTCTGAGCAGCGGAGCGACCCAGAGCAACACAAACTGCACGCCATATGTGTCGGCAAAGGTGACATTGGACAGATGGAACCTCCACCTCCTCTTTCTGTGTAGGAAACAAAAGGGGGCTGGAAACCCAGGGAAGCCATGAAGGGGGACATACCGGTAGCTGAGCTCGTCACGGAGTTGTGGGCATACTCCACCCATGGGAGGAAAGAGGACCAGGCAGAAGGATGGCGAGTTGTCACACAACGGAGGGCTGTCCAGGCTCTGGTTCGCTTGCTCTGTTTGGCCATTTGAATGGGGGTGGAAACCAGATGAGAGCCTGGCCGAGGCTCCCAGTAGGCAACAGAATTCCTTCCACACCTGAGAGGAGAACTGGGTGCCCCGATGGGAGACTATATCAGTTTGTTTCCCCGGGTAACCTGAAGACCTGTTGGACCAGGATGTTCACGGCCTCTAGAGCTGATGGGAGTTTGGGCAGAGGGACAAAGTGCACAGCTTTAGAGAATCGGTCAAAACAGTCGATATAACAGTATTACTTTCTGAATGTGGTAACCCAGTAACAAAATCCACCGCTATGTGGGACCAGGGGCAAGAGGGCACTGGGAGAGGGTGTGTATAATCTTGCAGGTGTGGTGTGTGATGATTTGCTGTGGGCACAAACGTTACAGGCAGAGACAAATTCCCAGACAACTTTGAGAGATGACGTCTCTGGTCCGATGGATTACGGGGTGACAGGAAAGCTTTGAGGAGTGACCCCACTGGAGGACTTGGGAACGAACAGATGTTGGAAAAAACAGTCTGTTAATTGGACAGTTGTCTGGGGCTGGCTCTGCACAAAAAGCCTCTATAACCACCTCCTCAATCTCCCAGTGAGCCGCCACAACAATACAAGGAGAGTGAATGATGGATTCTGGACTGGCGGTAGCTGACTCTGGAGTGAAGAGCCAGGTTTGACATTCTTGGACCCAGGCCAATAGGTGAGGGTAAAAATCAAATCTTCCTTAAAACGGGGCCCAGTGTGCTTGGCGCGAGTTGAGTCTACGGGCCGAGCGGAGATAAGGAATGTTCTTATCTGTCCAGATGACAAAAGGACTTTGAGCCCCCTCCAGCCAATCTTCTTGGAGGGCCAAGACATCTGCCAATAGCTCCCGGTTTCCAATGTCATAGTTTTTTTCTGCATCTGATAAACGTCTGGAAAAGAAAGCACATGGATGCAACTTGTAAGTTTCGGGGACGCGCTGTGAAAAAAACGTTCCAATTCCACAATCAAACGCATCCACTTCCACAATAAATTGACGTGTGGGATCAGGATTAAAAGGACCAGGGCCATGGTGAACAAAACCTTGAGCTGGTTGAAAGCACCTTAAGCCTCTGCAGTCCAGACAAACGGCGAAAGTGTAGAAGTCAGCTGGATGAATGGAGAAAGCCACTTCACTGTAATTTCGGATAAATCTCATGTAAAAATTGGCAAAGCCCAAAAAACGTCATAGGAATGAGCCAGTCAACCACAGCTTGGACCTTGGCGGGATCTGCTTCTAGACTCCCCTGTGTTATGATGAAGCCTAGGAAGCTGACCTTAGATACATGGAATTCGCTTTTACGAAGAGTTTGTTTTCCAAAAGCCTTTGCAAGACAAGGCGAACATGCTTGGTGTGTTCCTGGAGGTTGCGGGGAAAATAAATAAATAAATAAAATAAATAAATAAAAAAATTCAAAATGTTATCCAGGTATACAAAAATGAATTTATTGAACATGTCCATCAAAATGTCATTTATCAAAGCCTGGAAAACTGCAGGAGAATTAGTTAGTCCGAACTGCATTACTTGGTATTCGAAATGTCCCAGTGTTGTGTTAAATGCCGTCTTCCATTTGTCTCCCTCTTTGATTCGGACCAAGTGATAAGCATTGAGGAGATCCAGCTTGAAAAAGATAGTGGCGCTGTGCAGAGTTTCAAAAGCAGCATTAATCAAAGGAAAAAGATATTTGTTGTTCGTGACAGCGATGTCATTCAAACCTCGGTAATCAATACATGGCTATAGGGTTTTGTCCTTCTTGTCCACAAAGAAAAACTCTGCCGCAACAGGAGGGGAAGAGGGTCTGATGCAGAGGTCGTATTAACCGAATATTTTCCGTCATTGACGTTTTTTTTTTTTAAGGAGGGACAGAAAAATCTGTATGCCATCAGTTATTTTGACACAACACAAGTAACAAACTTGTCGGGGGTGCACGACAACAGCAACAACTTCAGGACATGACAGGTTGTATAGCCAGATGGACATTAGGGTGGCACCAGGAAGAAGATCAATGGCACATAAGGTCTGTGAGGCGGGAGAAACAGTGCCTTATCCTTACTGAAAACGTCCGCTAAATCATGGTAGACAGGGGGTATCAGAGACAGGTCAATTTGTTCAGGAAGTGTAGCACTAACCTGAACCGATGTCTGGGCAGAACGAAGACAGGTGGCATGGCAAAAGAACTTCACGTAACAGCTCCAGTGGACCAGTTGAACTGTGGGTTGTGTTTAGATAACCAGGGGATTCCCATGATGACAGCTGATGTAGGAGAGGGCAATACGAATAATTTTATGGTTTCTCTGTGGTTTCCTGAGAGGATAAGAGTTATGGAAAGTGTGCGACATTTGCTATGAGTCAACCGTCAATAGCCCGGACTGGTTTTGGTTTTTCAATGGTGATGATGGGAATATGAGTTTTACCAGTTCGACGTCTATGAAGTTATCATCTGCACCAGAGTCGATAAGTGTGATGACAGGGAAGTAAGTAAGTAAGTAAATTTAATTTATATAGCACCTTTCACAGATATAAATCACAAAGTGCAATAAAAGAACAATAAAACTATGAGAATAAAAATTAAAACCACAAAATATTAAAAACATAAAAAGCCCAATCAACTAAAAGCTTGTTTAAATAAAAGTGTCTTCAGCTGCTTTTTAAAAGAATCAACAGAAACACTCGCAGTGACAGGGGCAGGGCGTTCCAGAGTCTGGGGGCGACTGCTTGGAAAGACCGGTCTCCCCGAGTTTTAAAACGGGTTTTGGGGACCGTTGGAAGGTTTTGACTAGAAGACCGAAGAGCGCGGGAGGAGTAGTAAGGGGTCAGCAGGTCAGTGATGTACTGGGGGGCCTGTCCATCCAGAGCTCTAAAAGTCGAGACTAAAATTTTAAAATCAATTCTGAATTTGACTGGAAGCCAATGTAATGAGGATAAAACCGGGGACCAACCTTCTGTTGGTTCCAGTTAAAAGCCTGGCTGCAGCATTTTGCACCATTTGTAGCCGACTCAGAGACAATTTGTTCAAGTAAAAAGAAGGATTCCCCCTTAGACAGGATGGTGGATTGAAGCTGGAGGCGACGAGGAGGGGATTTCATGGTGACTGTATTTCATGTGTAACTCATCAGCGACCCCTTAACTACTGATGAGTCCCATCTTTTAGCCACAGGTGACAGTTGTTCTGGAGATTGTCTGACGCGCCACAGTAAAAATACAGATTGGATGTCTGACGTTCTGCTGGATCCAGATGAAGCTGCATAGGCTCTTCAGGGGGATGAGTAGCTGGAGCACTTCTTGGTTCTGGTTCTAGGTGAGTAGATGGATAAAGATTATAGTTGGTGCGTGAGTTAGTGACCTTTAAACTTTTCTCATGAAGTCTGGCTCTTATTCAATTGTCAAGGCGAATAAACAAAGATATTAGAGCCTCCAAATCCGAGCATTCGTCTCTGGCTGCCAATTGATCTTTTTGTCTTTGAGTTGTTCCTGCAAGCCATGAAAGAACACTCCATGAAGCGCAATCTGATCCCACTAACTCTCTGCAGCTATAATCCGGAACCAGAGGGCATATTGAGCAACTGAATCTTGCCCTTGTTTTAAGGAGAACAAACATTAACTGTTATCCTTATTCTAGATGCGGTGATCAAAAATACGCTTCATTTTATCAGTGAATAGTGAGTATGATTGACAAATGGGAGACTTCTTCCTCCAAACTGCATTAACCCACTCCAAAGCTTCTCCTGTCAGTAATTCTATTATGTAGGCAATCTGGGCTTTTTCAAAACTATGTTTGTGGCTGCAGTTCAAAAACAAGTTCACATTTTAACAAAAAAACCCGCAAGAGCCCAAATCACCAGAATAGGGGTGTGGAGTTGGAATGAATGGTTCACGTGGGGACAGGATTTGTCCAGATTGCTGATTCACTGTGGGCGGCTCGGGAACTGCAGGACTGGTGTCTCCGGAGGTGGTGCTGGTTGTAGCGAGCTGGGGAATGACCTTAGTGAGCTGAGTACCAAATCCGTTAATATGAGCAGAAAGACCTCTGATAGCTTCCATGACTTAATTTTAACCTTGCTCATGGCGTCCAATGGGTTTCCCCTGCTGAGCAAGGGCTTTACGAATTGCTTCTGAATCCGCGGGGTCCATGTCTGACCAGATTATTCTGTTAAGGAGCCGAAGGCAAGACCACAAAGCAGACACAGACTTGTGATAATTTTAGAAGAGAGTTTATTTGAACAAAGGGTGAAGTGAAGGATCAGGCGTGGTCGAAGCGTGGCTTAGTCCTGGCAAAAAGAGTCCGCAGGCAGGTAGGTGAGACTGGACAGAAAAAACACAATCAGTTTTTCCAGGCAAAATACTCAAGATCAGACTTTAGTTTGGTTGTAGATTTCTACCACTGAATGGATGTAAAAATCTGACGATGAGTGGAGGACAACTTTGGGTTTTTATACTGGGTTTGATGAGGAGATGAGATACAGCTGCTTCTGCTTGCTGCGCCACGCCCACCAGCTTGACCTACAAAAGAAATGACCACATGAGGGCGACAAAGACTAGGGACACAAGACAACACACACTGGGTTAAACCATAACAATATCTTCAGTATCAAAGACAAAGGGTCAGTATAATCAAAAATATACAAACAACAAATAAACTATCACTTTTTGCCCTACAGACTGCTATAGTCCACCTGACTATTTAGGTCATGTAGATGAGGAGGAGCTGGTATGGTCATCCTCTCTGCGATGCTGAAATAAAGGAATTCCAGGTGCTTGGACAGTAGGCTGTGGTTGCTGATACTGATGAGGCATGGACCAGGCCCACGGTGTTGTTGTTGGTGGAGGTGTTGTGGCCCAATGTGGTACTGAAGAGGTTTATGGCTGAATTGGATTCAAAGTACTTACAATATTGCCCATTATTTGGAGGAACATCTGGGTTGTGGCCTGTTGCTGTGCTAGCATGTGCTGGAACGTTTTCTTCTCAGCATCTAGTTGTGCTGATAACATAATATAAGCCTTTACTCTAATGTGCAGTGGGTAGAGCGGTTGTCTTTCGACTGGAAAGTAGGCGGTTCAGTTCCCACTCTCCCCGCAGTTCAGACTGTTGTTGTGTCCTTGAGCAAGACACTTGACCCACCTTGCCTCCAGTGGCTGTAACACTGGTAATTACTGTAGAACAATGTAAGTCGCTTTGGATAAAAGCGTCTGCTAAATGAATAAATGTAAATGTAAATGTAAATGAATGCAGAAGAACCTGCTCTGTAGTTAATGTGGGGGACGTTGTGTTTGTGTGCCACTGATTAGGGAAGATCCTGAATGTACACAAGACACAGAACATGTTAAATCAAGTAAATATGAAGAATCTTATCAAAATGACTCTCCTGCCACTGTTCAGCAGAATGTGTGTCCTCCATCACCTTTTTCACGTCTGCCATATATTCCCAGAAAGCACCATAAATCCTGGATGATTTGGCTTTTCTTTTCCGAACCCGAGCTTCAGGTATAGGCAGTCTCCCTCCTTTTCCAGGCTCTGGTGAATTAGCCCATGGAGCAGCAGACACGTCTGCCTCAGCAGGGTGTTTCGGGCATCAGTGGTACAGGATGAGCTATTACCCATGTGTATTGAAGCAAAAACTGTTCCTCACATGTTCCAGCACATTAATTCATAAATAAATAAATGTTAAGAATGCAGAGGGAGGGGTTTAACCTGAAAACAAACCTGATGGACCAGGCTGTTCTAGTCTCATGGTTGTTAACGTTAAAAGGACAGTGTGACTCCTGATGTGAGAGTTGTTGAAGACTCAGGAGAGTCATTAGTGACACTGTTCCATTCAATTGTTGTTGTTGTTCTAGAGTGAAACTGTTTTGGTTTAGTGAAGTGCTAAAGTCAAATTATCAAATTGTGAGTAGTAAAAAGTCAAATGGATTTGTACCTGCATCTGTCATTTTGAAACATTTTATCAAACCACCCCTTTCAAGTTATTCATTCCTGTTGTAATTGCTGTGACAGAGTGGCACTAAGTCAGAGTACAACATATTGACATAGTTTGCAAAAAGGGAATGAATACTGTATAATATTTACTTTAGGATAATGTCTGTACAAAGTGTGAAAGTAAAGTTTGCTGTGTCTGTAAATAAACTGAAAAGTGATTTTGTTTGCTGTGGTTGGTGTGTTTATCTGCAGTCTATGTCCTCCCACGCTGCAGCGGAGAAAAAGATTGAATAAATGTGAATATATGGGCAGAAAATACGCGCAGGCTTAAACCATTTTGGGGATTGTTTTCACCGAGTCGAAGCGAACAGATGCGGAGACTGTAATTCAGCGATTTCTCCTCGTAAACTAATGATCTGTGCTGAGATAAATCAATGAAAACACGCAGAAGTGATGCAGCCAGTGCAGTCTAACGCCGCTCTCAGGCAGCTGGCCATATGTTGTTACACATTTTTAATCTATTATTATTGTTTGTATCTGACTTTTGGGAGCAGGAAACTTATGAGCTGCACTGAAATAGCCATTTTTATAAAACAATTTCATTTTTAATTTTTTACATAACCTGTCAATGACAGCATGTGAAGATTTTTCCTCACCTTAACCTGTGCTTTATCTTTTTTTACGAGATTATAACAGCGGGAGGCACACTGATATCTATGACAGCAATGGAAAACAAGAGCATATTCCCCATACAGCAAACCTAATCCACAATTCATCTGAGAGAAAAGGCAAAGTAATGTGAGGCTGACACAGTCGGCTGCATCTTCTAATCCACTGTGTGATAATGAATTGTACTGAGCTCAGAGGAAACCCAACAAATGAAATCTCACTTTATTGTCTGTGTTGTAAGGGCATATTTACTAATGATCTGGCTAAACATGCAGCCTACACAAGGAGAGAGCATGGCATTAGAAGCAGAACAGAGAAAACAGTACAGTCCTAATCTCATTGGTGCTGGTCTATCATTCACACCCCTCATCTCTCTCCGGGCCTGGGACAAGTACTGACAGGTGCCACAACTGTCTGAGCTGTCTGTGCGTAGAGTCCATGTGACTGAGGCCAATTAAGCAAGAAGAATCCCTGTGTTGTTTCTTCAGTCTGTTGGCAATGTTATCAGAAAAAAACTAATTTGGTTTTGAGAGTTAACATTTGTGATGACACAGGATTATTGTTGTTGCTTTTACATTTTTTAGTTCCTCCCATTGCCCTGATTAATGTAAGATAAATATTATTTTACCAAAACTGAATAAAGAAGATGGTTGCTGCTGTTCCCCTGAGTCAGAAGCTGCAATTGAATTCAAGAGCCATTCTACAGGGTATGTTTGTGACATTTAAGTGGGTCCTGGGACTTGTGGGGTTGAAAGGAAATGAGGCAGGAGATAAAGTGGTAAAATGAGCTCAGAGTAAAAATAGTATGGACATTAATGTACTCTTGGTAAAAGGCAAATCTGTTATTTAGTCTAAGGTTATGGAAGAATGTCAGATCAGATGGACAGCAGAGACACGGGGCAGGTTTTTCTTCAACATAACACGGCAACCTCCAACCCCAACAGTAGTCAAAAGAAGAAGAGAACCAACCGTCTGTAATAGAATCATATTAGATCACACTAGTCTAAATAGCACACTTAAGAGAGAATGAATGCTTAAGAGAGAAGGAATCCAACAGTTTAAAATTAAACATCTCATACACAGTTGCAAAGCATTTCTAACATACATTATACAAACTGGTAGAGGGGCAGTAGAAGACAGTAATGCACCTCATCAAGCGGGTTGCCATCTGCTGTTAAACACAAGAAGAAGAAGTTTCTCTGAGTCATGGTCAGACCATGACTAACCTTGACAGAGACAAGTTAGAGACTGGGTTTGAACAGGTTTCTCTTTGTTCAAGAGTTGACATCCAAAATGATTGCCAGAGCACATGGCTGGGTTTGACCCTGCCTAAAAATGAAAAGCTTTTCCCAAGAATCTCTAAAATAAGCAATGTACATTAAGACAGAAGTATACAACTGTGAATTGTTGTTGGAGGAAAAAAGTCTAAGACCAGAGCCAAACCTACCACAAACCAATTTGGGACTGGTTCAGCAAAGCACCTGTCTCTGTGGACATAACAGGGATGGATGAAATATTGAAGCAATTAAAATAATTTTAGTTTGAAACTGCAAGTAATTCTGAAGGATTGAAAGGAGAGATACGTGAGCTATGAAATGAGTTTGGAGATGTTAAAAAAAAGACTTGATACCATTGAACAAAGACTCTCTGAAAATGAGGACACTGGAATCAATCTCACGCAATGATTCAAATATACCTGCAAGAAGCGCTAGAAGAAAAATGTCAAGACCTCGAGAGTCATTTGAGAAGAAATAATATAAGGATTTACTTCATTCCTGAAAGAAGTGAAGGGAAGAACATGTTTCGAATTTAATACGGGAAAAACTGGAGGTGAACGCCGAGCTCCATATTGAGCACAGGACGCTGGGCCTACAGCCATTGTTGTACATTTTTGAAGTCATATTACAAAACAAAATGTGCTAAAGGCAGCCTGGATGAAGAAAATTGTACAAGAAAAAATTGTTTTAGCGTGGTTAATTTAAAGATGTCCCTAAAGTGTTATGTGAAAGAAAAACTTTATATCATATATTATTCCCTACTTTCTTGATTATTTTCTGTGGAAACAAGAAAGTACGGGTGTTTGATAATAAAACTGCAGCAGCGCGAGATTTACGTGAGTTTGCTATCAACATGGGGCTACCTGGAGAGGTACCAGATTTGGAAACAACTTTATGCGCAGCGGGCTGGCAAACTTCCAGTTTATGCAGAAGAACATCCGCAAACAAACTGGTTAATGCGGTAAAAACCGGTTCAATGGAAGTGGATTTGGGCTGTGACTACCAACCAAGGTGAACTAATGGGTAGGGCAATGACACCACTGGAGCTACACGCTTTTGAGGTACTGACAATATTTTGCTTTATGGACATATTGACAGCATTTCAAATGTATTTATGTTGAAAAGTAATGGCTGAAAAAATTTGACATCTGGAAAAAGAGGATATTATAGAAGAAAAAAAATGAGTTTTTTTGTTGTTGTTCAATTCTTCTAGCAAAGATGAATTCAATTTAGACTTTAGTCATAATCATTTATTTTCATGTATTAATTTTAATTCCCAAAACTTTTATTCTAACTGTTATTAGAATTCTTTATCCATATTATCATGAAAAAAAGAGTATAATTGAAAGATGAATCGTCAGGTTTAATACTTACAAGAATGAAGCAAAGACAACATGTAACAATGGAACAGGATGAGGTTTGCTTGCAAAAGTAAACAATACTTAACAATATTAGATTTGATAATACTGCAGTGAAAGCTGTAGGAGGCACATCTTTCACACACTCTCCAGCACAAGCTCCAGGTGCAGAAGTCCTCTCGTGGCAAGTCATGTCTAGTCTAGTTATGTCTAGTTCATTTTAGATTAGTATGAAGGACAAGACATGAACAGATTTGACATGACCTGAAGAGAACTATGAGCACCCAGTAATTACAATGATAGGACTATTACTTACTTAATACAATTTCAGAATTTTAATGTAAATGTAATGTTATAGGTTTTTCCTGAAACTTGAAACTTGGTTAACTATGGAAAAGGGTGCTGATTTTTAAATGAATGGTTACACGTTGTTATATACTAACTGCACAGGTAAAATAGCATTATATTTATAGATGAATCATATAGATGTAGAAGAGATGAACAAATGTATGTTGCAATAGAAAACATGTGTTGACGTGGAGATCAAAGTGGAAAAAAAACAGAATGGTGCTATGTGTTTAAAAAGCACAAAGATCCAGTATGTAGTTATGTAAGGACAGATTTGTAGAAATATTACATTATAAGACAATGGACAAAAACATTTTTAGTAGACATAGTAGACATACTGTATGATGAAAAACCTTGGATGACTGCTGGTCTACAGAAAGCATGTAAAAAGAAAAAAACTGTATATAGACATAAAATGTTGAACCAAAAGTCATGAAACAAAATATAAAATGTATAAGAATAAGTTAAAATTAAAGCCGCAAGCGGCGATAAAGGCCCTCGCCTCCCTTGCGACCGCGGGGACACATGTACTCGGAGGATTGCATTTCGTGCTTTAAAGTGTTAACTTCACGATAATGTCAAATAACCGGGCCTGTGCCTCTGCTTGAATCTTCTTCTGGCTGGAGCCTGCTTCATCACCTCGGGCTTGTGCTTCTGCTGGGGCCTGCTACACCACCTTTTATTTAGAGTTAAAGGTCTCCACATTCCCTGGTTTTCCTGGGATCTGTCTGAACTTTTGAAAATAATAGATTATGCTTGGGCTAAGGCGAGAAAAACAAAGTACTGGCTGGAGATTTGCAATGACTCAGAAAGCGCTGCACCCCCCTGTTAATAAAAAAATAGAAAGAAAGAAAATTATATATCAAAAAACAAACTGATAACTTTTTGCCACTCGTGTCTAGATGATACTCACCAAATTTGGGGCCTTTTAGAAGAAAACACAATCAGTTGGATCTTTTGGCGTAAGGGGTGCAATTTAGGTGGTCGCACGTTCCACCCCACATGGTGGACTTCCTGTTGAGTTTAGGCTGTGGCTGTCATAGACTTTTCTGTTTGCCCTGAGGTGTCCTATGGATGTACCAAGTTTCATTTTTCTACTTTGGAAAAAATTACTTTCACTTTCCATAGGCCGAATGTATTTTCATTTTCCAGGGGTCGCCACTGAGTCATTTCTTTTTATTATTTTTTCAAATACTTAAAATACATACATTTTTCACCAGGCTTGAGTTTAGTGGCCAATAAAATGTACTTTTTGCGCAAATTTACTGGGTCAAAATTAAGGATCATTTTGCAGAAAAATTTAAATAAAAAAAATATATATAAATTGAGCAAAAACAACAAGAAAAGGCATTGTCTATTGTGCACACGTGTGTTTAGCTCATTTTGCCTAAGTTTGGTGTTTGTGGAATGAAGCAGCTATTTTCTGTCAATTTTTAAAAGTGAGGTGTATTTTAAGACGGTTCACATTTTCAATTCAAAATGGCCGCCTTCTCGTGTGTGATAGGGTGTGGTCCCCATTGGCTTTTATGTTCATAAGCCCATACTGGATGTGTGTACCAAGTTTCATCTGCCTACGACAAACTAAAATTTTCCCTTCCCATTGACTTTTTCCACATATTTGCTCCGTTGCTATGGCAACACATTTATAAATAGGGGGTGGTTGTCATTGGCTTTTATGTTCGTCATGACATAAGAGATGTGTGTACCAAATTTCATGTCTCTATGACAAACTAAATTATTGGGTCCCATTATAAGTTTGTAGGGCGTGCTAGAGGGACATTTCTAAAGCTAACCCTTTTATTTGCATATCTTTATAATTATACAAGCCAAAAAAGTATTCATATTCATATAATAAAAACAATATGAAAGAAGCTTAACTTGACATACAATAAAATGATGAGGCCAAAGGCTCAGTGTTCAAAAATATTTTTGTGCATAAAGAAAAGGAACCGTATGAGCTGAAATGCCTAATGAGTTTAATTCCTTCTTTGTTAATGTCTAAGCAGAGACGCTTAGACATCCTTCTCCCCAAACACTTCCCCAAGCTCTTCCGGGGGGATACCGAGGCGTTCCCAGGCCAACAGAGAGACAGTGATAGTGACAGATAGTGCCTCCAGCGTGTCCTAGGTCTTCCCTGGGGTTTCCTCCTGGTGGGACATGCCCGGAACACCTCCCTAGGGAGGTGTCCAGGGGGCATCCGGAACAGATGCCCGAGCCACCTCAGCTAGCTCCTCACGATGTGGAGGAGCAGCGGCTCTACCCAAAGCTCATGACCACAGGTGAGAGTAGGAACATACATTGACCATTAAATTGAGAGCTTAAACCTTTGACTTATATTTACAATTTTTTTATTAGGACAGGTGTTTTTACTCAGAGGATGAAAATGGCAAAAGTAATACCCTTGTTTATAAACAGAGACAAAGATCTTTTCAACAATTATAGACTGGTTTCTATTTTTCCTCAGTTCTCTAAAATAATAGAAAAATGGTTTACAAAAATGGTTTAAAAAATAACCTTATTTTTGATTACCAGTACGGCTTTGGATCTAACAGGTCCACATCTGCTGCACTAATACACTTAACAGAAGACAGACATGATGCTACAGATAAGAACAATTTTGTAAAGGGTTTTTTCTTGATTTGATAAAATCATGTACACAAGAACATGTACTTGTAGGTTTTTCCAAGTACAAAAGAAATTCATGGTAATGTGAAGATTGTTATTGATAATGGAGGTTTAGAACAAGTTTATGTAAAAACATTTTTAAGAGTATAATTAGATGAGCAATTATGTTGGTGACCTCATCTTGAATATACCAGGAAAAAAATTACTAAAAGTATTGGGATACTTTCCCTATTAAAATTTTTTAGATGAGACCTCCCTACACCTCTTATACTTTACACTTATTGTTCCATATGTTTCATACTGTACCGAGGTGTGGTGTAATGCAGGCAATAGCCATATAGAGTCTACTTTAAAAGAAAGCAATCAGAATTATAAATCATAAAGGCCAATGCCAATATGAGCTTTTCCTTAAGTCTCAGGCTCTGAAATTTAAAAACCTGGTTATATTTAATATCTTATTTACAATGTGGAAGGTAAGGAAGAGGTTTGTACCAGACCATATTTACAGTATTTTCACTCCCATTACAGAACGGTTACCAGAAGTAGAAATGTGAATTTTTGTGTTCTCTTTTCACAGACCTCATTTAGACAAAGAAGCTTTTCAGTTACTGGCATTAAAGCTATGAAAATTAAACTTGCAACACCATTCAGCAGAAGAGTATTTTGGACAGTTTAAATTTAAATTTTTTATTATAGCTTGTGTCCAAATCATAGATTGTAAATAAAAATGGTTGTAATCCGCCCATTGGTCCCCTATTCACCGATATTGTCTCAAAGCCAGGGCAAAAAAATGGCAATTACATCCGAACATTTCAGACTCCTTCGTTAGAGGATGTTACTAAAATGGGCAAATGGAGTGTTGCATCGCAAGTCCATGGGTGGGCATAATGAACGCGTGCGTGGGTAATTACGCCCACTCCGCGGTAGCCGAGGCTAAGGCTTTTGCTAACTTGTTGCTAACACCAGGCTTACGCAAGTGGAGCTCCCTGCCCGAGCCACATTTTGTTTTTTTACAGTTGGACTTTCCGCCCTTCTCTTGTTGCCATTGTTGGCTTGCTCTCCTTCGTCGATAGTAAGTGGACTTTATGACTTTGACTGCATTTATCAACTAATTTAAAATCAACTCTAATGACTGTTGAAACTTTTTTTATCCTTTATGCTAATTTTATTTGAAGTTTTACTTGCAAGCCCACTAAAGAGAGCAAAGACTTCAAGAGCCCACTGCCCAGATAAATCTTAGCATTTCTTAACATGGTAAGTAATGAATAATTAATTTAAAGCAATGTAAAGTAAAACCGTAAAGAAATCAGTGTTAAAAATAAAGTTTAGGATAAAAAACATTTTAATGAATTTTAATCCATAAATCCATTTTCTACTGCACATGTTCAAGATTGCGGGTGGCTGGAGCCAATCCCAGCTGTCTTTCGGGTTACGGGAAAGTCCTACCTACACCAAAGCGCTATTTTTATTGGATAATGCGGTAGCTTGCATGGGTCATTGTTAGGTAAAGAAGTAAACTTCCCTCCTTTTAATCAAATAGTCAGCTAGCTATTTTATGCAAAGCAAACCCTTTTGACAAAAAAGATGGCAAAAAGAAAAAAAACACGTTTTAGCAGGAATGGACAGAGGAATTTGCATTTGTGGAGAGGGCAGGTTCTGCGATATGTCTAATATGCACTGATAAAATTTCTTTGATGAAACGGTCAAATATAAAGCGACACTTCGACACACGCCATGCTACATTTGCATTGAAATATCCAGCGGGGGACAGCAGGAAGAAGGCATGCCAAGAGCTACTATGCAGATTTCAAGCTAGTCAGCAACAACTCCATGTATGGGCCCAACAAGGTGACTTGAATTCGGCTAGCTTTGCTGGTTCCTTGGCAATAGTGAGGAACGGAAAGCCATTCACAGATGGGGAGCATGCCAAAAGATTTATAATCGATGTGCTCAAGGAACTTTTTGCCGACTTTTTGAATAAAGATAAGATAATTAAACGAATAAGAGGAGTACAATAATGATGGCAAATCAAGTGGAGGAAACACAAGTGAAGGACATAAATGCAGCAACTTACTTTGGATGAGTCAACAGACGTAAGTCATTTATCCCAGTTAAGTGTAATTGCAAGGTATGCCGCCGGTGACGCACTGCGTGAGATAAGTCTTGCTGTTTTGCCAATGAAAGGGTCAACAAGAGGGGAGGATTTGTTCAAGTCTTTTATTGAGTTTGCTCAAGAAAAAAATGACCAATGGATAAACTTATTTCGGCGTGTACTGATTGTGCTTCGTATATGGTGGGTAAAAACAGAGGATTTGTAGCGCTTCTACGTGAACATGAAAATAGACCCATCCTAAGTTTTAATTGCATTCTACATCAGGAGGTGCTTTGTGCTGAAATGTGCGGGGAGCAGCTTGGTCAAGTGATGTCGCTGGTCATTCGGGTGGTCAACTTTATTGTTGCCCAAGCTTTAAATAATCGCCAGTTTAAAACACTGCTGGATGAAGTTGGGAATAATTACCCAGATCTGTTTTTGCACAGCAATGTGCGTTGGTTGTCAAGAGGGAAGGTGCTCAGCCGTTTTGCGGCTTGCCTGAACAAAATACGGACTTTTCTTGAAATGAAAGACGTCGAGTATCCTGAGCTAGATAACCATGAGTGGCTCCTAAAGTTTTACTATCTCGTGGACATGACTGAACATCTGAACCAGCTCAATGTGAAAATGCAAGACATTGGAAATACAGTCTTATCCCTTCAACAGGCAGCGTTTGCATTTTAAAACAAGCTGGAACTCTTTATTGTGGATATTGAAATGGGTCGTTTACAACACTTTGAAAAACTGAGAGGCTTTATTGATGCCTGCACAGCAAGTGATCCCGCTCAACATTTTGATCTTCAGCAGCTAGCTGGCTTCACATCTAATCTCCTGCAGTCATTCAAAGCACGCTTTGGAGAATTCATGGATGGACAAAATCAGCCTGAGTTACATTCCTGGTGTCTTTATCTGTAATGCGGGACTGAGGACTCAAATGCGCACAAGACAGTGAAGGTAAGTGATTCTTTATTTAAGTACAGATAGTGACAGGAAGCTGGATAGGAGATCTGAGACTGTAGTCCGTGCGGAGGAACTGCGCTGATGGCTGAAGTGAAGTCGTGAACTGGAACCAAGCCGAGGAGCTGGACCGAGAGTTGGAGATGAACCGCGGAGCTAAACCGAGACCTGGTGCCGAGCCGGTGACGGAAGACCAAGCCGGAAAGCTGGGCTGAGCGTTGGAGTGAGCCGTAGAGCTGCGCCGAAGCCTGGAGACAAGCCGAGGAACTGGGCTGCAAGCTGGAGTCCAAACCTGAGGGCTGGAGCGAGGGCTGGAGCGAGGGCTGGAGCGAGGGCTGGAGCGAGGGCTGGAATAAGAGCTGTTACAAACGCTGGAAACATTCACACAAAGTCTGCTGAACGATCTGGCAGGGAAGAGGTGGAAAGGAGCGGTTTAAATACCTCACTGATGGTAATAGATTGCAGGTGCTTGGGACAGGTGGCAGTGATGAGATGAAGGAAGGAGAAGGAAAGTGGAGCGGATCCCTGAGGGAGACGGAGTGGATCTGACACTATCAGAGACTTTGAGATAGAAGTTGCAGACCTGAAGGCCTCAGATATGTGGGTGAATAAATTCAAGTTACTGAATGAAGATTTGGAAAGACTTGCACGACAACAAGCAGAGCTGGTGACCAAACACAAGTTGATGGAAATGAAAAAACCTCAACCCGCAGACCAGCTAATTGTCAAAACTTGGAACGCGCTTCCTGTCACATACCACACACTGCAGCGTGTGAGTATTGTTGTATTGACAATGTTTGGCTCTACTTATGCATGTGAGCAGTCTTTCTCACATCTAAAAAACATCAAGAGCAACCTATGTGTCACGGGGGATCAGGACTCGGCACAGTTGGCCGTGGCCTCCGTGCCGGGCTCCCCCGCCCCTACTGATTCGCAGAGAGGAGACAGGTGTGCGGGAGCGCCGGCGAAGCAAGCCCAGCTGAGCCGAGTGAACAATCAAGAGGGAATAAGAAGCACCGCAGCCTGCTCCTCGACGCCAGATCGTAACATTGACTACAGTTAGTAATACGTCTCGCGTTCGTAGAGTTTGGATTTATGTATGTACTTACCTGTTTCCTTTGTTCACCGCAGATCCTTCCCGTCCTACCTCCAGTCCGGTTCTCGCCTCCTCGATCATCCCTGAGCCTCGCCGGTCCTTCAGCTCGTCACGCTCCAGCTCAACCCGGTCCGGACCCTGCTACCCCTCGTTATCCCGAAGAAACCGACAGTTATAAGTTGATCATTTAAATAAACTTGTTTTTGTGAACTGTACGTGTGTGCCTGCATTTGGGTTGTCCGACCAGAACATAACAGTACGATCTGGCCAGAATGAACCCAGCAGAGCCACACACCCTGCCACAGACGGTCGCGGCTCAGACCGCGCTTCTGGAACAGCATGACGCTACTCTACAGGCTCTCATGGACCACATGAAGGAGTTTTCCGTAACCTATCGGGGCTGAGCGACAGGATGGCGGCCCTGAACACACCACCGGCTACTGGCGCTCCCACCTCTCCGCGCCCGACTACGGAGGCCCCACCTCCGGGTACAGAGAGGGTATGTACCACCGCCTGCACCGTATAGTGGAGATCTGGGGTCATGCAGGGCGTTTTTAACACAGTGCTCCTAGTTTTTGAACAACAGTCACAGACTTATAAAAGTGAACGCGTTCAAGAATCGCCTTTTAATAGGCTGTTTGAGGGGCAGGCATTAGACTGGGCCTCGGCTGTTTGGGAGAGACAGGAAGCTGTATGTTTCTCCTACGCTGCCTTCATCGCGGAGATGAGAATGATCTTTGATCATCCGGTTCGAGGAGAAGAGGCTACTAAAAGACTGTTTTCAATTCGACAGGGTAATCGCAGTGTGGCGGAATTGCGATCGAGTTTCGATCACTAGCCGCGGAGAGCGAGTGGAACGAGGAGGCTCTTCGTGGAGCATTTTTGAATGCCATTTCCGAGGAACTTAAGGACGAGATGGCGGCACGGGATCCACCAGAGAGCCTAAATGAACTCATAACGGGGGTCATCAGGATTGATAACCGCCTACGGAGCGACAGAGGAGAAGGCCGACCTACAGGCATCACAGAGGTCAGCTACAAGTCCACGGCCGGGAATCACCGCGCCTCAAGGGGGTTTTTCCCAGCCCAAACGAGAGAACGCGGGTGGCGGACGAGACTGAGGGAGGCCTAACCAGCGGTTATCCGGATCCACCGAGTAGGCCACTGCAACCAGCCGCACCTGAACCCATGCAAGTGGGCCGAACTCATCTGACTGAGGAGGAGAGACATCGCCGAGTCAGTACTGGGAGCTGCCTCTACTGCGGGAGGTTAGGACATTTCCGGGCTTCGTGTCCTCTCCGTCCGGGAAAGGGGGCTCGGCAGTAATGGGAGAGGTACTGCTGAGCCAAGTCCATTCATCTCCCAAGCCTGTGAGAATGGAGGGAACGATTATTTTAACAGATCGGACCCGATCTTTTGAGGTTATGATTGATTCAGGAGCGGATGAAAGCCTTTTTGACCGGGAGTGGCTAAGAGGTTGGGCATCCGGACTGTGCCGTTGGAGGTGCCGTTGGAAGTTAAGGCTTTGAACGGAGAGGTGCTGACCCAGATCAGAGAACAGACGATTCCCGTAACCTTCCTCCTGTCGGGTAATCATAAAGAAACTATTAGTTTTACATTTTTGAGTGTGTGCACACTCCTATTGTATTGGGTCTACCTTGGCTAAGACAACATAACCCCACATAGACTGGGCAACATACCAAGTGGTGTCATGGAGTAACTTTTGCCATTTATCTTGCCTGCAGTCTGCTTTGCCCCTGTTTCCTCTAGATCCAACCCGGTACCTGAACCTACGGATCTGTCTTCGGTTCCGTCCATCTACCACGACCTGTCGGCGGTGTTTTGTAAGCATCAGGCTTTGTCGCTTCCACCTCACCGACCCTATGACTGCGCCATCGACCTCCTCCCAGGTGCTCCTCTCCCCACAGCCGTCTCTACACCATCTCGAGACCAGAGAACGAGGCAATGGAAAGATACATCCAGGAGTCCTTGGCAGCCGGGATAATACAACCTCGTCCTCTCCGGTAGGTGCGGGGTTTTTCTTTGTGGACAAGAAGGACAAATCATTGAGACCATGCATAGATTACCGGGGCTAAACAAGATCACCATAAAGAACAAATACCCACTCCCGTTGATCAGCTCTGTTTTCACTCCTCGGGGATCCAGGATTTTCACTAAACTAGACCTCCGTAACGCATACCATTTGGTACGTATTAGGGAGGGGATGAGTGGAAGACCGCTTTAACACTCCTTTGGGCCATTTCGAGTATCTGGTGATGCCGTTCGGACTCACGAATGCCCCTGCGGTTTTCCAGAACCTAGTTAACGATGTTTTACGGGACATGATTGGACGGTTTGTTTTGTTTATTTGGATGATATCTTGATTTTTCTAAAGACTTGGAGGAACACCAGAGGCATGTCCGGAGAGTACTACAGAGACTATTAGAGAATAAGCTGTTTGTGAAGGCCGAGAAATGTGAGTTCCACGCACCGTCCGTTACCTTCCTCGGCTACATTATCGCGCAGGGACAGATCCAAATGGACCCGGAGAAGGTTACGGCGGTAAGGGAGTGGCCGGTTCCGTCCAGCCGCAAGGAGGTTCAGCGATTTTTGGGTTTTGCTAATTTCTACAGGAGATTTATCCGAACTTCAGTAGACTGGCAACGCCTTTGACGGCTCTTACGCCCACTGCGCGACCTTTTGTCTGGACTCCGGAGGCAGAAGGAGCATTCAAGGACCTGAAGCAGCGGTTTACGTCGGCCCCTGTACTCATACAGCCAGATCCTGAACTGCAGTTTGTGGTGGAGGTCGACGCTTCGGAGACGGGAGTAGGAGCAGTTCTTTCCCAGCGCTCTTCCACTGACCAGAAGCTCCACCCCTGCGCCTACTACTCACGTAAGCTCTCGGCAGCAGAGCGGAACTACGACGTGGGGAACAGAGAGCTCCTGGCGGTCAAGTTGGCCTTAGAGGAGTGGCGTCATTGGCTGGAGGGGGCCATTCAACCGTTTGTGGTCTGGTCCGACCATAAGAACCTGACCTACATACAGACAGCAAAGAGACTGAACTCTCGGCAGGCAAGGTGGGCATTGTTTTTTGACCGTTTTAATTTTGTGCTTACTTATCGCCCAGGTTCCAGGAACATCAAACCAGATGCACTATCCAGAGTTTTTCCACGGAGCAGTCGGCGCCTGAGGAGGAGCACATCCTGCCCCAGTCGCGCATTCTGGCAACCCTCACCTGGGAAATAGAAGATCGAGTCCGGGTGGCTCAACGCGTCTGCACCCGATCCAGGGACAGGGCCGGCTAACGCTATGTTTGTACCAGATCCGGTCAGGTCGGAGGTGTTACACTGGGCCCATGGGACCCGACTCACGTGCCATCCAGGGATGGGTCGCACCCTGGCTGTCCTACGCAGCAAATTTTGGTGGCCCACCATGGACAGAGACACTAAGGACTACATCGCAGCTTGTCCAGTTTGTTCCCAGAATAAGGCCCTCCATCGACCCCAGCAGGACTGTTACAGCCACTACCTATTCCCAGCCGGCCGTGGTCTCATGTGGCTTTGGACTTCGCTACGGACTCCCGCCATCGAACGGACATACGGTGGTGCTGACGATCGTTGATCGCTTCTCCAAAACAGCTCACTTTGTGCCGTTGACCAAGCTTCCATCCGCCAGGAGACCGCTGATCTCCTGGTGAAGCATCTGTTCGGCTACACGGGATTCCTCGGGACATTGTGTCAGACAGAGGTCCACAGTTCACCTCCCAGGTTTGGAAGGCATTTTGCACGGCGTTAGAGATCAAGGTTAGCCTCTCCTCTGGGTATCATCCACAGACAAACGGACAGGACGGAAAGGGCGAACCAACAGATGGAGGTGGCCCTGAGGTGCACCTCATCTGCCAATCCGGCAAGTTGGAGTGCTCAGCTGCCATGGGTAGAATATGCCCACAACACGTTGGTGAACACCTCCTGGGTATGTCTCCTTCCAATGCTGTTATGGTTACCAACCCCTTTATTTTCTGACCAGGAACAAGAGCTGGCAGTTCCGTCCATTCAGGATCACTTGAGACGGTGCCATCAGGTCTGAAGAAGGGCCCGATCAGCTCTGGTGCGGGCCTCGGCTCAATCGCAAGTCCAAGCCAACCGACACGCACCCCGCCCCTAGATACTCTCCGGGTCAGAAGGTCTGGCTGTCATCCAGGGACTTGCCGCGGGTGGAAGCTACAAAATTGGCACCACGGTTCATCGGCCCGTTCGAAATAGAGAAGGTCATCAACCCGGCGGCAGTTCGACTCAAGCTCCTCGGTCCCTTAGGATTCACCCTACCTTCCACGTGTCCAGGATCAAGCCGGTCAGCTCCAGTCCATTGAGTTCCCCTGTCCTCCCCGCCGCCCAGGATGATTGGCGATCACCCAGCTTACACGGCACGGCGGATTATGGATGTACGGCGCCGGGTCGAGGCCTTCAGTTTTTAGTGGATTGGGAGGGTTATGGGCCGGAGGAACGCTGTTGGGTGCCACGGAGAAACATTCTGGATCCATCCCTGATCCGAGAATTTTTCTACGCCATCCGGAGAACGGATAGGCCGCCAGGTGGCGTCCATAGAGGGGGGGGTACTGTCACGGGGGATCAGGACTCGGCACAGTTGGCCGTGGCCTCCGTGCCGGGCTCCCCCGCCCCTACTGATTCGCAGAGAGGAGACAGGTGTGCGGGAGCGCCGGCGAAGCAAGCCCAGCTGAGCCGAGTGAACAATCAAGAGGAATAAGAAGCACCGCAGCCTGCTCCTCGACGCCAGATCGTAACATTGACTACAGTTAGTAATACGTCGTCTCGCGTTCGTAGAGTTTGGATTTATGTATGTACTTACCTGTTTCCTTTGTTCACCGCAGATCCTTCCCGTCCTACCTCCAGTCCGGTTCTCGCCCCTCCTCGATCATCCCTGAGCCTCGCCGGTCCTTCAGCTCGTCACGCTCCAGCTCAACCCGGTCCGGACCCTGCTACCCCTCGTTATCCCCGAAGAAACCGACAGTTATAAGTTGATCATTTAAATAAACTTGTTTTTGTGAACTGTACGTGTGTGCCTGCATTTGGGTTGTCCGACCAGAACATAACACTATGATCACGTTTAACGGATAAAAGCCTCAACGCCTGCATGAAGCTTAACCTCACCACGTATCAACCAGACTACAAAGCCATCAGCAAAACCATGCAGCCCCATAAGTCGCATTAATGGTAAGAAGTATTTTATTTATTATTGGTGAGCTTCAGTATAAAAATGATATTATAAATAATAAATTCAGAGACTTATTATACTCTAAAACTGATTGGTTTTACTTAAAAATTCATACATTTAGTTCAATTCATTAAAAAAAAATTGTATGGGTCTCACGGAAATACATTTTAAAATATGTGTCTTTCATGGCTCTCTCAGCCAAAAAGTTTCCCAACCCCTGTTTTATAGCCTGTGTTATACATAACTCTTTAGCTTGTAGTTTTCACGATGGACCTGCCCTCTGCTCCCCTGCTTCTGCCTTCTTCATCTGGAAAGCAGACCTCCCAGGAGCTTGCTGCACAGACAAGTCCAGTTATGGCTTTTAATTTCTTTTTTTTTTTAATGACTCAATTGTAACTTTTTAATTACAAACACATTAATTAATTTATGCATTCTTTCCACTTCTAGAAACTGTGTGGATCATTGGTGACAGTCATGTCCGGTGTGGAGCCCAGAGAGCTGCAGCAACAACAGCTAGCCACCTCAGCCTTCCACATGCCCGGGTTTGCTGGTTTGGCTGGGGTGGCCTTCGTTGGAGAAGGCTCCTGTCCTTTTTAAAGGTCACATTTTAAGGAAGATCAGTGCGGGAGGTCCTCCTGATTCACAGCGGCAGGAATGACCTGGGCATTTTGTCCAGTGTCTAACTTGTCAATGTGATGAAGGAGGACCTGGTCCAGCTACATCATCAGCCTGGAATGAAGATCATTGTGTCTGCCATACCCCCGTGGTTCTGCTGGAGGGCTGGAGCAAATCCAGCAAAGCTTGAAAAGGCTCGCAAATTAGTCAATAATGTTATGTCTAAATTTGTTAATGAATTTAATGGTGTTTTTGTTTAACACCCCAACCTTAGACATGACAGCCCTGGGCTTTTTTTTAAAGGGATGGAGTTCATTTCTCACCTACAGGAAATTAAATATATTTTTAAAGACTTTAGCTCTTTGCCTTAATGCCCATTGCCCTACTGTCATGTTTAATGTTGACTATATAAGTCATAACATTATTGACAAATTTTCCGATTCTGATCTTCCTTGCCACTGCTGATCTCTTGGCTCCATGCTGGCCATGGCTGTCACTAGATTTTTTAAACAGACTGCAGCATAAACAGCAGTTTTTTGTTTAAATTATTATTTTATTTATTTGTGTTCAATTACTTTTTAAATAAAATACTGTGATTTTCAAAACACTGCATTTATATATGTTTTTTTTAAATCTTAGACAATGTTGTAAACAACAGGTTTGACATTTGACCATTTTTGTTGTTTTTAATTTTATACCACTAGATGGTAGATAAAATTTTAAGTAAGGCATGCTCATACTTAAAGCAGAAAAAAAGTTTGTTTAAATTGTAAAACATGAGCCAATACATTTCATTGAAAATAAAAAAGTGCTAATCAATTATAAACAGTTTTTTTAAGTGTGTAAAAGGTGTCACATATGTTTGTGATGCAGTTCCAAAAGGTTTGAGAAGCAACAAACAAAGCCTTGTCCCATCAGGTTGTAAGGGTGAAGGTGGAAATGGCGAGGATGTGATAAAGAGTTTAAAATGATTGTGCTGCAGGACGGGACCCTGTGAAAAGTCAGAAAAAAAATCCCACTAAACTAACTCAAGTTGGCCTGTCTTGGTGGAAACTCAGCACACAATAACACAATGTCAGCCAACGAGTGTCCACGGTCAACTTGACACCACAAAATAGAAATCTATGGCCGGCTCCTCGCAGAAAGCAGGCTCTCCCTGCCACTGCATCAGTACTTTCACACTATGTGTCCACTGGTTCTAACTGGTTCCAACAGGTGAGAGAGTAGGTATCCTAATCTAGGTGCAATGTAGCATGCAAAGTGAGCAAATAACAAGTATGAAAAGAGTGCATCTCAAAAGAAAATACTAACAAATTGGTAGACTAAAAACAGCTTTCAGTCAGTCTGCCTTTTCTGTTTGAGCTTCCAAATAATGGAATATTATTCCAACTACCATCAGAGAAATTAATTTAAGTGGATCATTTTACTCTCTTTTAAAAATGTGTCTCTTTAGATCAGACTTGTCAGTATTAAAACCCTCTGTGCCCTGCTGTTTTAACAAATTCTGTTTCTCTTTGCTTAATAAGATGTCTGTAGTGTAACTAATGCATGTTTTCTATTTTTCCTTTTTAATATTGACAGCATGTTTTATTTGTGCTCCTAATGGCTTGCATGTTATTAATGAAGTTTCTGATAAAGCTGCTGCTCGCTTGTGACTACACCTACAACTACAGTTACAACTACAGTTGTAGGTGTAGTCACACAGGTGTAGTCTACAATAACCCATGTGGACTAATGTTACTCTGGCACATTATACAGTTGTACTGTTGGTCACTATGTACTGTCCTTGTAATAAAGATGACACATAAAGCTTTGGGTACCCTCAAATCAGTGGAGAAGCAATCCCTCTCAAAGTGTTGACCTACCCTTTGGTGGACGGCAGTATACCGCTGTATTTCGCTGTATTTTGACAATTTGAATGTAGCTCAACTTTGGTTGTGTGTTTTTTGACGGAGATTGTTTCAAGGAGGATATACTGGGCCTAATCCCACTGCAAGGACATTCAAAAGGAGAAAAAATGTTTACAAAGATTGTTGCTTTTTTCAAAGACAACAGCCTGGAGTGCGTTAACCTGCTGGCTACAGATGGCGCACCCTTGATGAATGAGAAGGTCAAAGGACTGTGTGCATGACAGTCTGATCTTGCCCCCAAAATGCAATCCCTTCACATCCTTATAGATCAGAGCCTTCAGAACATCCAGCCTTCAGCACAGACTGTTTTGTAAACTTCTTGTGGACATGTCAGCTGAGTTGACCTACCTTTACACAATAATGTGAGATGGTTAAGTCAGGGAAACTCACTCAAGAAGATCTGTGAACTAAGGGAGTAAATGATCACCTTTCTCTGTCAGTGCAAGCACAAGACAGCTGAAACATTTCTGACCAAAATTCTCAATGTGAGATTTGTTGTAGAGATGTGTTTTTTAAGTAATATTCTTTAGCATTTGAAGGTGCTTAACTTGCTACTTCAGGACAGGGAAAAGACTGTTGTTGATGTGGTTGAAAAGCTCACTTCTTTTCAGACTTTTTTTACTCATCCCTCAATAACTGCTGCATTTTCCCACATTGAGTCACTTTATCCAGTCAAGTGCCAGAGTCACACAAGTTATGTCAGATTTTCTGGTCAATTTTAGGCACAACTTTGCACAGTTGCACATTATCAAAAAGTTGATTTTATGAGGAACCCAGCACATTTCAGCACATTTCAACAAAGGCAGGAGAGTTCCTTAGGTTGCATAACATTGATGAGGGGCCCCTTCAACTGGAGATTATTGACATGCAAATGTAAGGAGGATAAAAAATGATGTTATACATTGCATGTCATTCAATGATTTTATACAAGTTCTAATATCTTTAAATGTTCAATAAAGAAGAGAGTTAAAATACACTTATAAGTTATAGATCTGTAATCCATTATTTAAAGAGATAAATAAGTTAAAAGAAAAGCTGTATTTAAAAATGCTGTTTATTGAGTAACATATAGTTTATCGTTTACATAAGTTTCAATTTAAGGTTAAGTACCAGCTTGTGATCGATCGCTAATGCCTTGTTCAGTGAGTATCTGTTAACGATTAATAATGCCTCGTTCAGCTTGTAGACGGAGCGCGCAGCTGACGTTCGTCCATTACACTATTGGACTGAACAGAAGCTGCATCGTGTCTGTGTTTCATTGTCCATTTCCTCTTTTACAGAGGCATAACATTTGGAGGCACCGCTGGGATTGTGTGCAGTGTGGTTCAGCGTCTACGGCAGATGTCCCCAGCCGTCACACATCCCTTTTAAACAACCCAGAACATCAGAAGCGGGTGGCGAATCAGCGACAGTGGGATTCCGACTGTTTTGGGCAGCTTGCATGTGATCTGAGGTATTTTTGCATACCTGGAAAGCTGCTATTACTACCCAAAGATTGAAAGGTACCGCTTCACTGATAGTACGCACATTCAGCTGGGAAGATGGAGTCGACAGTATTCGAGGAGACACAGATTGAAGTAATAAGGGCGTTATGTCTCTTGCCCCGAGAAAGTTTGGTGGAGCTATGTGACTACCTACTCATTGCCGGAGCAGAGTTTGAACATGCTATTAACAAGGGCCGAACTGCTCTCATCACACTGATTTCAAATTACATACAGAGAGGAGAGCTAGAGGAGCTTGAGGATAAAGGTATTGCTAACTTACTCCATCTTAAAGACAAAATCTCTGAGCTCCAGATAGCTGGTAAAGCTGGCACATCAAAACAAGTAGACGAGCAACAGGATGGGGAGAAGAAAAAAATTATTGGAGGGAATTGAAGACTTGCAGTTAGCGAGCGCACAGAAACAAGAGGAGAACAATAAGACAGAGAAAAGTATTACCCTCACCAGGCAGTTACCACAGAGTGTATTCCACAGCCCTGCACCCCACCCATGGCACAAGGATTTTAAGGTAGCTGGCCAAATCGGTGAGCCCGGTCAGAAAGACAAGTTGACTTTTTCAAGTTTAGCACGTCAGATTGAACATGGTTTAAGCAAGGGGTTTCCTGAACTTGAGAGAGTAGATGCAGTGATAAGAGCAATATCCCCAGGCATGCAACTCCGCAGCTATTTAGAGGGCAAAATCAACCTGACTTTACCTACACTGAGGCGAATACTCCGATGTCACTATCAAGAGAAAAGTGCAACTGACCTTTATAAACAGTTAACCTCAGAAGTGCAGGGCATTAAGGAAACGGCACAAAATTTCCTCATTCGCACTTTCGATCTGAGACAAAAAATTTTGTTCGCTTCGCAGGAATCTGAGTCAGGTCTCCAATATGATCCGGAGTTAGTGCAGAAAATGTTTCTTCACACTGTACTAACTGGCCTGCAGAATGACAACATCAGGCGGGACCTTCAGCCTTATTTGGAGCAAGCTGACATCTCTGATGAACTGTTGCTGGAGCGAATAAATACGGCATGTGCTTATGAGACCGAGAGGCAGAACAAGAAAAAATTGTCAGGACAACAAAGACCTGTTAACATTCATTCAGTTCAGTTCTGTGATGCTCCGACTGAAAAGAATGAAAATCCACCGACCCTACAAAAGCCTAAGGTTTCTCCAGCTGTTCTCGCCCAGCTGGAAGAAATTAAATCTGAAATGGCTCTGTTGAAAGGTCTTAAAGCTGAGGTGTCTCACATTAAGGAGTCCCTGCAACAGCCTCAATACATGCCACCACCACCGCCAGCAGGGGGGGCCGATAGCGCATCAGGACTGCAATTCTCAGGTCAGCAGGTGCAGGATTCGGTACAGGGATACTGGTTTAATGCAGGCCCCAAATACAGAGGAACTGCTCAGTATCAGCAAAGGGTTGCCCTACAGCTCACCTTTTCCCATCAAATCGTGGTCAAAGGAGAAAATGTTTTGGTTGTCAACAGAGTGGAGCCGCAGACCATTGCACACACTGCTATAGGTGTGGCAGTAGTGAGCACTTCCTGGTTGGTTGTTGAGCAAGGGGGACAGAGACAGTTGGGAGGTGAGTCTTTAAACGGTGGAAGGTCACTCGCACGGGACAGGGAGTGACCAGTAACGCAGCAATGTCCCAACTAAGTGCGCAGTCGGAACAGAGGGGTAAAGGACTAATATTGACGCCATGTGCACCATGTAAGAAAATTCTTTGCTGTTCTACGCCATGTCAAATTGATAATAGGACAGCACACAAAAGAGAATGTCAAGCACTGTCATGTATGACTACAAGCACCACTCCAAAGAGGGACAAAAAGGCTAAGAGGGTGCCATTGGTAGGGGGAAAACACATGGTTGATTGCTTCATCCAAGGCAAAAATGTCCAGGCTCTGTGGGACTCAGGCTCCCAAGTGACTATAATTGATGAGCAATGGAAAGAAACGCACCTGCCAGACGCAAGATTAAGAGACATAACAGAACTTCTTGATATAACACAGACTTTTAACATACAGGCAGCAAATGGGGAGAGCATGCCCTACACAGGTTGGGTTGAGGTAACTTTTAGATTAGCTTCAGGGGCTGCATCCAACACAGACATTATTGTCCCCACACTTGTAATGAAGGGTGGTAAGCTTGTTCAACCTATAATTGGATCTAATGTGATTAAGATTATTATAGACAGTGAACTGAAACAGTCAAACACTACTGACAGTGATGGATTAATTAGAACAGTAAGGGCAGCCTTTCCAGGCAGAGTAGAGGCTTTTGTAAAGCAGGTAACTGCTGTGGTAGAGCAAATTAGCACCACACCAGGGGATGAGTATATAGTCAAGACAAAAAGGGCGAGGGTTAACATCCCAAAACGCACATCGGTAAGAGTGGAGTGTCATGTAAATATGAATTCTCCACATAAAGACAAAATATTTCTCTTTGAGCCGGATGTGAACCCCCGCTGGACAGAGGGGCTTGAACTATGTGACACGCTTGTGAATAATGTGAATAAGGGCGAAAAAAAAACCTCGATTACTTTAAGTGTGCAGAATACTACAGATCACAACCTGATGTTAGCAGGAAGAACTATAATAGGGACTGTCCAGCAGGTCCAAACAGTCTACTCCGCATCAATACTAGAGGGGTCCTGCTCTCCACCTTCAGCGACAACAAATCACATCATAGCTGATAACACTCAGACTACAGGCGCTGTCTGGGATCCACCTGTGGACCTGGGTCACCTCAGTGAGCCAGAACGTGAGGTAGTTCAAAAGATGTTACGAGAGGAGTGTGCCTCCTTTTCAAGGACAGAGGATGATATCGGGTGTATAGAAAAACTTCAACTTCGCATCGCCCTGAAAGACACAGAGCTTGTCGCAAAAGCATACCTCTCTGTGCCTAAGCCACTTTACCGGGAAATGAAGGATTACTTGAGTGACCTAATAGCTCAGGGTTGGGTGGAGAAATCTAACTCACCGTACGCATCACCGGTCATGTGCGTTCGAAAAAAGGACAGAAGTCTTCGACTGTGCATAGATTTCCGTGAAGTGAACAGGAAGACCCTCCCTGACCGTCAGCCTATCCCTAGAGTGCAAGACATAATGGATGGCCTAGGAGGAAATTCGTGGTTCTCCCTTTTGGATCAAGGAAAAGCATACCATCAGGGCTTTATGGCGAAGGAGAGCAGACCTATAACCGCTTTTGTCACGCCATGGGGTCTCTATAAGTGGATCAGAATTCCTTTTGGTCTGATGAACGCTCCAGCCGCCTTTCAGCGCTGTATGGAAGACTGCTTGGAGGGGCTGAGAGATGAGATCTGTATCCCCAATTTAGATGACACCCTGGTCTTTAGTAGAACTTTTGAGGATCACGTTGAGAATGTGAGGGCAGTGCTACAGAGGTTACGACAGCACGGGATAAAGTTAAAACCAAGTAAGTGTGAAGTGTTCAAGCGTGAGGTCCGCTACTTGGGACGCATCGTGTCTGCTGAGGGCAGTAAGATGGATCCAGCTGATACTGTGGCGGTTAGGGCGTTAAAGGAAATAAGGCCACGGAGTGTGGGAGAATTGAGAGCAGTCATGGGACTATTGAGCTATTACAGACAATATATCAGGGACTTCTCCTGCCTGGCCAACCCTCTGTATGCCTTAATGGAATTAGATTCTGGCTCAGATAAACGGAAGAACCAAAATGCCGGGACAAAAAGAGGAAAAGGAAAGTTTAAAGGGACACCATCACACCAGCCAATTACATGGACTGAAAACCATCAACGCATATTGGAGGGATTGATTGACTGTCTGGTTGAGCCGCCAATACTTGGATTTCCAGATTTCAACAAATCGTTCATTCTACATAGAGACGCTTCACAGCTTGGGTGCAGTGTTATATCAAGAGCAGGAGAGGAAGCTTTGTGTAATAGCCTATGCATCTCGCACATTGACTAAAGCAGAAAAAAACTACCATCTGCATTCAGGGAAACTTGAATTTCTGGCTTTGAAGTGGGCAGTTACCGAGCGCTTCCGAGATTATCTAATCAGCTCATCCTGCATGATATATACGGACAACAACCCACTGACCTATGTGTTATCGACGGCCAAGCTTAATGCAACAGGACAGAGGTGGGTTGCTGAATTAGCAGACTTCGACATAACAATAAAATATTGCCCTGGCAGAGAGAATGGTGATGCTGATGGCCTTTCAAGAATACCCTGTGACATAGAGACAATGATTGAAGAGTGTTCAGAGGAAATGTCCTCCCCTTCTGTGCAAACTACAGTACAAGCTGTGGAAATGAATGTTTTACACACTGTGTGGTACATTATGGCTACTGGGGGTGCAGACACGGATGAAGACATGCCTATACCCCTTTCAAGAGCAGCTCTCTGTCAAGCTCAAAAAGATGATACAGATATTGGCCCCATCATCGCCTGTAAACAGTCAAATGAAAGGCCTGTAGGAAAACAGTTAAAAGCATTCGGTGCACAGAGCAGGTGTCTACTTCGTGATTGGGAGAAACTCAGCTTTGATAAAGATGGAATACTTCATAGAAATACTGCAACCAGGACACAACTGGTCCTCCCTGAAATATACAAGTCAACAGTTCTGAAACAGCTCCACAATGACATGGGACATCAAGGTGTGGAACGCACGACATCACTCGTTCGAGATCGGTTCTTCTGGCCATACATGCAGAGAGAGATTGAACACTATGTCACTCAAAACTGTACCTGCCTTAAACAAAAAAAAAACTTGTTGAGAAACAATAGCTCCACTCACTCCAATTGTCACCACTCAGCCATTCGAGCTTGTATCCATTGACTTTTTGCATCTAGACAAGTGTAAAGGTGGATATGAGTACATATTGGTAATCGTAGATCATTATACACGCTTTGCTCAAGTCTACCCCACAACATCGAAATCTGCCAAAACGGTAGCTGACAAGATATTTAATGATTATGCACTGAAGTTTGGATTCCCACTGAGGATCCATCATGATTAAGGAGGGGAGTTTGAAAATCAGTTGTTTGCACAGCTAAAGAGAAACTGTGGAGTGATGGGCTCAAGAACAACACCGTACCATCCACAAGGTAACGGGCAGGTGGAGCGCCTGAACAGGACACTACTGCAAATGCTGAGAACAATCACAGAGAGGCAAAAGTCAGATTGGAGAGAGTCATTGCCCAAGCTGATCTATGCATACAACAGCACTCGATGTGAAGTCACAGGTTTCTCCCCCTTCTACCTCTTGTTTGGAAGATCACCGAGATTGCCTGTGGACTTAATATTTGGCTTGACACCAGAGGCTGGGACTGCTGATCATCAGGAGTATATGAGAAGGTGGAAAGAACAGATGCAAGAGGCTTATGAGATCACAAGGGCAAATGCAAAAAAATGTGCTGAAAAGAGTAAGAGACATTATGACAGCAAAGTGAGGAGTTCTGTATTGCACGAGGGTGACCGGGTTCTCGTCAGGAATTTGACACCCAGGGGCAGAACAGGGAAGCTCCGAAATCACTGGGAAGATTGCATTCACAAAATTATCCGTCAAGTGGGAGAAGACATGCCCATATATGAAGTAATACCAGAACAAGTCAAAGCGAGAGGACGTAGGATACTGCATCGTAACCTGCTTTTGCCGTGTGACCATTTGCCATTGGAAATACAATTGGAAACAGCTAAAGCAAAAAGACAAATTACAGCATGGACCCGCAAAAGAGGGGAGCAACAACACCAAGAGGCAGATGTTGAGGATAGTGATGAAGATGACTATGGATACTATCCACCCAGTGATCAGCTTTTCCCTGTGTTACAGCCCGAAGCAGACACAGACAGTCAGGATGCTGAGCCTCCACAACAGGATATCTGCCAACGGGAACTGGATAGTGGAGATACATTGACAGAGAGGGACACATCAGGACAACAGGAGATTATTGCTCAAGAGGACACTGTTCTGGAGGAGAGACTGCCTGTAGTGCAGTCACCTGTTCAGAGTGGATTCCACTGTGGACATGAACAGCGATATCAGCGGCCAGCCAGGGAAAGACGGCCTCCAAAAGTCTTCACATTAGACCAGTTGGGCAATCCTGGTTGTTACAGCACCGAACCCACAAGTAACACCATACAGTGGTACTCACCGGCACCTTATAGAGCCATGCAAGCGACAAATGCATGGATGACTCCAGTACAGCACTTTGGCTTCCAGCCTGTGGCGGTACCAGGGTACTGAGTACTAAGACACTTACTCATATGCACATACATCATACACTCCAGAATGGACTGTTGAACAATCGGAGTACTAAGACACTTACTCATATGCACATACATCATACACTCCAGAATGGACTGTTGAACAATCGGAGTATGAAGACACTTACTCATATGCACATACATCATACACTCCATGATGGACTGTTGAACATATATACTATACATCCTCCTGGACTTTTGAATAAGCTGAGCGCTTATATACAAACTGTTGTAAAGGTGATTTGGTGACATCATATGTACTGTTTCACTGCATTCATCATTGACCATCTCTTGGTTGGATGTCGAGGACGACATCTGTGTTGAAGGGGAGTATGTAAGGAGGATAAAAATTGATGTTATACATTGCATGTCATTCAATGATTTTATACAAGTTATAATATCTTTAAAATGTTCAATAAAGAACAGAGTTAAAATACACTTATAAGTTATAGATCTGTAATCCATTATTTAAAGAGATTAATAAGTTAAAAGAAAAGCTGTGTTTAAAAATGCTGTTTATTGAGTAACATATAGTTTATCGTTTACATAAGTTTCAATTTAAGGTTAAGTACCAGCTTGTGATCGATCGCTAATGCCTTGTTCAGTGAGTATCTGTTAACGATTAATAATGCCTCGTTCAGCTTGTAGACGGAGCGCGCAGCTGACGTTCGTCCATTACACTATTGGATTGAACAGAAGCCGCATCGTGTCTGTGTTTCATTGTCCATTTCCTCTTTTACAGAGGCATAACACAAGCATCACATGAACAGAAGGCATCGCTTTTAGGAAAGGGGGCTGTCCAGCTTCTTTCACATGAATGGCATAAAAAGAAACAATCACGCATCTTTGACAAATGACCAGCTGCATCATTGTTTGCGGATTCATATGAGCCTAGCTCAATAAAAAATATGTAATTTCTCTCAATACTAGTAGCAGGTTATGTTATGTATCTTGTTACAAAATGCAGGTATTATTTATTTTTTATTTTTACTCACTTAAGCAATACACCACCTGATGTAGCTTTTGCATTTATTGCTTGAACTTAAAGCCATGTTGTTAATAATGTTACTTTTAAAAGATGCACTTGAAGCCAACAGTAGCTCCAAATAAAAATATTAAAGTAGCAGCAGATGTAGTAGCAGTAGATGTAGTAGTCGTAGTAGATACAGCAGTAGTGGTACCAAAAGTAGCAGCAGTAGCAGCAGTAGCAGCAGAAATAGCAGTAATAGCAGTAGTAGTAGCAGCAGTAGTAGTAGTAGTAGCCATAGTAGTATTAAAAGCAGCAGTGGGAGTAGTAGCAGCAGTAGTAGGAGTGTCATGGCCCAGGTGCAGAAAGACTCCAGTACATAACAGACACAAGTAAAGGGTTTAACCAAAATTTATTTGTTAAGTGACAAAATAAAAACTAGAAAACAGGATAACCAAGGTGAAGGACGAGCACAAAATATCCAGGATAATAAATACAAAGAAAAAACATACTAGGAAAATTCACAAAGACAAAGAACATAGAACAGAACTCACAGAAGATACGACGACGACCTGGCACTGAGCAAAAAGACAAACAGGTATATATAGACAAAGACAACAAGGGACAGGTGCAACATATTAGGGCGGGGCAGGTAATCACACAGAAGGGAAACCCACCAGCCAGGAAGCAATTCACAAACACAGACAGGGGCAAAACATCTCAGAACTCAAATACAAACTTGAAACCAAAATCAGACACAACAACCAACTAAAAACCCACAAAGAACATAACATCAGAAACAACACAGACATATACACAGAAAGCACTAACAAAACAAACAGACTATAAGAACCCTAAAAACTAGTACTTCTACTACTCCTTCTGCTGCTACTGCTATTACTACTACTACTAATTCTACTACTACTACTACTGCTGCTGCTACTACTACTGCTGCTACTGCTACTACTATTACTACTACTACTACTGCTGCTACTGCTACTACTACTACCACCGCTGCCTACCACTACCGCCGCCGCCGCCACTACCATTACCACCACCACCACCGCCGCCACCGCTCCACCACCACCACCGCCGCTGCCACCACCACCGCCGCCACCGCCACCACCATTACCACCACCACCACCGCCGCCACCACCACCACCGCCGCTGCCACCGCCACCACCGCCGCCACCACTATCACCACCACCACCACCGCCGCCACCGCCACCACCACCACCACCGCCGCCGCCACCACCACCGCCGCCACCGCCACCACCATTACCACCACCACCACCGCCGCCACCGCCACCACCACCACCACCGCCGCCGCCACCACCACCGCCGCCACCGCCACCACCATTACCACCACCACCACCGCCACCACCACCACCACCGCCGCCGCCACCACCACCGCCGCCACCGCCACCACCATCACCACCACCACCACCGCCGCCACCGCCACCACCACCACCACCGCCGCCACCACCACCGCCGCCACCGCCACCACCATTACCACCACCACCACCGCCGCCACCGCCACCACCACCACCACCGCCGCCGCCACCACCACCGCCGCCACCGCCACCACCATTACCACCACCACCACCGCCGCCACCGCCACCACCACCACCACCGCCGCCGCCACCACCACCGCCGCCACCGCCACCACCATTACCACCACCACCACCGCCGCCACCGCCACCACCACCGCCGCCACACCACCGCCGCCACCGCCAACACCATTACCACCACCACCACCACCGCCGCCACCACCACCGCCGCCACCGCCACCACCATTACCACCACCAAGGCAGCCACCACCACCACCTGATGACGCCGCCACCCCACCACCACCACCGCTGCCATTACCACCACCCCACCACTCACAACCGTTGCCGCCGCCGCCGCCGCCACTACTACCACCACCACCACCGCCGCCACCAGCACCGCCACCACCACCAGACCCACCACCACTCTCTACCACCGCCGCCACCACCACATCCACCACCGCCACCACCACCGCCATTACCGCCATTTCACTCTGCCACCGCCGCCACTTTGTCACCACCACCGCTGCCGCCACCGCCACCACCACCGCTGCCACCGCCACCACACTGCCACCACTCTGCCACCGCCACTACCACCGCCATTACCGATTTTTCACTCTGCCACTGTAGCCACTTTGGTACCACTACTGCTACTGCTGCTGCTGCTGCTACTGCTGCTACTCCTACTACTACTGCTACTACTACTACTGCTGCTACTACTACTACTACTATTGCTGCTTTTAATACTACTATGGCTACTACTACTACTACTACTGCTGCTACTCCTCCTCCTCCTCCTACTACTGCTGCTGTTGCTAGTACCTCTACTACTCCTTCTGCTACTACTGCTATTATTACTACTAATTCTACTACTACCACTGTTGCTGCTGCTACTACTACTACTGATGCTATTACTACTACTACTACTACTAATACTACCACCACCACCAATACCGCTGCCATTACCACCACCACCAATACCACCACCACCACCACCGTTGTTGCTGCCACCGCCACCACCACCACCACCACCACCACCACCGCCATTACCACCACCACCACCACCAGCGCCGCTGCCACCACCACTCTTCCCACCCCACCACCCCACCACCAACGCCGCTGCGCTCTGCCACGACACCACCACCACCACCCCACCACCGCCGCCGCCGCCGCCGCTGCCACCACCACCACCACCACCACCGGCCACCACCACTCTCTTCCAACCACCACCACCACCACCACCGCCGCCGCCGCCGCTGCCACGACACCACCACCACCACCGCCACCACCGCCATTTCACTCTGCCACCGCTGCCACTTTGGCACCACCACCGCCGCTGCCACTACCACTACCACCATTACCACTCGCCGATGTTGCTACCACCACCGCCGCCGCCGCTCTAACACTACCACCGCCGCCGCCACTACCACAACCACCGCCGCAACCACTACCACCACTACCACTACCACCGCCGCCTGCCACCACCATACGTTGCCACCGCCACCACTACGCCGCCGCCACCACCACTACCGCCACCACTACCAAGGTTGCCACCACCACTACCGCCGTTGTTGCCGCCACTTACTGCCGCCGCCACCAGCAGCAGCAGCAGCAGCAGAGCAGCAGCAGCAGCAGTAGTAGTAGCAGTAGCAGCAGTAGTAGTGGTACCAAAAGTAGCAGCAGTAGCAGAAGTAGAAGTAGAAATAGCAGTAATAGCAGCAGTAGCAGCAGTAGTAGTAGTAGAAGCAGCAGCAGCAGTAGTAGTAGCAGCATAGCAGAATCATCAGAAGTAGTAGTAGTAGTAGTAGTAGTAGCACTAGCAGCAGTAGCAGTAGTAGTAGTAGCAGGAAGGAAGGAGTAGTGAGGAAAACAATCGAAGCAATTATAACAACACAAGGTAACAAAAAGATCAAGTGCACCAACAACTAGTCTGATGAAACCCAGCACAGTTTACAAACTAAGGATATACTAGTTGTTGTGAAGATATGAGGGTGCAGAACCAGTGGTGGTTTTGTAGGCCAAGAGCATAGCTTTGAACTTGATGCAGGGAGCCAGTGTAACCTAATGAAGAGAGGAGTTACGTGCGCTCTCTTGGTTCATTGAAGACCATTCTTGCTGCTGCATTCTGGATCAGCTGCAGAGGTTTGGTTGTGCAAACCTCAGCCAGTAGCACATTGTAATAATCCAGTTTGGACAAGACAAGAGCCTGGACTACGATTTGAGTAGCAGCAGAAGCCAACAGAACTGTGTAAGTGTATTTGATTCTTGTCATTTTTGAGCTTAGTGCCGTGTTATTGCTGAGAAAACCGCTCTGTGCATTACTACGACTTTGTCACGTGGTGCACCGGCGTTCACTCTCACCTGCTCGCCGCCTGGTTTCGTTTGAGTTGTTTACGGCCTTTTGGAGGCGTGACCAAATGCCAGCACCGCTCTGCTATTTAATCCGTGGTTTAGTCGAAGTCAGTAGGAGAAGCAACTTAGCAGCAGAGGCCTACAGAACTGTGTGAGTACCAATTGTTTGCACTTAAAACTTACTATTTATACTTTACTCTCTACTTGTCTATTGTCTTTTCTGCTCCTCTTCAATGTGTTTTCAAATTCCCACTGTCATTTCTCCACGGACATTTTCATCTGTTTTACGCAAAAGGAGATGCAACCATAACAATCTGCATGTTATATCACCATCCATAACTGCCTCTTCTACTTTCTCAATAGGCTTGTGGAACTGCCAGTCTGCTGTGAACAAGGCTGATTTTATTACCGCTTTTGATCAACATTCTGGTCTTTCAGTTGTAGCACTTACAGAAACATGGATCAAACCAGAGGACTCTGCCACTCTCGCTGCCCTCTCCCATAATCACACTTTCTCCCACAGTCCTCGCCTCACAAGAAGAGGTGGAGGGACCGGATTACTTATCCCTACTGACTGGAAGTTCAAACAGCTAGCACCCTTGTGTGACAACAGCTCCTTCGAGTTTCATGCTGTTACCATCACCCACCCTGTTAAAAGTCACTTTGTAGTTATCTATCGACCCCCAGGTCAGCTTGGACATTTCTTGGAGGAGTTGGACGTGCTTCTTTCATCCTTCCCTGAGGATGGTACTCCTCTGGTGGTATTAGGAGACTTCAACATCCACCTTGAAAAGCCACAGGCTGCTAACTTCAATAACCTGACTGCATCATTTGACCTCAAGCAGGTCTCCACATCAGCAACTCACAAGTCTGGTAACCAACTAGATCTCATCTACATAAGATACTGCTCCGCTCGGCATACTCAGGTCACGCCTCTGCACACTTCGGATCATTTCTTCGTAACTCTTGACCTCGATCTAACTTCTCCAGACACTGCAACAGTTTTACCGCTGGTCACTTTCCGATGTAACCTGCGTTCACTCAGTCCCTCCCGCTTTTCCTCTGCCGTCTCTTCTGAGCTCCCCCTCTTGAGGAGCTCTCGCTTTTAAACACCAACATTGCCACTGACACTCTGTGCTCTACTCTTACATCCTGCTTGGACAACTTATGCCCTCTTATATCCAGACCAGCTCGTACATCCTCGTCTGCCCCCTGGTTATCCGATGTTCTACGCGAGCATCGCACCAGCCTCCGGTCAGCTGAGAGAAAATGGCGCAAGTCAAAAGATCGTACTGACCTCTCTACCTACCAGTCTCTCCTCTCTAATTTCTCTGCTGATGTCACTTCTGCAAAAACTGACTACTACCATTCTAAGTTAATCAACTCACCTGACTCACGCACTCTCTTTAAAACCTTCTCTGCCCTCCTTTGTCCGCCTGCTCCCCCTCCTTCATCAGAGTTAACAGCTGATGATTTTGCGTCTTTCTTTGTAAAGAAGACAACCGCCATCAGCAGTCAGTTCTCTGCGCCAGCACCTGTTGAACTCTTTCACACCCCTGATACGTGTTTGCTCCCCTCTTTTTCTCTTCTAACTGAAGCGGACGTTTCCAAGGTCATTAGTTCTAACCACCCTACCACCTGCCCGCTAGATCCCATCCCCACACATCTCCTTCAGGCCATCTCTCCATCTGTCGTGCCTGCTCTCACCCACATCATCAACTCATCTCTCTCCACTGGGTCATTCCCCACAGCTTTCAAAGAGGCCCGCATCACACCACTACTGAAGAAACCCACTCTCAACCCTTCACTGTTAGAAAACTACAGACCGGTTTCCCACCTTCCCTTTACTGCCAAAGCTCTGGAGCGAGTTGTGTTTAACCAGCTCTCCTCCTTTCTCACACGGAACAACCTCCTGGACCAGAACCATTCTGGGTTCAAGAGCGAAAATTCCACCGAAACTGCACTGCTCTCAGTCATCGAAGCCCGGAGACTGGCAAAGGCAACATCAAAGTCATCTGTACTCATTTTATTGGATCTGTCTGCTGCCTTTGACACTGTTAATCATCACATCCTCTTGTCTTCTCTCAGTGCGATGGGTGTCTCTGGAATGGCGTTACAATGGTTCAAGTCTTACCTCTCGGGTAGGTCATTCAGAGTATCCTGGAGAGATGAGGATGAGGATGAGGTCTCTGAGCCCCAACATCTTAATACAGGGGTGCCTCAGGGCTCAGTGCTTGGACCGCTACTGTTTTCCATATACATGACATCTCTTGGCTCTGTCATTCAGAAGCATGGCTTTTCCTATCACTGCTGCAGATGACACACAACTCCACTTGTCATTTCAACCTGATGATCCGACGGTCTCTGCTCGTGTCTCGGCGTGCCTGAGTGACATCTCACTTTGGATGAAGGACCATCACCTGCAGCTGAACCTTGGAAAAACAGAACTGCTAGTAATTCCTGCCAACCCAAAGACCACAACCTCTCCATTCAACTAGGCTCATCAACCATTACACCGTCCAGCACTTCCAGAAATCTGGGAGTGGTAATTGATGATCAACTAAACTTCACAAGTCATGTTGCTAGCACCACCAGGTCCTGTAGATTCATCCTCTACAACATTAGGAAAATTAGACCTTTCCTATCGGAGCACTCTACGCAAATCCTAGTCCAGGCTCTTGTCTTGTCCAAACTGGATTATTGCAATGCTCTTCTGGCTGGACTTCCTGCTGCACAACCAAACCTCTGCAGCTGATTCAGAATGCAGCAGCAAGAGTGGTCTTTAAAGAACCGAAGAGAGCGCACACTCCTCTCTTCATTAGGTTACATTGGCTCCCGGTTGAGGCACGCATTAAGTTCAAAGCTATGCTCTTGGCCTACAAGACCACCACTGGCTCCGCCCCCTCATATCTTCACACACTAACACAGACCTATGTTCCTACCAGATCCCTGCGATCTGCAAATGAACAAAGTCTGGTGGTACCATCCCAAAAAGGAAAAAAAAATCACTCTCGCGTACTTTCTCTGGATCTGTTCCACATTGGTGGAATGATCTACCTGCTGCTACAAGATCAGCAGATTATGTAGACATCTTTAAAAAATGCTTGAAAACATATCTCTTTTGTCAACACCTGACTGACAAACACTGAATTCTTAACTTCCTTTCTATCAATTCCTTCTTAAAAAAAAAAATAAAAATCTTTCCTATCCTTAGCTTTGTATGCTGTGCTAGGTTTTAACTGACTAGTTTTTGGTGCACTTATGCTTTTTGTTACCTTTTGTTGTTGAAATTGCTTCCATTGTTTTCCTCACTTGTAAGTCACTAAATTACTAAATGTAAATGTAAATGTAAATGTAATGTACTCAGATAGGAAAGGTCTAATTTTCCTAATGTTGTAGAGCAGGGGTGTCAAACATACGGCCCGCGGGCCGGAACCGGCCCCCAAGGAGGTTCGATCAGGCCCGCAGGATAATTTGAAAGTGGAAAAAATGCATAAAAGACATGGAATTAATATTTTTAATTCGCTGCAATTCATGGATTATCCGCTAAGGGGCGCACTCTTTCCATCAGAGTAGAAGACAAGCCGCATCACTGAGACAGACTGAAAACAGCAGATGGTATCAATGCGCCATCTGCTGCTTATTACGACGTTGTTAATACCTTGGTCTCTACCTCTCCGCTACACCCTCATTAGCCAAAATGTCGTTATCCAAACGGAGAAAAGTAGATAAGGAGTGTAGAATTTTCAAAGAAAAATGGACCACGTCCTATTTATTTACAGAGATGCACGGAAAACCTTCGTGCTTGGTGTGTTTGCAACAAGTTTCGGTATTGAAGGAATATAATATTCGACGCCACTACGAGACTCATCACAGCGAAAAATATGACGGCTTGCAAGGACAACTGAGAAGAGATAAGATTAACGAATTGCTGGCGGGTCTGAGGAAACAGCAGTCAACTTTCATCCAGAGCCGAGAAGTCAGTGAAGCAGCGGTAAAAGCCAGCTACCTAATTGCTAGCGAAATAGCATTAGCATCGAAGCCGTATTCCGACGGTGACTTTGTTAAACGATGCATGATGAAGGCGGCTGAACTTGTATGTCCCGAGAAGCGACAAGCTTTTGCCAATATTAGCCTGACGAGGAATACTATAGCAGAGAGGATTTTGGAACTATCTGCAGATTTAGACAGTCAATTGAAACAGAAAGTCAAGTCATTTATTGCATTTTCCGTGGCAATTGACGAGAGCACTGACATCACAGACGTGGCCCAACTGGCCATATTTATTCGAGGAGTTGATGAGACATTGACTGTTACTGAAGAGTTTCTTGAGTTGGTGCCAATGATGGACACCACAACAGCCGAGGACATTTTCGGCTCTGTCGTTGCTGCATTGGACAGAGTTGGAGTGGACTGGTCTCGCGCTGTCAGCCTGGCTACAGACGGCGCGCCATCCATGGTCGGAAAGAAAGCAGGTGTCGCGACAAAGTTCAAAGACAAAGTACAAGCTCTTAATGGAGGAGATTGTTTCTGGACATTTCACTGTATTTTGCACCAGGAGGCATTGTGTTGCAAGTCGCTGAAAATGGACCACGTCATGGAGGTGGTTGTTCGCACTGTAAATTTCATCCGGTCCAGAGGTCTGAACCATCGTCAGTTTGACAAACTTCTCAGCGACAGCAACATTGCCCACAGCCTGCCATACCACACTGAAGTGAGATGGTTAAGCCGAGGCGCTGTGCTGAGGCATTTCTTTGATCTACGAGAGCAAATCGGACAGTTCATGGAGAAAAAAGGAAAACCGGTGTTGGAATTACAATCTCAGGAATGGCTACGGGACCTTGCATTCTTGGTTGATATTACTGAACACTTGAACAATCTGAACAAAATGTTGCAAGGCCGCAAAAAAGTCACACAGTTTTCTGACAACATACATGCATTTAAGTTGAAGCTGACTTTGTGGGAGATGCAACTGGCAAATGGCAACCCTGCTCATTTCCTCTGTCTGAGAGATGTGTGTGTGACCAGACCTGATGCGGACATGAAACGGTACAAAGACAAAATTGCAGGACTATTGCGGGAGTTTGAGAAACGTTTTCAGGTATTTGGTGAACTTGAGACAGAATTTTCAGTTTTTCGCTCACCTTTCACAGTTAAAGCTTCTGATCTGCCGGTCGAAATTCAGCTTGAGATAATTGATTTGCAGTGTGATGCAGATTTGAAGGGCAAATTTGCCTCTGTAGGTCTGGACAGATTTTATCAGTATCTACTACCAGGGTACCCCAAATTAACAGCCCTGGCTGCTAAAATTTTGTGCATGTTTGGGACAACCTACCTTTGTGAACAAATTTTCTCAGTGATGAATATCAATCAAACAAAAATGCGTTCAAGGCTCACAAACAAGCACTTAAATGACATTCTGAAAGTGACAGCTAGTCAGGACATGACACCTGGTGTTGATGCACTTGTACAGGCCAAAAGATGCCAAGTTTCAGGAACAAATACAAGTCCAGACTAGACTAACACCTTTAAAATGCTGCTTTAGATACTGTTTGCATTGAAAGAATACAGCTCTGTGAAGATGAATTCTTACTGTGGTGATTTAAAAATGTGCACTTTAATGTTAGTCAGCAGCTTCAAAACAAAAGTTGTGTGATGGAATTCTGCTACAATACAACTCCATAAAATTTCAGTATGTATTGTATGTGTATGTATGTTTCATGTATGAAGTTTACAGATGTACAGGACAGGCGTCACTTTCTTCATTACACATTTCAAATCACTCTCCTTAGTTTGTAAGGTGTACGCAGGGATTACATTTAGATTTTATATGCGTATGTGTAAGTGGTTTAAAAATTCCTTTCTTTAAAAGTTTCATTTAATCTTAAAGTGCATTACTATATTTTTCAGTACCAATTAAAGTTTTGTGCCTTTGTATAATCAGTGGGATCAGTTGCAATGCATATTTGTGAATGATAAAAGTAAATTGCACATTTGTCTAAGGAAATATGAGGTGTTTCATGAAATGTTTTGTAAAAGGATAGTTCATTAAATTTCAATATTTTCCTAATGTTCTTGTGCTTCTTTACACCAAAACAAAGGAAAGACATGATATTTTGGTTATTTATAGCAGAGTATGGTATAATTTTAATGGTTCGGTCCACTTGACATCTGCCTAGGCCGTATGTGGCCCACGATGCGAAATGAGTTTGACACCCCTGTTGTAGAGGATAAATCTACAGGTCCAGGTGGTGAAGGCGACACGTTTTGCTGACCTTCAATTAGAACTAGTAGTCGTATCAGCTAGTTTTCTTCATGCTCCTCATCATCCAAGTCACTGTTGTTGTAATACTATTAAATAAATTAAATAAAAAAAAATCAAAATTATGTCTATGAATAAACAAATAATGAAATGATAAGTTTAGTAAACAAAAGTATGTCTAATGTCAGACAAAATCATTTAAAGTTATAAATCTATTTGGATTTTTTTCTCACAGATATTTACTTTAAACAATTGCTCATTAGTTTTTCTCTGAAAACATCCTCAGAGACTAAACTGTAAAAGTCCTACAAGTCATGGCCAATGTCTCGAGACTAGACTCTGTCTGAGTCTCCAGTAAAAATGACTAAAATATAAAGTACATCTCTGTCTGGTCTCTGAGACTGTCACTCATGTCTCAGAGCCATTTACTCATCTTTGTTTAAGGTGGGTTTTGAACACAGCTTGATTGAAAATGACATAATGAAGTTGAGTAATCTAAATTGAACACTGTTACATACAAAGCAATCAACTTCCTAAAGTCATATTAAGAAAATAAGTAGCTTAGCAATTACATAAATCAGTTACAAGGAACAAGGTGACATAACATTTTTTATTAAGACTGAAGTTTTTTTGAGTGTAAACCCTGGGGGCCACATGTGGCCCATTGAGGTGTTTAATCAGGCCCGCCAAGCATTTACTAATAATTTATTAATATTTAAACATGGCATTTTTTTTTCTACAATATTCTGCAGTGTTTAGGTGCCTTCAATATGACAGTAAAGCTATCAACTTTACTATCAGAGAGAGAGAGAGATTTTACTGGTTTTAGAACAAACTGTAAAGAGCGAGTCTGAGGAGTACACTGTATATTCAACACTGTGGTGTTGAATATACAGTGTTTATTGCACATATTATTTTGCCTACAGCTCAAACTTTAAACTAAAGGCAAAATAAATGTGTTTTTACTGAGCATAAGTGAGTTTACCATGTTGTTTCAGCTCTCCAGAGTACCATGTTCAAATGTGGCCCTTGGTGAAAAATAATTGCCCACTCCCTCTAAATTCTTACAATCTGGGACACCTAGCTTATTCAAAAGGAAGCTGGGAGGAGGAACTACATATGCAAAATCTCCTTAGACATGTGGCAATCTATACTAAATAACATAAACGTTTCTTGCCTAAAACACAGAGAAATACATTTTAATTATTCATAGACTGCAATGGTCCAAAGTGAAACTAGCTAAATTTAAACTAGACTTCAATCGTAACTGTGATAAATGTTAAACGTTATCAGCCACTTTATTACACATGTTTTGGTTTTCTCCAAAACTTAAAGACTTCTGTCAGTCTATATTTCAATTCATTTCTGACACGTTAGAGAAACCCATTGAGCCTGTTGATACAATTGCAATATTTGGTATTGTACCACAGACTTTTTGTTTTAATCAGTGCAAAAAAGGTTTGATAGCATGAAGCTACACTTCTAGCCAGGAGGCTTATTTTGCTCAAATTTAAAGAAAAGCTCCCTTCAACGTTGTGGCCTACAGACCTTTTACATTACTTGACCTTAGAAAAGATCCACTATGCCACAATGTCTGTGCTAAAAAAATATTATCATCTGGAAACATGTTTTTAATTAGATAATGAAGGTGTACCCCTCAGTTTTCTAAACCATATGGTATTTCTTTTATATTGTATTTGCTTACTATTTTTATTATATACTTACTGATCAATATTGATTTGATATGTTAGTCAAATGTTTTATGTGTTTGATAACTATTCAATAAAAATACTACAAATGAAAAAGAAAGTGAAGGATTTGTTTACATTAAATCTCAATCTGAACTAATAGAGCTGTTTGCGCACTCTAAAAGTTTTTCCTTTGTCTGGAGAACATTTTGCCAGCTCTTCAGACAAAGGACAACACTGAAAAACTACAACACTATTTATTTACAACCATACTGCTGAATACCACGCTAAGTCATTCATGTTGACTGGCAGTAGAAAATATATTAAAAACATGAGTACATTCCTAAATAATTGAGAGTGGCAAGTTTTATAACTCCCTTATCTTCAGTTCTTCCTGTCTCTATACAAATGAGTGTATAGACCTCCGCTCTACAGGGATTTAACTCTCTATAAAAGGACATTGATTCAGAAGCTGGTGCATTACTATCTCAGCAGACTTCCAGTCTCCATACAGACTCAATAGAGCACATCCACAGTGATGCATAGCTGCTTCCTGCGATGACTCATAGCCACACAGGCATTTTCCAGCTGAGCGATCTGCTGATTTGCAGTGCTCCTGATTTTATTTTATGACAAAGTGATGTCAGTCACTTTTCAAGGATAAATCCATGTTACATCAGCTGGCCCCTTCTGCTCTCCTCCACTTTTCAGTGTATCTCTACAGTGTTTGATTTCATCTGTGACAAAAGTTAGATTGTCTCTGTTGATCTGTTATTGAATTGATGATTATTGCATTGTTTATATATTCTTTTGGATCATTGTATTTGTTGAACATCTGCTCAGAAGAAAGTCTACTGACCTAATAATGCCCCAAGCTACAAAAGGTTTACTATGTAATGATGTCATTAGTTAATTTTAAGTGCAATGACATCTGATGCCTTAGGTCTGGTGCACTTCAGTCTCACATTAACTCCAGTAGTGATAAATCCTGCAGAGGTAAGACAAAACAAAGTTAGACAACTCATGGATACATTACATTTGTATGTTCTCTAAACATATTGTATGCAGCTTTGCATTTTTGCAACACCAATAGTGTTTCAGAGCTTCCCCTTGACTGACAGTGCCTGCTATTTAGTGGTTGTAAAAAGATGAGGAACGCAAATGTTTGTCCCTGCCACTACAGTCAATACACAAATGAAGAAGTAATAGCTTTGCTCTGCTCCCAAACATACTTTTTTAATCCTAGTGTTTTTTTGAGCAGTGCTGATAAACTATGAAGCATAAATGTGTTACTAACAATAAATGATCAAAAGACAACTTTTGAAAGCACAAAATACTGTATATACGTAACTCCACCCACAAGTGCTCACAAGACAAAGTACTTTTATGCTGGTCCCAAGCCCGTATAGATGGAGAGGGTTGCGTCATGAAGAGTGTAAAAACCTATGTCCATGACTAAATATGCAAACCACTAGATGATTGAATGTCAGCTGAAAAACTTTCTTGTACTCTCTGCATAGCTTAGCCAATAGCTGTGTGTTTGTGTGTTCTGTGTTTGTATGTGGTGCTGCAGCATTGTCCTTTTTTATCCAAGACAAATTTCTCCCATGGGAGACGATAAAAGAAGATTTGACTTTTACTGTGAAGTTACATGGCTGTTATGTCATCCTATTTTGTTATATATATATATATATATATATATATATATATATATATATATATATATATATATATATATATATATATATATATAAATACACATATATTAATGGGCATTCACATGTAAATATGTGAGGTAATTGCATACATCGGCTAATTTCTATCTCCAGTTCCTGTGCAGGTTGATGTTAAATACAAGACAGGAAAGACCACATTTGCACAGAAATACAAAGTACATTCAAGCATAGTACTTCTCACTGAGAACATGTCTTTACAGTTCAGATGACAATGGAGCGGGAGCCACAACAAAACAAAAATACTTAATTATTCAGATTCTGACGTTTGCATTTTTTGTGGAGTGAGAACGCCAGATTTATTTAAAAGAACAGCTAAACTGCAACTGAACTTTTGGCATCTTGGGCAAAATGCATTGTCAGGTAAACTGCCTCTCAGTCTGTTGTGTCTTTTGGTCTGTTAAATGAATGTTAAGTATGACCAGGACTTTGTAATAGCGAACCAAACTAAATGGATAATTTTATGCTTTGGTCTGAACTAAATAAAGTAAATTACAAGCCACAAGACAGCCTTTGGCCTCCTTGCATTTTAGTCCATCTTTTAGCTGTGTGGACCCAAGGTATTATATGAGTTCTCGTTTCCCACTTTTCTGCTTTGCTCTTAATTGGTTTAAAAAGTGTGTTTCCTACTTTTTATCACTGAATGCCCTAGTGGAGTGCAACGGGTCAAATAAATAAATGTTACATGCAGAATTAATGCTTTATGAACTATGAACAGTGGATCCCATAAACCCTATTAGTGTTACTGCATCAATTTTGAAAAAGGCATTAGGAACTGTATATTGTAAATTCTGCACTAGTTGTCATTTGCCAAGATGGTTTTGGCAAATGACAACTAGCTGTGTCTTGTCAGTTGGTGCCACCCACCTACTGACAAGACACAGCTAGTTGTCAAGCCATTTGAACAAGGAAGTGGCCTGATGTTTACACAAGCATGGAGCCCAACTGATTTTCTTTTTTTGTCCCAGTCTCAGATTCCACTCACCCCCAAAACCAGCCTAGGGACCTCACCTTTATTTCTTGGCAAAAAACGTTGGAATGGCAATTATCTCCTCCTCAATAAACATTATGTGATTGAATGCTTTTCTTTTTTGAGCAGTTTCTGTCACTGGATGCTTTGGACTATGCTCTGCTAGACTCATGCAAAATGACACCAGATGGAGGAGCTAAAGTCATTCATGGATTGTTTTAGGACCGGTGCTTCCTCAATCGACACTGTTAAACTGAGATCTGCCTAACAAGATTAGCATATGTATTGTAAAAAGCTGCAAAACCTTCATTAAGGTAAAATGCACATTGTCATTATAGACACAGGCATCATACAGGGCTTTAACTGGACTTTAACAGTGAAACATCAGCAGACATAGTGTTATTGATACTCACTGTGTTTCTGCCCTGTCCATCATGGCTCCATGTTAATGCCCTCTGTTTGCATCAGAATTTGACAGGGCATTATGGGCTGTGATTAGCAGCCTCTAAGAAGCTTTTAAAATGTCTTCATGTAAAAACCATCTCAAAATGAAAGTGCATCTGCAGTAATGGAAGTGTGTGTGTGTGTGTGTGTGTGTGTGTGTGTGTGTGTGTGTGTGTGCGTGCGTGTGTGTGTGTGTGTGTGCGTGCATGTGCTGATGTGTACATCTCAAACAGACATCAGAAAGTCTACAGCAACTACAAACTAGGAAAACACAACCACTTTAGTCAGAGGCCTCTATTATTAGGTGTATTAGAAACACATTCTTTTTCAAAACCATTTCATTACTAAAATCAGTTAAATTTGTAATATAACATCTGTTAGTGTATTTGGTCAAGGAGTCAATAAGGAATAAACAGATTTAAAACTCATTTTAAGGGAAAAAGTTATGTTCTTTTAAAATGTCTGTAAAGGTTCTCAGTCATCCAGGACATCTTGAAAAGAGTCCAGATGCTTTTACTTCAACCTTTTTTGTTTTTGTTATGTTTTAAAATGTTTACAAAAGTGAAAATGTAGCCTATATTTAATTTTTGCATAGATATCTTTTGAAGTCTGGTTGAATAGGTTCTTCTGGATGAATATACTTATTACTTGTGGTCAGGGGGCTGCTGTTTGGGGAACAGGAAGTAAGCCTAATGAACAGGCTGCCTATTACATCATCTGTATACAAAGTATTTTATTGTATACAGTTAACAAAGGCAGATCTAAACATATGCATATGCACCTATTTGTACTCTACAATGGGCAATTTTACAACATATCTTGTGGTAAAACAGTTATTCTTTTGTCAATTATTATATGCCTTAATACTTTAACATCAAAAGACACCAGGGACACGCAGTGATATTCTATTTAAATGCCTTGGTAAGTCTGATAATAACCATATCTTAAACATTGCTTGGACATCCTTAAAAAGATGCAAGCATCTTATGACGGAGAACAAGCTTAATAAATTGCATGAAGCATCATGTAGTTTGGGTTTTTAGGCAAAATACAAAAACAGAAGTGCAGTAATGCTCACACAATACACAACCCTCTTATGGTGCTTTCACAGTGAACATTGGAAATACATTTGAAAATCACTTTATTTCCGTCTGGTTTAGTATATCCGAGTAGGAGGGGATTTCAGTTTGTTGTAGCTAGCTGCTTACAACCTACATGCAAGTACTACTAGAAGCAACTGCTGGAATCTAGAAACTGACTAAAATTTTGACCAGCCTATTTCTTACCTGGGCCAGATGTGCCACAATAAAGGAAACATTTGCACCCAACACTTTTATACATAATTAGCCCATTATTCTACAACTATGACCCTCAGAATAAGAAGTATTGCAATTTTGCTGCTTATAACATTAATTTAGTGGAACTGCACCAATCTGCCACATTTTAAGGACTCATTATTTAAAGGCACAAGTTCTGCTCATGTTGAATACAATAGTACCTGGTGTAGGGACACTTTGAAACTTAACTGTACTGATCTGACCCATATACAGATCCAGAGGATATAGCCCTTATGTTTGTAGTGATACATCCTATTTTGACATGTTTGGGAAATTGCAAACCAGGTAGTTTTAGAATGAGCAATGTTTATGGATAAAACATGACCACCCTCCTTTGTTATTTTTAATAATTCGGAGACAAGCCTGGTCGATGTGATCAGATCAGTTGACACACAGACAACACAACTCCCTGTGCTGTGTGCAGTTTGGACTCTAGGAGCTTTAACTAAATATTTGCTTCGTGCAGAGCCCAGACAGCTGCAAGTAAATTTGACAGTTTGTTTACTCTATCATGCATGGGCTAAATTGTGCAGTCATTCCTTCCATTTTGTGTTAAATATTTTATTTGCTTGGTCAATAAACATTTGACAAAAATAAATAAAAGTCTAGCAGAACCTCTGTGCTGCAAGTTTAATTAACCACCAAACTAATGTCTCAGCCAGTTGCAAGAGGGGGGCTAAAGAGCCACATGCGACTCCAGAGCCGCAGGTTGTCGATGTCTGGCATGGTGGAAAGAAGATACCATACACTCAATTTCAACAGGTAAACTACTTAATAATATCTTTTAATTTTCAATAGTGAATAATACTCTCAGGTTTAAAAGGTGTTTCCACTTGTTTCTACTGGATGGTACGGTGTGTGTCAGTTCGGTTCTGCCGTGGTTCCATCACCATTCTACTTTGGGGATGCTTCAGCTTCGGTCTCGAGCAGGTACAGCTTTGTGGTACACTTTGAGAGGAGCGTTTGGACGATGGATGCATCCAATATGTTGACATCATTGCTAACGTAGCAGAAGCTGCTCTTCTGGACCTAGCAGAGTGGAAGCGAGTGTGGCAGAGTGTGCCTCTTAAAAGGGGTTCTGTAACAAACCATCCCGCACCACCAGTGGAAATGATTTGCATTGCAGTTCTACAACCTGCGGATTCCAGTCCGACATAAAGACAGCATTTATTGCCTCAGAAAGTGTATCTTCCTCTGAGTGTCTCCACACCTCTTCACCCTCTTCACACATCACCCACACATGCAGCGTTTTGACATTTGTGCTGCTGCGAGGGTGGCTCTGCGCTGCTTTTGTGTGAGAGACAGCTGACAAAGTGAGACTAAAGCCGGCCACAGCTCCCACACAGCATTTCAGTGCAACGTCGCTGCGTGACCTTTCTGCTCCTTCACTAAGGACAAAACCATGGGCACTCTGGCTGCTGCTGTGCAAGGCTTTCAGAAAATCCATGTGTAACAAAAAGAAGAGAAAAATCAAAGGACCCCTGACAAGATCCACATAAAAGAGAAATATGTTTTTTAAACAAGATTGTAGAGAATAATAAATTGGTTAATTAATGCACATAGAATGGATGGAACTAATGTCAATAACTTAATAATAGCATAATAATTTTTTATACAATATTGTACTGTTTTATTGCATTTACTGTACGTGATGCTGTTGTATTATCATGGATACAAACGTTATTCTCTTTTGTATTTGGTTGTTGATATTAGAAGTGGTAATGCACCCAAGGTTTATGCACATTTATTGTTGAAGGCTCTGGTGATTAAACTGTGGCCCATCCATTGCTTTTGTTTAATGATACATCAGCCAGTGTATGATTAGATAATATGAGAAAAATGCTTTCCGCTGTGCCATAACTGCTGCAGTGAAACGAGGCTCGTTTACAGAAATGCCAATCCTCTGACACTGAAGAGAAAATGACCTCCTGGTGGTGATGACCATGTTTTGAAATGAGCCATTTGTATTTCAAATCTGTAACCAGCCACTTCACTGTTTTATATCCTGACCAGACTGATGTTCAGATGGTACTGTTATAGTTTTAGCAATGCTAATGTTTGTTTGCAGCTGTTCACTAGATACAAAATATACTCAAGATACACCAGGAAAAAAATCACTCTCACGCACTTTCTCTGGATCTGTTCCACATTGGTGGAATGATCTACCTGCTGCTACAAGATTTAAAAAACGCTTGAAAACACATCTTTTCCGTCAACACCTGACTGACAAACACTGAATTCTACTTCCTTTCTATCAATTCCTTTTTTCTTAAAAAAAAAATTCTTATCCTTAGCTTTGATTACTGTGCTAGGTTTTAACTGACTAGTTTTTTGTGCACTTGTGCTTTTTGTTACCTTGTGTTGTTGAAATTGCTTCCATTGTTTTCCTCACTTGTAAGTCGCTTTGGATAAAAGTGTCTGCTAAATGACTAAATGTAAATGTAAATGTAGAGCCTGATTTTCACTCTTAAAATGTGACCTTGCATCTTTGTCAACTTACAATATTCAGTGATTCAAGTTCAGCTGACTGTACAATGTTGATTGCTAGTTCAATGTAAAAAAAAAAAAAAAACAGTATCGCTTTATTAAAACCATCATTTAATACAAATACAAAGTTATGATAAAGCTCTGGTGAACAATAGGGCATTAACACTGAACGTGTATAAGTCTATTTCCACAGGTAAAGTACATAGAAAATCAACATAAAGATGCATCTCAATAGATATTTTCCTTGAATTTGCATGACATGACAGAAACCAAGGGTGCACGTGGCAGAGTGGTTAGCACTCCTGCCTTACAGCAAGAAGGTCGTGAGTTCAAAACCCGGCCGACTCAAATATTCTCTGCCGTCTCTGGTCTTTCTGTGAGGAGTCTGCATGTCCTCCACGTGTTACTGTGGGTTCTCTCCGGGTACTCCGGCTTCCTCCCACCGTCCAAAGACATGCATGTACAGGTTAATTGGCAACTCTAAAGTGTCCCTAGTGAATGAATGTGAGAGTGAATGGTTGTCTGTCAATGTTTGTCTCTATATGTCAGCCCTGTGACTAACTGGCCATTGTCCAGGGTGTACCCCGCCTCAGGCCCAAAGCTGCTGGGATAGGCTCCAGTCACCCGCGACCCCTAATGGGACAAAGCGGTAGAAAATGAATGAATGAATGACAGAAACCAATGGCATGGAACATGTCATGCTTCTTAAGGCCATGTTTATTTTTACATTTTGTCATTTACAGCTTAATTTTTAATTCAGGCCACTTCACTTCCTGTTTTTTGTCTGCTGCCCGTGTTTTTGGACCTTGCCTGTTTTTTTGACCCAGAGTTTTGCTTCATGGCTTGGATACCTTTGCTTAGTGATGGCCAAATAATGTGTCTGGTGTTTTTCTTTCTTGCCTTTAGATGAGTGTATGTGAGTAGAAGTTGTGGTGGTGGGGCCCGATGTGAGATCTTTTCATGGGGTCCAAAATTCCTGGCAGTGTCCCTGTGAGTGGTGGATACAAACAGAAACAGAGGAGAGACACTAAAGCATTAGCAAAACATTAGTACCCCCGCAAAAGTTATTTTCTATAGCCTACAACTTTTATCTGATACCGCTCCACATGAACTCGCTGTCTAATGATACCAGCTTTGCTTATGAGAGAACAAGGTCTATTTCTACAGTAATCCTGTTGCACTGAGCTTAAGCAGAGCTATTCGTGTGTTTAAAATCTAAATTACTTGTGAGTTATTTGCATAAATCCTTTATAACTAATACAAACACAGGGCCACATGTCCTTGTGGTGTGAGCAAAAAGTTAAGCTTACTGCATCTCAAACAGTCCTACAACTCAGTATTTTAACACCTCCTGTGTTCATTAAACATTTTATTTAATTTGTTGTAATATTTAATTTAATTAATGTAGGTCTACTTCATGATGCTCTTTTGCACTTTTTCAAGTCTATGTACAATCTCTCACTTTTTCTACGACCAAATTATTAATACACTATGGACTCATGAAGAAATAATTCATCAACAACCTCAAGGACTCACCTCTGTGAGAAAAGAGATGCACACTATCTCTGAACAATATTCACATCCCAGTGAGTGAACAACTTACCAAAGCCATTCAAGTCCTAACTACTCCCGCTCCTGTTCAGCCACCTGAATCCTGCTCCAGTCCGAGGTCCCGGCTGAAGCCGCCCCCCTCCTGCCTGCCCTTAACAAGTTGTTATTGCAGTTGTCTAGTACGGTTTTCCGGTGAGTCTGCTGATTGTCGTGTCTTTCTCACTTATAGTCACCTCCAATTTGAGCTCCAGGCCCCGGCCATTTGTTTTGACCATGCTAAGATAGCCTACACAATATATCACCTTTCTAGTCGTGCCGAAACCTGGGCTAAAGTCGAGTGGAGTCGTAACTCACCTGTGTGCTGTTCTTTATCATAACTCACTGAAGCGTTTACCTAGATATCCAGATATTCCAGCACATCCATCCAAGTAGGGAGGCAGCTAGAGCTTTGGTGGGTTTATGTCAAGGAAGACCAAGGGGGGCTGACTATGCCTTCAAATATTGGACTTTGTCAGCAGAGAGTGGTTGGAACAGTCGGCCCTATTAGATGCTTTCTTAAATGGCCTCTCCAGTAAGCTTGTGATAATAATTAATATCGACTTATCGTTTGATATACAAAACATGCACATAAATATTTTTGATATTTTTATGATAGAAATGTGCTTAAATAAAGCATACGCATGTATGTTTAATACGGACGTTGTTGACAAAGTTAAAGTAGAGCAAGCAAGCTGCGCTTAAGGACTCAGTCTAAGGACTAAGTTACCCACAACTCAAGGCTCGAGACAAGTGCTGTCCCGCCTTCCCAGGGACAGTATAAATTGTGTTTGGGATGGTCTATGATGACAATGATATGATAACACACACTTCCTTCCTGTCACTGTCACAGAATCAGTTCAGGAGGTGGATGTGCACAATATCAGCACAATTTTAAACTTTGGGCGATAAAAATAAATCCACTTTAGCAATAAGTTGTTCACTCACTCACCATCTCTGTCTAACCACTATCGGTCAAACAAGTCATGTTTTCCTGGCTCCACCCAATTTTTATTTATTTATTTTTTTCAGTTTTTGTGCACTCCCACAGAGGTCAAATGTTTCAGACAAGACCTTTCTGTGATTTTTCTCATGTTCCCCGGTGCTACCATGACCATAAGAAAGTATTTAACAAGGCCCAGACCGCTTCCTTACCCTCACATAGGCCATATGACTGTGCCATTGACAAGGAGCATTTCTCCTGAAGGGCCGGTTGTACTCTTTATTCTGCCGGTAATGTAGACAATGAAAGACTACATTGATTCGTCCCTCTTCTTTTCCCGCTGGAGCTGGTTTCTTCTTTGTGGGGAAGAAAGACAAGTCCCTTTAACCATGCATCGATTACAGAGGTCTTAATGATGTGACTCTTTTTGATCTTCTCCGCTTTGAACCTCTGCAAGGCACAATTGCAAAGATTCTTTGGGTTTGCTCATTTTTACAGAAAGTTCATCAGAACCAGTAGCACTGTGGCAGCTTCTATGCATGCTCTAACAACTTCCATGGCTAAGTTTATGTGGACCCCACAAGCTGACAGGTCTTTTCTGAAGCTCAAGAACACTTTTATTAGAGCCAGGTCAAACCCCTTCCTCTAGAAATATAAGTTTAGATCTCTTACCAGTTGATCTCAGAGACGAAATGTCTTCACCTTGTAAAGTCCAGATACTTTTGCTTTAACCTTTTCTTCTAAACTTTACATTTGGAGAGGAGATGAAAGGTTCACTGTTCCTACTGTGAAACATGAAGGTGGATCGCTAATGTTTTGGGGATGTGTGAGCAACAAAGCCACAGGAAAAGATGAATGCAGCATGTTATCAGAAAATACTGGAGGAAAATTTGCACTCGTCATCAGCCCAGAAGTTGCACATGGGACGTACTTGGACGTTCATCTGGTACGACTTTCATTGAGCCACTCATGAGCAACATGCAGTTCATGAAAGACAGACCAAGAACTGGAGGCTGTTTGCCAAGAAGAATGAATAACTTTACCATCTGAGAAAATAAAGGGTTAGGGTCATCCACAACTACCACAAAAGACTTTAAGGTATTAAGAACTGAGGTATGTAAACTTTTGATTAGTGTCATTTGGGCAGTTTCTGTTGTGATTATGAGTTAAAAAAAAAAAAAAGTAAACACAGTTGTTTGACAATAAATGGTTTCAACAACCACTAACTATGAGTGAAAGAAACGTTTTTGGGTTATTATGCATATTTTCTCAAAAATGGACAATTTTTTTTTATTCTGCCATGAGCACAACTGTTCACTCCAAGGAGTGCCGGTCCAAAAATATATATTTTCCACAATGCGCTTGGATTTATAAAAAAAAGTCTTGCGATTCGGACGAAAGCCTTCCTGGACAATAGAAATTTAACTAGTTTATGATACTAAAAACCCAGTTAGCTCCCTAACCTCCAAATCCAGCTTTGTAGTATAAAGCCTGGGTTACAGTGGGTTGTTGTTGCTCATTGGTCTGTTTTTTTTTTCTCTGTCTGGAGCTCAACCTGGAGCAGTTTTGTCGTTTTTTGCAAGTTTCCATGGAGATCTACCTAAAAGTAAATCATCTTTCTTACTCTGAAAATTTCGGTCAAACCTTGAACTAGTAGTTCAGGTAAGGCTCATGCATCTTAAGAAACTGTTCTGGCCCACAGACAGCGTTAGAACAATAGAACAGCTGCAGGCTGAGCTGCTAATGACTCAACCACGTCTTGATGAGCGTCAGTGTGTTGCTGATTAAGATAATGGCATGTTAATGAATTAAAACACTGGTGTGTGGGAGTTGACTGCTTTACAGTGAGCGCTGAGTATGACCAGAAGCAAAGCGAATAAAACCAACCTGCTCTGATGAAACACTGAGAAACCAGCTCGCTGCTGCATTAATATGCAAATGAATCACTAAAAAACTCAAATGAGAAGAAAATTTACATTTATGGGAGAAAATGCCCTGACTGTGCTCAATTTACACTTTTCATTGTTGAGTAACAAACGTGTCTTTGGGATTAGTCTGAACCGGGCCTGCCTCCTTTGACTCACACTAACTGCTGTAATTGCTTTTTACCGTCTAATTCTGTCTCGCCGCTGCCACAAAACAAGTAAATGTCTTTTTTCAGGTAAATGTATTCATTTTATCAATAGCTTACAATGTCAGCAACACAAATGTTTTAGTAAGAGACACTGGACAGATACAACACCAAATCCAACTGAAAGAAACACTGTGAGTGAGTGGTTAGAATTTTAGAATTTTTTTGCTATTAATTCTATTTTCATGCAGCTTATTAATGCCGTTTGTTTATTTGTATTGATTTGAAAATCAATACCTCTGACCCCATCTACCACATTGTGTTGAATCACTAAATACAGAATAAAATGAATCCACTAAAACTGACTTCATTGGCTAAATGTCCATATCCTAATATATAAATAAAAGCACCTGGGGTCCCCTGCTGCTTTAATACTATGTGAAGGCACATTTAAAAGTATGAAACTAAAACTAAGATGCATTGAAAACCATGCCCCCAAATATTTCATTTTCACAGGTGTTTTGGATTAAAAGTTGAAATCAAAAAAGCCATTGTTTGTGAAAATTAGATAAATGGGGGGTTGAAAAACACAGCAATTGTTGATGGCTTCAGGTTTGTCCCACAGCCATAATTGATAGAATGATGTAATAAAATCTCTAGATATTTTTGTTTTACGCTATGATAAGGGTAAGGGGTAGGGCTAAGTTAGAGAATTGTGATAAGACTTTATTCTTCCATCCCACAAAAAGGATGTTAATCTCTGTGCTGCCAACACACTGCAACACCCAAATGTGACATACAAAAATGGTCTACATTTCTTTAACCACAAACTTGTCTTCATTCTCTTTTGTTTTACTTTTTTTTTCTACGTTGAGCATAGTTATTTTGCTGTCCACAACCTCGGCCATTTGAGTAGCTGACATGTGACATGTAATAATGTCATAAGATTGCAAAAATCTCTAGTGTTATAAAGTTTGAAGAGTTGAGTGATGCGCAGTAATGAGACAGTAAACCTTTACATCTCTGCCTCCACTTCTCTGAGCCTCTCCACATCTGAGCAGAGGTTTGAAATGCTAATGCTATGGACCTTGAAGCCTGAAGGCGCAGCTGAACGAGTGAAGCACAGCTCTCCTGAGTTTCCTGTCAGTCACTAATCAAACAAACAGGCAGAGTTTCCCTCCGCCAATCCCAGAGCGCTCCGTGAGCTCATGTACGTGCACACATACCATACACAAGTTGCATCAACATTGCCTGTAGGCACCTGCCTAAGGAAACACACACCCTCGCTCAGGATTTGAGTTTGTGAAACATGTCACACCCAAATGATTGTTCTCACTCGTGATTCGTAATGCAGTGATCATGGGCAAACATTAAAGTGATTGTTAAACCAGAAAAGGGTTTACTCTCTTGTATCCTCATAGTATATCTTGTATCCTAGAATATAGTTTAACTTTTTATTACTGAAGGGTCATTATTTTTAAACATTGTGTTTCCATTCAGCATTGTTTATTTTAGTTTCTTCCACTAGCTAGGACTACAACAACAGAATTGACATGTTTATTGAATTGACAATTGATTCGGATAAAGGTAATAAGATGATGGCTGATACAGCGCAGCTCAATGGTTCAAGTAGGGATAGTAGCCTTGTTGGATTAAATCCCATAACTAGACCCAAATAGGGACAGGAACGTACAAATTTGGTGAGAAAAAAAGTAAAGGGGACTGGGAGGGTGGGGTGACTAAGGGGACTTCTCAACCTCCAAAGGAAAGTATGCCTGGGGTACAGTAGAAGAAAAACCCATACAAAATACTGTGGGAGCTGCTCTGTCAAAGTGTCCGGGACTCTCTGCTAAGGGATGTCCGGTCTCTGTACAACTGGAGCTTGGTTTGTGTTGCTGACTGTAAGTCAGACCTGTTCCTGATGTAGGATTCTAGCAGGGGATTGCCTTTTGTCACCAAATTTGTTTATTACTTTCCATCCATAAATCCATGTTCTTCCACTCATGACCACAGGTGAGAGTATGAACGTAGGATCAACTGGTAAATTGAGAGCTTCGCCTTGAAGCTCAGCTCAAACTTGTAAATAAAGATGGCACTAATATCCCTGGGATGAACCGAGAGCAATCTGTGCCCTCTGCTGGGTAAAAGTTATCCAACATGATTATGCTCATTACTAGAGTAAAGTCACACCTATAAAATTTAAAAGATATTTACTTTTGACAAATTCTCCAAAGCTCTTCCATAAAACTCACCTGGAAGAAGCACAGACCTTCAACGGATTCCTCCACAACTATACTGCAGTAAAGGCTGTTCTGCTGGTTTACTCTACTCTGCACAAATGTGTTCTTAAGAAGAATGTTGTTTATTCCAAAAAAGGTTATTTTAGTCTTTTCACAAAAGTTTTGTGACGGCTAACGTTCCACATTAACTTGAACAAACTAGAACACATGATACTAAACCATGTTTTTAGTAATGCATAATCCCATCATATGAACATGCATTTGGTTGCATTATAAACAATAGGCCTGAAACGCTTCATAGAATTAGGCCATTCAGACATTTCTGATCTATAATTTGTTTTTAAATATGTCAAGCGGACTCACAACTTACTCATTTTTACCATGTTTGTTTGTAGACAACAACATGAATTTGTAAACCACATTTATCCATTTTCCACTTTTCCTTCCTTCTTTTTTTTGCTTTTTTAATAAAACTTTTTTAACTGTCTGTATTTGGTCTGTAAAAGTAGTAGTTGTTTGTTTTAAACTATGATCCTCTAGAGCTGTTATTATGTTTTAGTGGTAGCCTTATTCTTAACTCATTTTCCCACCTTAACCCATATGTATTTTACCCAGTTCCCTTCCAGCCCCCTCAGCCTCAGCTGCTCATCAGAAGCGTAAATGGGACTGTGCTACAGTGATGGATGCTGTTAAAGACTGACCCACTTCTGCTTCACCTACCTTGAAACAAAATGTAGTTTTTCAGTTGCCATCCTTATGTGCTTAAAAGGCTGATGAATATGCTATATGGAGCAGTTGGGTAAAGCTGAAAATGTATCACCAGAAACACAGATATAAGATACATATAAATTCACCTGGTTTCACTCGGGACTGTTAGCAGTTGAAAGGTTTATGCTGGTGTTTAGATGCTTAATATGAAAACCTGAAGGTCACAGAACACAGATATGTACAGGTATTTCGGAGGAAATCTTAAAGCCTTTTAACAGACCAATGGTCAATTTCTACAGCCTGAATTAGAAATCAGAGTAAGATTATTTTCAGAATAAACAAGATCTGATAGAATTTTTAGGTCACATGAACTAACAAACTGGATGGATAAAAAAATGCACAACTGAAGAGGCCTGATCTTGTCAGATCTTGTCTTGATTTGGAAGGTGGGGAAACAGGTTCCGTTCCCTCTGTGGGTGAGATGTTACCAAGCCTCTCCCATGGAACCTCCGAAATGGTTGTTGCGTAAGCCATATGCCAAAATACAGCGAAATACGGCGATATACCGCCGTCCACCAGAGGGAAGGCTCCAAAAGCGGAAATTTAAGGAGAAACCCAATGGCGACTTTACAAGTGTAAAAAACATGTTTACAGCCTGGTACAAAAGATGGCTCTGGTCTCTAGAGCTAAGTTTTTACTACTTGATAACTCTGCGGGGGGTGGGGTGTTTGATTATTACGTCCGTTTATGCTATCTAAAAACTATTGTTTTACTATGGAGTAAAAGCCGAAAATCCCGGATGTAACGGCCATTTTATTGCAGAATGGTAACAACAATAACAGTAAATAGGGGACCAATGAGTGGATATCATCATTATTTATACTATCTATGGATGTTACTCATTTGTTGGTCAAGGCCATAACCTGCACTCTATGATGTTCAGAGTGAGGGCAAGGATGGTTGCTAGATGGTCAAAAGAAACAATAATGCTTTGCGAATTGCGCAACCTGAAAATGTCTTTAAACAGGTTAGAATGAAACAAGTGAAAGACAGAAGTTTGACTTTCTGTGGAAACATAAATTGTCGTAAACACTAATGTTTTTTTTGCCATTTTTATAGCCCTTTTCCACCTAGTAGGCACTCAAAGCGCTTTACCAGGGTTACAGCTGACCACTAAAGGCAAAGTGGGTTAAGTGTCTTGCCCAGGGACACAACGACAGTATGTGGGGGAGAGCAGGATGTTATGATGTTTTGGGATGTTTTGAGCGGGGATCGAACCGCCCGCCCGCCGGTCAAAGGACGGCCGCTCTACCCACTGAGCTACTACTGCCCGTATGTTAGCTCACCTTTAATCATATAGACGATATATGATATATTGCGATAATCCAGTCAGTTTTGGTTATTGAACAAGAGTTGTTGAATGAAACACATAAGCTTGTGTTGTTTTTTCTCCAAAAGTCTACTATCAGCAGATTTTTTTTAAACATGTACGTCAGAGTCACATGACTAACAGCGACAGTAAAACAGCCATGTCGTGTCCAAAACCGTTCATTAATTGAGTGCACTCTATATAGTGCACCACTTTATAGTGATTGAGGTGTTAGGGGCTGGGGAGTGCATCCGGACACAGCCACTGCCTTTCTATCGTCTTGCACTCAGCACTTCAAAGTTCAAAGTTCAAAGTTTCTTTATTGTCCCTCTTGGGGAAATTAGTTAGGTGGCAAAATGCTCTTTAAACACACCGACAACAACCTAAGAGCAAGATCAGGAATGTAAATTTAAAAAAAAACAACAACAATAAATACTATAATTAAAAACAATAATAAAAAACAAGTACATAATTGAATTAAAAACATGAACAAATACATTGTGCAAACAAGCAGTTATTTTTCTGCAAATGATTACAAAGTGCTATGTGCCATTAAAGTGCCTCACAGCTGTCGGTAAAAACGACATGTTTAATCTTTTAGTCCTACAGCCCAGAGCTCTGTAGCGCCGGCCGGAGGGCAGCAGCTCAAACTCCCCTCTGAGGGACTGGTCCTGGGACTGCGCTATAGCACCAGCCTTCCTCTGCACCTGTCGGCTGTAAATGTCCTTCAGCTGAGCCTGACTCCTCCCTGAAATCTTTCTGGCCACTTTATGCAGACTATCCAGTCTGTTTTTGTTGGTCACTGAGAGCTTTAATAAAAGCATGATAAAACAGTGTCATCACTTCACTGGAAACATTGAAAGTGCTAATCTTCAACAAATCTACAATCGTTGTTGGACTTTTTAGAAACAGCCCACACCCAAGGCTCAAATTACAGTTTATCCAAATGTATTTGAAGCTGTCGACCAGGTCAATGTCTGTGTGCTTGATGACAGTGGCAGTGGGGCAAGGTGGTGACCTCCGGAAGTCTTTTTTCATGTCCTTTGTTTTTGACACATTCAGATGTAAATATAAATGGTCGCACCACTGAACACAGTCATTAACCCTTGTGTTCCGGTCAAACTTGACTGATTTAAAAGTTATATCTCTGTAAAATGTAGTTAATTTAATCAGCTTGACCTCAGATTCCATGACTTTGTCCACAAAGAAGATTTCCACTCAAAATAAACTGTATTCATTTGCATAAAGAAAAATCTTTTTCTTCAAGATGCCCTGGATGACTGAGAACCTCCACAGACATTCATTTGCATATAGTTCTGGTGGTTTTATTCAACTTTTGTCCAATTTATGAGTTCCCCGTCAAAAATGACAATGTCATTAGAAATGAATGGGGTGACAGCTAAAGTGTAAAATACACCCTCACGTAAGGATGCAACCAGGCTCCAAAAGCAGAAATATACTGTAAAACCCCATGATAACTTTATAAGTGTAAAAAACCTGTTTACAGCCTGGTAAAAAAAGATTACTTTGGTCTCTAGAGCTAGGTTTTTACTACATGACAACTATAGTTTTACTATGCAGTAGCTGCAGTAGTCAAAAAATCCCAGATGTAATCACCATTTTATTGCCTTGTGGTAAGGCCAATATTGGTGAGTGGGGGAGCAATGGGCACACATCCATTGATATATAAACTATGGGTACATCCTCATTTGTCATGGACACACACATGACCAGTAAAGTCTCTCTACCACAGGAACACCTGTGTTGGCAGTTCTCACAAACAGCATTATTTCAATAAAACATTTCTTGTATACAAAGCTTTTTTGAGGTCTTGCTCACAGCAGTGCTGCCTACACCACAGTAAGGAAAGCAGCTATTAGATGTAAAAGTCACTAGAAGTTGCTAAATGATGTCACTGCCTAATTTGCAAAATTTTCCATTTGCATTAAATAGACACAATAGAAAAGCGGAATACTGTTTTTTTTTTTTTTTTAACCATAAATGGCAGCTTGTTTTTGTATGGAACTGTTATAAGGCTTTGCCTCATGAGATTTTGAGTTTTTTTTACCTCACTAAGTTTGACATAGAATTCAGCTTTGCAATACAGACAATATGCCCGTGTATCATTTCCAATAAATACATGATGAGCTATAGCCAGCCTGACGTTTATCTCAGTCAGTGGACGAGGCGAGTAAAGGCTGATTTATGCTTCTGCGTAGGGTGCGCGTCGAAGCTACGGCGTAGCATACGCAGTGACGTGTACCCTACGCCGTACCCTACGCCGTAGCCTGACGCGCACCTCCTCCAAAATGTAACTACGCTGCCGCGACGACGCCGACCGTAAGATCTGTGATTGGTCGGCTTGGATAGTATCACGTTTCCTCCTACGCATTTCCGCAATGGTCTTCTGCTCTCTGGACCGCCCGCCATTTTTAAATTCCGAAATTCAGTGAAGAGCCAACATGGAAATGGACTAAGTTACCGAGCGATAAATTGAAGAAGTGAGGAAATACAGCCATATCCAACGTGGGTTTAGATGTAGCGGAGTGCATGAAGAGATGGAAGAACTCTCGAGACAAGTACGTTCGTCTCCGTAAAAAACTTGCCTCAAGGAGCGAGGATCCAGGAGGAAAAACAATCCCAGCGTTTTATATATTCCTATCTTGGCTGGCCCCTCATGTCAAACATCGGCTTACGGAGTCAAACTTTGAATGCTCTGTTATCTTTGAATGCTCTGTTATCTTTGAATAAATGCTCACGACGGCGTCACCTACGTGCGTAGCCTACGACGTACACTACGGCGTACCCCCTACGCAGAAGCATAAATCAGCCTTTAGTGACTGAGGCTGTGTGAGTCTCCATTCTCATAATACAGTACATCCATGCTCTGGATGCAGAGAGGTAAACATCTTCTGCTCTAGAAATCTGAGTGCTCTCAGATCGGGCCGTCTGTGAGTGCTTTGGAACGGGGTAGGGGTCCACGGCAGCACCCGCCGCTCATTGAGAAGAGTAAAAACGAATCTTCTAAAGTCTCCAATAACACCAGGAAAAGTTACTACATTTTTAGCTAGTTGCTTTTTTTTTTTTTTTTTTTTTAAGAATAGCTAGAGGGGTCTGATTGGTCACTAAATATAGTGAAAAAGTCCCTAAGTTGGCAACACATGCTCACAATTCATTGTGTGGCAGCACCATGACAAGTTGGTATACTGTGAGTGAGGCTCACCACGCTATTTTATATGGTTCAATACAAATATCTTTAGTAACTTTGACCCAAAGTAGTCTGTAACAAACAGTATAATGATTATTTGTAAGTTGATAAAAAAATCTAACATAACAAGTGATAATATATGTATTATTACATTTTTTATGATGAGTCTTAAAGGAACAGTAATTTTTGACTGGGAAAGCAAAATTGTTGACCATAAAATGAACACAACATAATGGTTAAGGACTGCCCCATGGTCCTGTTCATCCCCTCTGAGCAGGCTGATGATAACAGAGTCATCAGCAAACTATAAGATGTGTCTATCCTTGTACACACTGCGACACTGGTTTGTGTACAGAATGTACAGAAGAGGGGAGAGACAGCAGCTCTGGGGGAACAAGCAGAGGCACATCAGATAAAATACCTTTCACTTTAACAAACAGCCTGTCTAATACAAAGTCCAATATCCAACCAACCAAGTTAAGATCAAGGTTAAATCAGTCATAAGTCTCTCTGCAGCAGGAAAGGCTGAATGTTGTTAAAAGCAGAAGTAAAATCAACAAATAAAAGTCTGGCATTTGTTTTAACTCCATCCAGATGTTTAAGAATAAAGTGCGACAGTGTGATGACAGCATCTTCTACTCCTCAGGGAACAGTGGTGGGCAGTGAGGGCCAGCAAAGCCCTTTCTGCTAGCCTAAACAATACTAGAATTACTGACTTATGTTATTTATTTATTTTCATTAATTTGTATAAAATTATTCCCAATTGTCTATTCTCTTCAGATCAGAGCGTTTCTTCTTAGTTGTGCTGCTTCCAGGAGTGTATGCTTATGCTGGAGTTTGTATCCAATCAGATTTCAGCCATGTGTTGTCAGGGTAAAGGAAATCTGCCTTGAGGCCTCCAGAATCAACAAGGTACCTGTAGTTTAAAACAAATAGTAATGAAACTGTACTTTAACCATTCAGATTTAGAGTTGGGTAGCCCGCCAAGTGCCCAGGGACAGCTGGCAGGCGTAGTATAACGTCAGTATTTTACCTCTTTTGGTTGGCTGGTCAGAACGTAGCCTACTAAACACAGCTAGCAACATACACAAGCTAATATGTTTTTATAGAGCAGACATTCTCGGCCATAAAGCAAATGACAACTTGATGCCAGAAATATGAGGAGACAGACAGGACTTTCAGCATTAGTCTCCGTGGCAACAGAAAAGGATTTATTGTTGGAACTGAAACGCAGAGATGAACTGTGCAACAGAGGAATTGAACTTGAGGAGAGAAAGTAGGATGGACTTTTTTGACTTGTCTTCAAAAAAGTGTTGGTGGTGAGTCAATGAATTAAATTTATTTTCTATTGTCATTTTATTGGCTCAATATTGATGCTCCTGCTTCATACAATGTATGCTCTGTGGCACAGCTGTGTCTACAGTGAGACTTGTTGAATGATGTTAATGGTCCATCCACGTAGCAGATCTTTTTTGATGTGAGAAAAACAAAATTATAAAACAACGTTTTTGGATTTTGTAAAAATTAAATACGACTGGATTTATATTATATTGTGATCTGTAGGCACCTACTGGTTAGCCTTGTGGCTACACCGACCCGAGTGCAACACCTCTGCTCTGAGGTAAACCACAGGACAGCCGTGTTTATGGCTCCAGTGCTCCAGACCCACAGTACACTTCACAATGGCCACAGTTTAATTAGCTCTTGCTGTAGTGGGTCTGGGCACTTATGTGGATTAGATGTGGACAGGTGTGAGCGGTGGACAGGTTTGGAGGAGTCTCATGCTTAAGAAATTGCAGTGTGAACCTGCTGCAGGTCGACCATAGGACTTCTGAAGTCCCGATGCCTGACTGTGATGCAACTCCCTGTTATACCACATTTCTGTATTGTATAGTGTTTTCTATAGTTGTGGCATTATAATGACAAAATTGTTCAATTCAGATGGGACACCACTGAAGGCCTCGTGTAAATGCACAGCCCACTACTGCTCGGACCTGTATATAAATTGCAATGGCTCTAGCTGTTCTCTGACCTGCAGTAGCACCATGTCTTTAATGAAGTTTTTATAACCAAAGAGGTGAGAGCAACTTGTCAAAAATCATTAAAAGCTTTTGTTGTTCTGTAATAAGGACATCTTAAAAATATGCTGGAAGATGCTACAAAGTTTGTAAGTACATTTTCCTAATGTCTGTCCACAGGGTTTGATGTTGCAGAATAGCTTAACCACAGTGTAAACATCAACAGACATGAATGGAGATGCCTGAGTCATTGCCCTGATGTTGTCAAGCTTATCATTAAAACCCTATGTGTTGAACCTTGAATAGGATGTGTTTAGTTCATCTTCCAAGTGTTTATCAGAATTAAAACCATCCAGGGTGATCATGTGACCCAATTATTGTATTCTACCTTTCCAGGTTCTTTTTAAGTTGTTACTTCTGAGTTCAGCGTAACTTTGTCCATATCAACAAACAAGAATTCTGAAGCACTGTTTAGCCTGTGCACTTGAAGCAGCCTTGTAGCACTAGAGAGCTGTCCTCAGTACAGTCCTTCACCTGTTTCCTAACAAGCTTCTCCCTCTTCATCACCAAGGTCTAGGAAGCTAGAAGGTAGACTGTCTTGTGGTCAGAGGAGCCCACTACAGGAATGAAACTTTCCCAAGGACACAATGACAGTATGTGGGGGAGAACAGGATGTTATGATGTTTTGGGATGTTTCGAGCAGGAATCGATTCGCCCACACATCGGTCGAAGAACGGTCGCTATACCCACTGAGCTACTGCCACCCTATGTATAGCATGTATAGCAAAATATTTTTTCCCAAGTTGAATTAAATTAAATTAAACATTTTTCATGTTTTTATTGAGTCCGCTACGTGTGAAGAGCAGTGTTGGACAAGCTGGATAAAGCAGTTTACTAAATTGAACCTATTTTCTTTTTGTTATTTTTATATTGTATATTATATACACATGTTCAAAGCAAATGTATTATTTATTTTTAAATAATTTGTCAACATTAGTTTAGTCTGTAGAATTTATTTTTAGTTTTATTTTAAGTGTGTGCATGTAGCCTTTTCAATGGCCTACATCAAAGACTCACCAACAGCAACATTTCCAACCGCTGTAATCCACCCAGAGTCCTGGTCTGGTCCTGGTCCTGGTGTAGCCAAATAATTCACCAAAACCACATCCTTCCCATTTATTAATTGCATTAATGACACATGGTGAATGCCATTGTGGATTTATACAAATGAGCCTGACGGCTTCAGTTTCAATTCTCACAAATGTAAACAAATGTGTGCAAAGCAGTGTTTTACTGCAGCGAACATTCACAGAGAATAATAAAGGTCTGGTATAAGACGCTGTGGCTCTAGAGCAGTGTCTTTTATAAACTGTTGGGTTATGCAGATAGTTATAGAAGATACAGACCTGCAGCTACAAACCTTCTGGGGATGTATGTTCCGGTACAAGAAAAATGTTTTTGTAATTTAAATGTTGCTTGGCCAGAGACTACTGCACTAACTTAATATATAAAAGAGCTTTGCTACTGTTAGAAGAATTCTTTGTCCATATTATCCAGAGAGAACACGGACACAGCGTACAATTTAAAAATGAATGATCAAGTTTAATTCTTGCAAGAAGAAGCAAAGTATAAACATGTAACAATGGTACAGGATGAGGTTTCAATACATGAGATTTTAGCTACCAAAAAACTATTTGATTTAGAAAACAGTGTTGCTACTGCCCAACACTGAAGAGTTTGTGTTGCTTTGCTTCCACAGTTTGTGAGTGGTCATGTGACTGCACGGTCATGTGCTAGCTCCATTGCTGGCAAAAATAATAGAATGTTTATAATAAATGAAAAAAAATAATAATAATAATTACTTGTTGAGTGTAGCCCATTGTAACTGAGTAAGAGTAGCTTTACTTCTTCACAAATCTACTCAAATAAAAGTAAAAAGTATGGTGCAGTAAAACTAGAAGTACATTGTTTTTTTTTTTTAAGTTACTCACGTAAATGTAACAGACTAAATGTTTTCATCTGGTACCTGATAAATATTTTGAAACAACACATTTGTAAAGCCTTGAGAGACTGTGGATACCCCAGATGGACATTCAACAAAACCAAGAGGACACAGAAACCAAACAGACAGGAACCAGGGACAAAAGGGAAGGGTGTAATTATCCCTTTTGTGTCCGGTTTATCTGAAAAACTTAAATGGATTTTCTACAAACACAACATTCCAGTCCACTTTAAACCAGGGAATACTCTGCATTAAAAAGTGTTCCATCCTAAAGACAAGATCCCCACAGAGTAATGTAGTTTATGCAGTTCAGTTCAGTGCAGAATGCAGTGACAGAAGAGCAAATCGTGGAGGACCTGAGTCTGCAGTCCACTTTCACCTCAAAGAGAAATGACATTCCTTTGAGGACAGCAAAGTCCAGAAGCAACTTTTGTTAAAATGGAAAAGCCCTCTCTGAACAGAGGAAGTGGCCTCAGATTAATGTTCACTAGTATTTACAACAGTGTTCTGAAACCTAAATCAAAACAGTTTCACTCTAGAGCCCCTTTCACACTGCGATTCCGGCAAATACAAGGATAATGCGACCCGGCATTTTTTCCCGGGCCGCTAGATTTGGTCCATTCACACTGCCAGTGAAATACGGTAATATGTGCGCTTTCACACACAACCCATAACGGTCCCGGGTCGAGTTGACACGTGACATCCGGATGTGACGTATAATGTACGAGTCGAAAAAGATTGGCGCCAAAGAAGAAGGTACCGCAAAACGGAAGTGTTCTCATTGCTTTGTAAACATGGCTGTTGACCAGCAACTAGCGGCATTGTTGTTCATGCTAAATGCTCAAATTACTTCATGTTTTTCGATATTGACTTCTTTCCGGAGAGTTAATGAGATAACGCGAACGCTGGAAGCAAAGCTTGCTGAGAGTAGGAAACAATGTGAAGCAGCGAGACTTAGAGCACAGAGGCGCCATCGAATGCTAAAAGCTACCACTCTGTGTACACGGCTCATGCAACTGGGTGTTTCTGATAGAAGAATCCGTCACATCCGTTGCGGCATTAGTTTTGGCTTGTGTTCACACAGCGCTCGTTCCGGATCGATTACCGCAATATTACTAGGTCCCCGACCCGGGTTCGATTCGGTAATCAATTCCGGGACGTGGTTGCTTTCACACAGAAGGCGACCAGGCAATGTTACGGGAATATTGCGGGTCCGACGTGCAGTGTGAAAGGGGCTTAGAACAACAACTACACTTGAATGGAACAGTGTCACTAACGACTCTCCTGAGCCTTTAACAACTCTCACATCAGGAGTCCTTTCATATTTAATGAGTATTAAACCAAAACAGCATGGTCCAATTAGGTTTGGTTATAGGGGAAACTCCTCCCTCTGAAGATATAAGCTCAGTTCTCTTATAGTTGATCTCAGAATTGATAAAGTCTCTTTATCAATTCTCTTTATCAAGAATTAGAAACGGATCATCTTCACCTTGAGTCCAGATGCTTTTGCTTTAACCTTTTATGTAAGATGACCTGGATGAATGAGAACCTCCAAATACACTATATAATTAATTATGAAACATGTACATGCACTAACGTTGATTTTGATATGATGGGTTGAATTATGTTGATGTTAACAGTGTTACTTAATATTGTAATATTATTATTGTCCCAAAGGTCCAGGTCCATGCTTCATTTGTTGCTGTGATTCAACTGGATGGCAAGCTGCTCAAGGCGTCGAGCCTGAGATTCTGTGTAATCCCCAAAACTGTGTAGCCTCCTTCCCCCGACAAACACACTCTTGGTCCACAAACACTGATACTGCCCTATAAAACCAATTGTTCTAAATTCTTCAAGATTCTACTAATGTGGATTTAAACCTGAACTTTTGCCTTTGTGTTGGATATATATTTCACGGCTTGTGGATTACTACAACCTGAACTGTAAACAGTTAACTTTTCTGCGCAGAACTGTAAATATTGTGAATAATTTGTTTGTCTGTGTGTCAATTTACACCCTGCCCTATATTCTGGTTCTTATGTGTTTTAACATTGTACCACTTAAATATACCTGTCCAAAATGTTTTAAAGGGTTTTAATTAACCTAAAAAGTCTTCTTTTTTTTAAAAAAAATCTAGAACTAGTGCAAATTCTGCAATTCTGCAAGTTCTGTGTTAGCCTCATTCATTCAGAGAATGCTTAAATAAACATATTTTCGCTTAAACATGTCTTGTTGTTGAGCCTTCCATATCCCCTCCTCAAAGGGGGTCTAAATATAGTTTCAGCCCATAGTCCCTTTCATTTCTTAAATTACAGTCCAGTTTGCTTCCAAAGTTTTCCAAAATATTAGAGAAGGTGTTTGTAACAAGGTTAGATAAATTTATTGAAGAACAAATCACACTAGTCAATACGGTTTTAGGACTCTACAGCAATTGCAATCATAAAATTTACTAAAAAAAAAAAAAAAACAAGACAAAGTTCTATTCAGATACAAAGGTAAGAAAAGTTTCTTCCCAAAAAGAAACAACAAATACCAAACAAAATTTGAGCCACGCAGTGTACCGCAAAAGCTAAGCAAGACAATCTGGCAAAGAGTGGAGGACTGAAGAGTGTTGTTATACTGAAGCAGGTGAGTAGTGATGAGTCTGATGAGCTGCAGGTGCAGTTGAGTAAATGCAGGCTCCAGGGACCTTGCCCAACTCCAAAGACACAGACACAGAAGGGAGGGAGAGACAAACAGGAGAACACAGGGAAAAGACAGAGATCCTGACAACATCAACTTATTCAATGACCAAAAGAAAAATCTTGATTAAAATAGATGGGACTAATATTCAAAAGGTAATGGAAACCAAAGAGTTATTATTGATGAAGACTTAATTTAGAAATCTCATATAAATTACACAAAAGGAAAAATTGTCCAAGCCATCACCTTATTAAATAAGGTTGAAAAAAGAGAGTCAATATAACCTTTAAGGAACTGAAATCTTAAAAAAAAAAAAAGATTCCCGACCAAAGTAATGGAATGGAGTATTACAGTGAGAGGGATCAATTTATGGAATAATCTAAACAGAAAAAACAAAAAAATCAAGGACAATTACGGTATTTAAGAAATGTATAAAATCTAATAATAATCTAATATTATGTATGGAATGTTTGATAGTGGTAATATATGTTCAATAGCATTGGAATAACCAGACAAATTGTGTAATGTAAATATTCTTTTCTGCATTGAAAGCGTTATCTTGCTAAACCATGCACCGTTGCGGGCGATCTGAAGCGGGGTTTTGGCGCAAGACGGACCGAGGCCTGACACAGGTATTGAAGAAGAGCACTATTTGAAATATATATATATATATATATATATATATATATATATATATATATATATATATATATATATATATATATATATATATATATATATATATATATATATATATATATATATAAATAAAACAATTATAATATAGATACAGCAAGAATGTATTGATAATGAATTTTTACTTGTCAAAATAAAATTTAAGATTTGACATATATACAGTAGGCTATATTTAATACATAATGATTGTGTTCCTAAAACACAATGATAAAACGATGACTTAAAAAATAACTTAAGTAAATAACAGAGGACATTTTACAAAAAATAGTGGTAACGGAACCTGGTTCAAGTAGCATCTCTTTCTGGAGCTGAAGACTTCAGTGAGTCCAGACCTGGACTTTCTCATCTCAGGGCGACAAGCGCACATCCACTTGATTACAGCAAGACACTAAACACTGCAGCATCCACAAAAATCAGCACATACTTTTCAAATGTTAACAGAAAATGCAAGACATGTTTGGACTGTACTGAGCTGAGCTGGACTAGTGTGTTCAGCTGTGATCGCTTTCAGCAGGTAAACTTTTTGATGCCACAAGCTCAGAGGGCTGTGCTGCGCATACACCTCTACCAGAAGACTATGACAGACCAAGAAGCCAGCAGCCAGCTGTGCAGATCGCCAGGACAACGTTATTTGGGAGAGACAGGTAAGATAGCCTATATAGGCCGCTTGATACTGTATGAGCTCTGCACTTCTTAATAAATGGTAGGCCTACTGTTTTTTCGATTCGCTATCTCAATTCAGAGAGCAGCTGCTGGGTGTGCATTTGCCTGTCAACCTTCCGTTCCCTCCTTCCCTCACTTGTGAACAAGATCCCAAGATACTTGAACTCCTCCACTTGAACTCCTTTGAGGCAGGAGCTCTCCACCAACCTGAAGGGTACAAGCCACCCTTTTCCGATCAAACCATGGCCTCGGACTTGAAGGTTCTGATTCTAACCCCAGCGTTCCAGTGCACGCTGAAGGTTCATGTTTGAAGAAACCAACCGAACAGCATCATCTGCAAAAAGTATAGACAAGATCCTCTTTTCCCCAAACTTGACTAACCTCCAGGACCTGGGTGTGCCTAAAAAAAATCCTGTCCATAAAGATAATGAACAGGAAAATGAACTCACCGGTCTATATATACAGTTGTACTTATAAGTTTACATATCTTGGCAATTTTGTCCTGATAACATGCACACAAGTTGACACAAATAGGATTGAAGGATCCTCACTTGTGATCTGTTTACTTGTAATCAGTGTGTGTAGAAAAGATCAGTGACCTTCTGGGCACCTGAAAAACCCTTGCATCTTTCATCCAGTGCTGCACTGACATTTCTGTATTCTGAGTCATAGAAAAAGAAAAGAATTGTCAAAGATCTGTGGGAGAGAAAATTGTGAGAAAGTTTAACTGTATAAAACAAGAAAGGGATTTAAAAAGACATCCAAGGAATGGAGAATGTCAATCAGCAGTGTTCAAACTCTAATTAAGAAGTGGAAAAAGAAAAGGTCAGGCAGACCAACAAAAATCTCAGCCACAACTGCCATGAAAATTGTTTGGAATGCAAAGAATAACCCACAAATAACATCAGCTGAAATACAGGACTTTCTGAAAAAAGTGGTGTGTTTCAAGATGCACAATAATAAGGAGGAAATTGAAGAAAAATGGGCTGCATGGTCAAGTTACCAGAAGAAAGTGATTAATAATCAAATGCCACAAAGTGTCCCGCTTACAATAAGCCAAACAGCACAGAGACAAGCCTCAAAAGTTCTGGAACAAAAAAAGTCATTTGGAGTGATGAGACCAAAATTTAACTTTTCGACCACAACCATAAATCATAAAAAGCCAGCATTTTACAATATTCCTAAGGCACACAATTTAGGCTATGAATACTAAGTCATTAAGTGCTTACAGCATTAACCTGCACAACCTGTTTGTTTTTCTTCTTAGTGTGTTTTTGTTGTCTTTCTGTAACTGTCCAATTTTGAAATTAGCTGAAAGATATTTGAGTATGTTGTTTTCTTTGTATTGATGTTGCACTGCATTGCCCCTATTAAAAGCTGAATTGAACTTGTGTTTTTGAAGGACATAACCATGACAACACTGTCTGCAGTGCAGCACACAGTCTACATTAGCAGACAAACACTGCTAAACTACTGTGTGGATTTTCCACTTCATTCACTGCTTATTGGTTTGGTAAGTGGCTGAAGCATATACTGTAAAAATCTGCTGTTCTTACTAACCCCTATTCCCTTTTTTTCTACTAAGGTCTGAATGGTAGCCCTGAATGGTAGTCCTAGGTGACGAGCCAGACAAAGAGCGGTTCAAATCCCCTTATGGACTGTACAAAATCCAGGTACGTAACGTCGCCCACATGGCGCAACTGGGGCCCCACCCTGGAGCCATGTGAGCCAGGAAGGGCTCAGTCCAAAGAAGCAACATGCACTATACACTGTATCTTACAATATATAGTGTTGGCATTATTGTATTGTATTTGAGAGATTTATTTTTGTGTACCTGTTTGTACTGCCCATATGTTTTTCAATAAAAAAAAAAAAATAAATAAAATAAAAGACATTTAGACACCACTACAAAATAGCGTAATCAATATATAATGCCCTATTAGTGATTAGTGTGTTCATTTGGACACAGCCTAGAAGCTTAGCGGCATCCCACAATTGATTGCGAAACCACCCAAACTTTTTCAAAAACGTCTGACTGAAGCCAATCTTCATGGGAGAACTTTGTGATGAGTTTGAAGTGATTCTGCATAAACCATTTTTGTAAGCCACAGTTTATAAAAGATCCCCTAGAGCCACAGCATCTTATATCTGACTTTTATTGTTCATTGTTGATGTAAAACACCGCTTTGCACACATTTATTTACGTGTTCCATTTGCATAAATCCAAAATTTATTGGATTTATTGGTCATTATTAAATGAAAAGGACATGTCTTTGGTGGATTATTTTGCCAGACCAGGACTAGACCAGGACTATGGGTAGTTTACAGCGGTTAGAAATGTTACAGTCGGTAATACTTTTCTTTATTGAATAGATTACATGCACACACTCTGTGCTGTTGTGTAATGTAAAACATTTAATGAAGATCTTTATTGTTGTATCAAGCTCTTTATTCAAAACAGACAGGGTCCAGGACCCTCTGCTAAGGGCTGCCTGGTCCCTGTACGAGCGGAGTTTGATTTGCATTGTGATTAGTAAGACTTATTCCCAGTGCATGTTGGACTCCGGCAGATCTGCCCTTTGTCATCGGTTCTGTTCATGATTATTATGGACAGGATTTCTAGACGTAGCCAGGGCTGGGGGGAGTCCAGTTTGGTGACCACAGAATATTGTCTCTGCTTTTTAAAGATGATGTTGTCCTGTTGGCTCCATCAGGCCAGGACCTTCAGTGTGCACTGGGAAGGTTTGCAGCCGAGTGTGAAGCTGGGATGAGAATTGGCATCTGCAGTCAGTGTAGTGGTCTGTTGAGATGAAGGAGCTGAGGTGCAAGGTGAAGCTCTCAATTTACCAGTCGATCAACATTCCTGTTCTCAGCAATGGTCATGAGCTCTTGTTTTTAAGGGCCCACATTGTCCACATAAAATGTATATTAATATATTTGTTTCAGCACCTAGTCTGTTATCTGTTAGTAAAGTCAGTTTTAAGTAATATTGCAAATATTTATAAAACAAAACATCCTGTAACATATTTAAGAAAGCCCTTAAATTGCCTCAGACTCAGCAAGATCATGTCTCATTTATTTATTCTATAACTCACTGTGAATGTGAAGATGGTGGTAAAGCAGTTGTCTCATAACCAGAAGTTTGGCAGTTTGATTCCCGTTCGTCCCTGTTCATACTGTTGTTGTGACATTGAGCAAGACACTTAAACCACCTTGCCTCCAGTGCCACAGCACTGGTGTGTGAAAGTGTTTGATGGTGGTCAGAGAAGGCGTGATTAACTTGCATGGCAGCCCCCCTCTCTGTCTGCCCCAGGTGTAAATGGGGAGAATGGAAGCACAATGGAAGCCAGGTCTAACATTTGTATTTATTGTTGCACTGTACATTAATTGTGGTATGCCCACTGTGCTGATATTTCTGTAGTTAAATGTGTATCTGTTTTTTACAATCTTGGTGCAGAACAAATTCACCTCGAGGCAATAAAGGTTTCATTCAAACCCAATACTAATTCTTTAAACACATCCTGTGCAGCCTAGTGTAATATTCACCTGTATATAACAGGTTAGCCACTATAGTCACTGTTATAGGCTGTTGTTTTTTTGTGTGGTCTATGCTGCAGTAGTGAGCTCCAGGCCACAGCGAGCCTCCGGCACAGTATTATGTGTAGTCTGACAGCTGTCCATGCAATACCCAGAGCTCTCCTACAAACTCAATACAGAATTCTAATGCTTTTAGATGCTGTGCATGATTTAAAGCCGTGTTATTTTTCTAATGACCTCATTTCACTTTGATATATTCCAGACACCCAAAGTCATGAATGCATAATTCCTACACTAACAGGTTATTTACATTTTACAAATCTTCCGCAGTGTCTCAGTCTATTAGAAAGAGAAATTTACTTGTGCCTGTGAGGCAACTGATTTGCAGCTTTATCCAAAGGCACTGAACTCTTGGTTCTCATTAGAGCGAACAAGAAGCGGTACAATAGAACATAAATCCTGTTTCCACTGAGAAATAAAATGCATGTTGGGTTTATATGGCATGTATTAAGTTGACTTTCTATTGTCAAAAGGAGTACAAGTGCCAAAATAACCTTGCTTTTGGGACCAGTACACAGCAAAATCTTCTGTTTTAAATTAACCCTGTGGGCAGTGGGGGCTGGTGGTGAAATTTGATGGGTGGGCTAATAAATACAATCAACATTTTGGCTGTGGTTCCGGGCAGGATCTCTGGAACTTTCTTATTTTGACTATTTGCCTAGATCCAGGAAACTTGGAGAAAACAATTGCACTAACTAAAATTTAAACCCCAGTCCCCTACTCCCTAGCTGCACGTCCTCCTGAGTAAACCATTCCACTGTTAATTGCAACTTTATTATGTTACTTTGTAAGTCTCTGGGCTGAATACATTTAGCCCCAATAATAATTCAAGAATCGGCCTCATCAAATGAGGAAAATGATTGGTGCTTAGTTCACTGTATGTATGTCATTGTGCTTGGGCTGTAAAAATAAGCACCTTTTTCTTGTTTTGTGGAAATTTAGACACATTGATGCCATCAAAACTATAAACACTACGTTCTAGAATTTTCTACAAAAAATAATAACATACATTTATTTTTTACATATCGATCCATTGAGCCTACATGACAGGAGTGGCTTAGCCCACCAGGCTAATTCATAGCCCAGCTGTGGGTGTGAATTTTTTATTTTACAGTCTAACTGAACTGTTTCCTGTTTGTCCACAGTGACATGACCCAACAGTGTCTCAGATGGCCTGCTATCTTCATAGGTAAAAGCAGGTCTGTTTTTAATGTTCTCACTCACATTCCCAGTCAGCATTTCCATGTGGTTCCTTAAGGGTTATATTTGGGCTGCATATATAATAATAATAATAATAATAATAATCTTTATTTTTATATAGCGTTTTCCACCTACTGTAGTAGGCACTTAAGGCGCTATATGGGTCTGTCTACAGTTTTACATGCTGGTCCCACCTGTGTTAGCCCTTTGATCGGGTTCAGAAGAAAACTGGAACTGTGCCAAAAGTGTTTTTACATTTAATTGTTGATCAGAGACCATGAGAAAGGGGAAGGTTTCTTCATTTTTATTTAAATTATAGTTAATTTTATCCCCAGACATTCTCCTAAAGCAACATTCAGTTTACAACCACATAAAGAAGTGTCTAGTCCAATAAACAATGTCTGTCAAGAGCAAAAGGTAAATTACAGATGAAAGCTTTTATTCACAACTTTGTGTATGGCAATATTCTGTTCAAGTGACGACTAAAGAAACTATTCTGCTCTGTTCAAGAACAGTCTCTGAGGGCATCAGTCATGGACTGGCATCAATGTCACATACACTCACCTAAAGGATTAATAGGAACACAATTCTAATTCTTTCTTCTTCAGATCTGCCTTAATTCTACATGGCATTGATTCAACAAGGTGCTGAAAGCATTCTTTAGAATTGTTGGCCCATATTGAGAGTATAGCATCTTCAGTTGATGAAGATTTGTGGGATGCACATCCAGAACACGAAGCTCCCGTTCCACCACATCCCAAAGATGCTCTATTGGGTTGAGATCTGGTGACTGTGGGGGCCATTTTAGCCATTATCATGTTCAAGAAACCAATTTGAAAAGATTCGAGCTTTGTGACATGGTGCATTATCCTGCTGGTAGTAGCATCAGAGGATGGGTACATGGTGGTCATAAATGGATGGACATGGTCAGAAACAATGCTCAGGTAGGCCGTGGCATTTAAACGATGCCCAGTTGGCACCAAGGGGCCCAAAGTGTGCCAAGAAAACCTCCCCCACATCATTACACCACCACCAGCCTGCACAGTGGTAACAAGGCATGATGGATCCATGTTCTCATTCTGTGTACGACAAAATCTGACTCTACCATCTGAATGTCTCAACAGAAATTGAGATTGTAGCCTCTTTTTGCTGTTTGTAGTGGAGATGAGTGTTACTTGGTGGGGTCTTCTGCTGTTGTAGCCCATCCGCCTCAAGGTTGTGCGTGTTGTGGCTTCATAAAATGCTTTTCTGCATACTTCGGTTGTAACGAGTAGTTATTTTCTCTTCTATCAGCTTGAATCAGTCGGCCCATTCACCTCTGACCTCTAGCATCAACAAGACATTTTCACCCACAGTACTGCTGCTGGATGTTTTTCCCGTTTCAGATCATTCTTTGTAAACCCTAGAAATGGTTGTGCGTGAAAATCCCAGTAACTGAGCAGATTGTGAAATACTCAGACCGGCCCGTCTGGCACCAACAACCATGCCATTGCTTAAATCCCCTTTCTTTCCCATTCTGACATTCAGTTTGGAGTTCAGGAGATTGTCTTGACCAGGACCACACCCCTAAATGCACTGAAGCAACTGCCATGTGATTGGTTGATTAGATTCTTGCATTAATGAGAAATTGAACAGGTGCTCCTAATAATCCTTTAGGTGAGTGTATAAAACCACCATTGTCCAATCACATCTTTTTTTACCATTATGAGGGTTTGGGTAACCAGCAAGGATATCTGGATCATGACTGCAGTACCTTCAACAGAAAGTAAATCTCCTGAAAGTGCCCCAGGAGCACTGACCATGTTTTAGAGTAAAATAAATGATACAAATTCCATTAAAAAAAAAGAAATGGTTATTTTCTCTGTTTTGTTGATTGTTTAAAAAGTAACACTAAGTGAGAATTATATGCACAGCAACTGGAGTTAAATCTGTGCAGGTATGAAATTATGCATAAAGTGTCATTGTCTCTGTCAGTCAGCAAGAATGTGCGCTCACTAAAAATGAGTGTGCTTCTCATCAGGCAGTGCTCAATGTCTCCTCTGGGCACCTGTAGAGACATGACACACAGACTACTGCCACTGTGTTCTATGGAGTTTTTAATGTCTATTTATCCCAAGATAGACAAATGCAAAAAGTTGTTTTCTCATGATTATACACAACTGAAACAGCACTGACCATTCTGTTTTGTTCAACTTTACAACATTTTGCTTTATGCAGCTTTAAATTCCCAAACTCTGTATCCGTTCCTAAACAAATGCAGTATGTTGTGTAATTAAACCGACAGTTGGCACTTTGTTGTGATGTTATTTCCCGCCGGTAACACACATTTCCAAAACCAACACGTCTGCCTCTGCTTTACCAAACTCAATCTAAACAGCAGCGGCGGCCTGATTATCTGGGAGCATGAGATGAACACGTTTATCTGACGAACAACAGTGTAATACAGCTTTCACCAGTGGACACGCTCATAAACCATATTGATTTAAGCCCCAACGCTGCCGCCACATGCTGAGAAAACAAATTGTGTATTGGATTGTAATTACATCCACTGCCGGCATTTGAAGCCAGTTATTAGGCTGCAGATGGAGCTAATGAATTTGATTGGCTGTAATTCAAACTTCATCTGCACCTCCCAGAACAGCGCTTTAATGAGCTCCAAGCACATGGCAAACAACTTAAACACCCTTTCAAAATAAGATCTTTCATAACCAGAGGAAAAGGCATATATTTGTTTCCACTGTTTGGTTCAGGTAACCCCAAAAATATCTTGCGTTTTTATTGTGGTGGTTGTAGCTTTTAGTTGTCGGTTAGGCCATGTCATCCTGATGTCTACTGACTAAATATGTTAGATATGGTGAATTTATTTAGTCCTCAAACACATCTGAAAACTCACAGAGTCAGTGACCCAAAAGCATCCTGACCTCAAGTTATTATAATGCAGAGGCAATCTTTTAAACCCAGCAGAACTGTTAGAGCTCGACAACTTGTTCTTGTCACTATCTCTCGACTGGACCAGCCTTCAAATGTCTGCTCTACATCAAGACTGAAGATCGGTCTCCTGAATGTGCGGTCTCTATCCTCCAAAGCACTCATAATTAATGATCTTATTGCTCCTCATAGCTTGGATTTACTTTGTCTTTGTGAAACTTGGCTTAAACCTAATGTTTTCCTGTCACTTTTATTTTTTTTAAGCTGTAATCTATTGCCCTTCGGGTCCCTTTTTTTCTTTCTTGGATGAGTTTGGAGCTTTCCTCTCTGACTTAATAACCCACTCCAATAACATCCTTCTAGTTGGTGACTTTAAACTTCATCTAAATTAGAAGTGTGATTATGTGGCCATAGCATTTCAATCACTGTTTACAACCCTGTCTTTCAACCGGTTTGTTCATGAGCCCACACACATTAGTGGAAACTATCTTGATCTTGTTTTGGCCAGGGGAACAGAGGTTTCCCATCTCTTCGTCTCCTCTCTTTCATCTGCTGTTTCAGATCACTCACTGGTGGAATTCAAGAAAATTTATACAATTCCCCCAAATTCCAACAAATGTGTAGTGTCTTCCCAAAATTTTAGCGCAGCTGCAATGGAAATGTTTGCAACACGGCTGACCGATGTCCTTCATAATTTAATTACACCTAAAACTCAGTAGAGGCCTACACAGAGGAGGTCCATGCTACCTTCTCGGCCATCACCAACTCAGTGGACCCCTCAGGACAAAGCCCAGACTAACCAGACGACCTACGCCATGGTATAATGAGGAAACGCGGGCTTTGAAACAGTTAGCAGGAACCAAATAACACAAGTCAGAAACTAATCTAAATGAACAAAAGTGGTGTTTGTGTGTTGACACCTATAAGCACGCCCTCAGCACTGCAAAGATGGCCTATATCTCATCTCTAATCAGAGAAAACCCCAGGTTTCTCTTTGGGACAGTTGCTACACTAATCCAACCAAATGTCATGATTCATGTCTGTTTTATATTGTTTCCGGTTTGTATTGTATTCAATGGACTTTATTTTGAAATGTCGTGCCCTTGTCTGTGTCCATGCTTGACTTCCTGCCTTGTGTTTTTCCCTCCTGTGTGATTACCTGCTCCGCCCTAATATGTTTCACCTGTCCCTTGTTGTCTGTGTCTATTTATACCTGTTTGTCCTTCCCCTCAGTACCAGGTCATTGTCATTGTCTCTGTCTTCGTCTCTGTCACCGTCACCGTCACCCGTAAGTTTGGTCTGTGTTCCTTTGTCGCCACTTGTGAATTTTCTAGTCCGTGGTTTTGGTATTTTCATTTTCTCTGGATTTTTGCCTGTGTTTTCGGTTCTGGGAGAATTTTGGTTTTTGGATTTTTGTATGCGTCTGTTTCTCTTAAAAATAAATTTAGTTTAACGCTTTTCTTGGAGTTTGGGTTTGCTTGCATTGGAGTCTTCCTGTTCCTGAGCCCGCGGCCATGACAGAATGACCTGGTCCTAACTGAGACTCCGCAGCCCCAGAACTGTCTTCCAGAGTCTTCGTGTCAGCCCCAGAACTGTTTTCCAGAGTCTTCGTGTCAGCCCCAGAACCGTTTTCCAGAGTCTTTGTGTCAGCCCCAGAACTGTTTTCCAGAGTCTTCGTGTCAGCCCCAAAACTGTTTTCCAGAGTCTTCGTGTCAGTCCCAGAACTGTTTTCCAGAGTCTTCGTGTCAGTTCCAGAACTGTTTTCCAGAGTCTTCGTGTCAGCCCCAGAACTGTTTTCCAGAGTCTTCGTGTCAGCCCCAGAACTGTTTTCCAGAGTCTTCGTGTCAGCCCCAGAACTGTTTTCCAGAGTCTTCGTGTCAGCCCCAGAACTGTTTTCCAGAGTCTTCGTGTCAGTCCCAGAACTGTTTTCCAGAGTCTTCGTGTCAGCCCCAGAACTGTTTTCCAGAGTCTTCGTGTCAGCCCCAGAACTGTTTTCCAGAGTCTTCGTGTCAGCCCCAGAACTGTTTTTCCAGAGTCTTCGTGTCAGCCCCAGAACCGTTTTCCAGAGTCTTCGTGTCAGCCCCAGAACTGTTTCCAGAGTCTTCGCTTCAGCCCCAGAACTGTTTCCAGAGTCTTCGCTTCAGCGCCAGAACTGTTTCCAGAGTCTTCGCTTCAGCGCCAAAACTGTTTCCAGAGTCTTCGCTTCAGCCCACAGAACTGTTTCCAGAGTCTTCGCTTCAGCGCCAAAACTGTTTCCAGAGTCTTCGCTTCAGCGCCAAAACTGTTTCCAGAGTCTCCGCTTCAGCCCCCAGAACTGTTTCCAGAGTCTTCGCTTTAGCCTCCAGAACTGTTTCCAGAGTCTTCGCTTCAGCCTCCAGAACTGTTTCCAGAGTCTTCGCTTCAGCCTCCAGAACTGTTTCCAGAGTCTTCGCTTCAGCCCCCAGAACTGTTTTCAGAGTCTTTGCCTCAGCCCCCAGAGAGTTTTCCCTGAGAGTACGTCTCAGCCCCCAGAGAGTTTTTTCCCTGAGAGTACGTCTCAGCCCCCAGAGAGTTTTCCCTGAGAGTACGTCTCAGCCCCCAGAGAGTTTTCCCTGAGAGTACGTCTCAGCCCCCAGAGAGTTTTCCCTGAGAGTACGTCTCAGCCCCCAGAGAGGCTCACCCCTCGAGTGGCTCTCCCCTCGAGTGGCTCACCCCTCGAGTGGCTCACCCCTCGTGTGGCTCATCCCCTCGTCTGGCTCATCCCCTCGTCTGGCTCATCCCCTCGTCTGGCTCCTTCCCTCAAGTGGCTCTCCCCTCGAGTGGCTCTCCCCTCGAGTGGCTCACCCCTCGAGTGGCTCCTTCCCTCGTCTGGCTCCTTCCCTCGTCTGGCTCCTTCCCTCGTCTGGCTCCTTCCCTCGTCTGGCTCCTTCCCTCGTCTGGCTCCTTCCCTCGTCTGGCCCCTTTCCTCGTCTGGCCCCTTTCCTCGCCTGGCCCCTTTCCTCGCCTGGCTCCTTCCCTCGCCTGGCTCCTTCCCTCGCCTGGCTCCTTCCCTCGCCTGGCTCCTTCCTCGCCTGGCTCCTTCTCTCGCCTGGTTCATCCTTCGCCTGGTTCGGTTCATCCTTCGCCTGGTTCATCCTCCGCCTGGTTCATCCTCCGCCTGGTTCATCCTTCGCCTGGTTCGCCCTTCGCCTGGTTCGCCCTTCGCCTGGTTCGCCCTTCGCCTGGTTCATCCTCGCCTGGTTCATCCTCGCCTGGTTCATCCTCGCCTGGTTCATCCTCGCCTGGTTCATCCTCGCCTGGTCTGGTTCATCCTCGCCTGGTTCATCCTCGCCTGGTCCTTCCTCGCCTGGTTCATCCTCGCCTGGTTCATCCCTCGTCTGGTTCTTCCTCGTCTGGTTCATTCCTCGTCTGGTCCTTCCTCGTCTGGTCCTTCCTCGTCTGGTTCATCCCTCGTCTGGTTCATCCCTCGTTTGGTCCTTCCTCGTCTGGTTCATCCCTCGTTTGGTCCTTCCTCGTCTGGTTTCATCCTCGTCTGGTCGTCCTTACGGTCCTTCCTCGTCTGGCCTCTCCTCGTCTGGTCGTCTCTGTTGTCCTCCCAGCCTGGCCCTTTGTTTTTTGGTCTTTGTTCTCCCAGCCTGTTCATGCGTTTTTGTTCCTTGTTCTCCCAGCCTGTCCATGAGTTTTGTTCCTTGTTCTCCCAGCCTGTCCATGAGTTTTTGTTCCTTGTTCTCCCAGCCTGTCCATGAGTTTTGTTCCTTGTTCTCCCAGCATGTCCGGAGTTTCCTGTCCCTGCCATGTCCGGAGTTTCCTGTCCCTGCCATGTCCGGAGTTTCCTGTCCCTGCCATGTCCGGAGTTTCCTGTCCCTGCCATGTCCGGAGTTTCCTGTCCCTGCCATGTCCGGAGTTTCCTGTCCCTGCCATGTCCGGAGTTTCCTGTCCCTGCCATGTCCGGAGTTTCCTGTCCCTGCCATGTCCGGAGTTTCCTGTCCCTGCCATGTCCGGAGTTTCCTGTCCCTGCCATGTCCGGAGTTTCCTGTCCCTGCCATGTCCGGAGTTTCCTGTCCCTACCATGTCCGGAGTTCCTGTCCCTGCCATGTCCGGAGTTTCCTGTCCCTACCTGGTCCTGAGTCCGTCCTTCTGCAAGTCCCGTCCGTGTGTTCCCATCCCGGCACAAAATTTTTTCCCCCCTTGTGCCTGTTCCCGGCATATTCCCCTTCCACTAGCGCCACGTCCGGCCGACCAGTTCCGAGGGCCGGACGTGCCGCATCTGTAACCCGAGTGCCCCGTCCGGCCGACCAGTTCAGAGGGCCGGACCCGACTCACCAGTGTACCCCGAGCGCCGTCCGGCCGATCAGTATTAGAGGGCCGGACCCGACTCATCAGACTTCCCCCGAGTGTCCCGTCCAGCCAGTAGTTAGAGGGCTGGATCCAACACCACGTTTCTCCCTAGCGCCCGTCCGGCCAACCAGTGTCCAAGGGCCGGACCCGCCGCATCGGTTCCCCCCAAGCCTTTCCTGAGTGTGTCCCCGTGCCAGTTGTCTAGTGGACTTGTTCCCCTCCGACTGACCCCCCCCTCCACCCACCCAGGAAATGTCGAAAGAAAGGATTTTGGGTTATAGGAGTGTTAGGCCGCCCAGTGGTCGGCCTTTAAGGGGGGGGTACTGTCATGATTCATGTCTGTTTTATATTGTTTCCGGTTTGTATTGTATTCAATGGACTTTATTTTGAAATGTCGTGCCCTTGTCTGTGTCCATGCTTGACTTCCTGCCTTGTGTTTTTCCCTCCTGTGTGATTACCTGCTCCGCCCTAATATGTTTCACCTGTCCCTTGTTGTCTGTGTCTATTTATACCTGTTTGTCCTTCCCCTCAGTACCAGGTCATTGTCATTGTCTCTGTCTTCGTCTCTGTCACCGTCACCGTCACCCGTAAGTTTGGTCTGTGTTCCTTTTGTCGCCACTTGTGAATTTTCTAGTCCGTGGTTTTGGTATTTTCATTTTCTCTGGATTTTTGCCTGTGTTTTCGGTTCTGGGAGAATTTTGGTTTTTGGATTTTTGTATGCGTCTGTTTCTCTTAAAAAATAAATTTAGTTTAACGTTTTCTTGGAGTTTGGGTTTGCTTGCATTGGAGTCTTCCTGTTCCTGAGCCCGCGGCCATGACACCAAAAACAACTGAAGACTCCTCTCCCTTTAGTGAACAAGACTTTTTAGATTTCTTTAATCATAAAATTGAAGATATCAGGGATAATATTTTGTTTTTGTCTTCCTCGGCTCCGAGTTCCATTCACTGACCTCTCGTCTCTCAGTCTTAGATCCTGTATCCTTCGATGAACTGACAAAGGTGGTTTCTTCATGTAAAGCAACTACGTGTCTCCTGGATATCCTCCTAGCAAAACAGCTTTAAGAACTGTGGCCCTATGTGCGGCAAATTATGTTAAACATTATAAACTTGTCCCTGTCTACTGGCACCGTTCCTTCCCTTTTCAAACAGGCTGTGGTCAAACCCCTGCTCAAAAAACCTACTCTGGATCCTGGATGTCTAAATAATTTCCGTCCTGTCTCCAATTTGCCTTTTCTATCTAAAGGCCTCGAAAAAGATGTGCTAAAACAACTTACTCTATATCTATCGGAAAATGACCTCCTCGAGCCGTTTCAGCTTTAGTTAAAGTGACAAATGATCTCCTCCTTCAGATGGACTCATCAGCTCTACTGTTATTGCTGGATCTCAGTGCTGCATTTGATACAATTGATCATGCAGTGCTAAAAAACAGACTAAAATATGTTTTTGGCATCTCTGGCTCTGCTCCTGTCCTGTCTGTGTGATAGGTCTCATTTTGTCTCTTAATAAATCCTTCTCCTCCACGGCACCAGTGAAGTTCGGTGTGCCACAAGGGTCTGTTCTTGGTCCCATACTTTTTTCACTATATGTTACACCATTGGGACAAATCATCAGAAGTTATGGAGTGATCTTTCACTGTTATGATGATGAAACACAGCTGTTTCTACCAATAAAAGCGAATAATACTACTGACAAAATGCTTCTAGAGGCCTGCTGCGGATAAATTGGATAAATCAGAGCTCTTGTTAATTGGTCCTGCCAGTCATTGGCACAAGTTCAACAATCTTACTGTCTCAATCAACAACTGTGTGTTGAAGCACGGCAAAACTGCAAGGAACCTCGGTGTCATTTTTGACCCCACACTATCTCTGTAGCAGCACATTAGTGAGGTCACTGGTCTTTTTTCACTTGAGGAATATCTCAAAAATTCGCTCCTGCCTCTCTTCAGCTGATGCTGAAATTCTCATTCTGTCAGGATCTGTGTTTGTCTGTCTGTGTGTCTCCCCCTCCCCTCTGTGCTCTCCTCTCTCCTCGTCTGGGCAGGGCAGTCGGCACACCTGCAACCACTTACAACTCATCAACCTCTGCTTAAAAGAACCAGTCTTCCCTTCACTCAGCGCCAGTTCGTTGTCAACACAACTCCCAGTTAGTGAAGACGTTGTGCTCCTCGTGTTTTTGAATATTCATGTTTTTTGTATTTGAGAAGTTACTTACCTGTCGTGTCGTGCCACTGCAAGCTCCAGTCAGGATCCAGCCTTACCTGCTCTTCCCAAGTCTACTCGCCTGCTCCACTGGCGTCTATCCGTAAGCCACCTTCCCGGACCTTCAGCTCGGCTCACCTCCACTCCACGTCGGGCAGTTCTCCGAGTCAAATTGTGTTTTGTGACAAATAAACCTGATTACCATTTTTATCAGTTCTGCGTTTGGGTCCTGCTTCTCGTCCCCCACCGTGACACATTCATGCATTTGTCACATCCAGGCTGGACTACTGCAATGCGTTATTCTCTGGACTGCCAAGGAAAAGTACTCACAGACTACAAATGGTCCAAAATACAGCCGCCAGACTTTTAACAAAGACCAGGAAGTTCAATCACATTACTCTGGTCCTGGCTTCATTACACTGGCTTCCTATTCATGTTAGAGCTGATTTCAAAGTTCTCTTGTTAACCTATAAAATCCTTTGTGGATGCATGCCCTCTTACCTATCTGACCTTATCACCTGGTATACTCCAGCTCGTACCCTTCGCTCTCAGGGCGCTGGCCTCCTTCAACTTCCTCGAATAAAGAAGAAGTCTGCTGGCTACAGAGCCTTTTCTTATAGAGCCCCATTTTTGTGGAATGGGCTCCCGGTGGAAGTGCGCTGAGCTGACTCTGTTGAGATTTTCAAAAGCAAACTCAAAACTTACTTATTTCACCAAACGTACGGAGACTGATTAATCATAGGTACAAACTCACACTTGTTGTAGCTGTAGGTACACACTCACACTTGTTGTAGCTGTAGGTACACGCTCACACTGGTTGTAGCTGCAGGTACACACTCACACTGGCTGTAGCTGCAGGTACACGCTCACACTGGCTGTAGCTGCAGGTACACACTCACACTGGCTGTAGCTGCAGGTACACGCTCACACTGGTTGTAGCTGCAGGTACACGCTCACACTGGCTGTAGCTGCAGGTACACGCTCACACTGGTTGTAGCTGCAGGTACACACTCACACTGGCTGTAGCTGCAGGTACACACTCACACTGGTTGTAGCTGCAGGTACACACTCACACTGGTTGTAGCTGCAGGTACACACTCACACTGGTTGTAGCTGCAGGTACACACTCACCCTGGTTGTAGCTGGAGATACACACTCACACTGGTTATAGCTGTAGGTACACACTCACACTGGTTATAGCTGTAGGTGCACACTCACACTGGTTGTAGCTGGAGGTACAACTCACACTGGCTGTAGCTGTAGGTACACACACACTGGCTGTAGCTGTAGGTACAAACTCACACTGGTTATAGCTGTAGGTACACACTCACACTGGTTGTAGCTGTAGGTACACGCTCACACTGGCTGTAGCTATAGGTACACGCTCACACTGGCTGTAGCTATAGGTACACGCTCACACTGGTTGTAGCTGTAGGTACACACTCACACTGGTTGTAGCTGTAGGTACACACTCACACTGGCTGTAGCTATAGGTACACGCTCACACTGGCTGTAGCTATAGGTACACGCTCACACTGGTTATAGCTGTAGGTACAAACTCACACTGGCTGTAGCTATAGGTACACGCTCACACTGGCTGTAGCTGTAGGTACATGCTCACACTGGTTATAGCTGTAGGTACACACTCACACTGGTTGTAGCTGTAGGTACACACTCACACTGGTTGTAGCTGTAGGTACACACTCACACTGGTTGTAGCTGTAGGTACACACTCACACTGGTTGTAGCTGTAGGTACACACTCACACTGGCTGTAGCTGTAGGTACATGCTCACACTGGTTATAGCTGTAGGTACACGCACACTGGTTGTAGCTGTAGGTACACGCTCACACTGGTTGTAGCTGGAGGTACAACTCACACTGGCTGTAGCTGTAGGTACACACTCACACTGGCTGTAGCTATAGGTACACGCTCACACTGGTTATAGCTGTAGGTACATGCTCACACTGGTTATAGCTGTAGGTACAAACTCACACTGGCTGTAGCTATAGGTACACGCTCACACTGGCTGTAGCTGTAGGTACATGCTCACACTGGTTATAGCTGTAGGTACACACTCACACTGGTTGTAGCTGTAGGTACACACTCACACTGGTTGTAGCTGTAGGTACACACTCACACTGGTTGTAGCTGTAGGTACACACTCACACTGGTTATAGCTGTAGGTACACACTCACACTGGTTGTAGCTGTAGGTACACACTCACACTGGTTGTAGCTGTAGGTACACTGTGTGCACAATTTTTACCCAAGTTGTATTTTTGAGGATTAATTTTGTTATTGTACAACTACAGTGCTCTTGGTCAATCCAAAATGTTAACAAACCCTCAAACCTGAACATGTATGTAGTAAAAGTGAAGTTTTGGTTTCCTTAAGAGAATATTTATTATACACCACTACACCATTATTGTGCAGAATTTTTATGCAACTAAATGAAAAACAAAGATTTTTCCATCTCACTTGTTTTCTTTCACCTTTTAAAGTGAGAATAATAAATAAACTAAACAATTTACAAATGAACATTTCTTACCTTGGCCATGTCTTTGAGAATTGAACACCTTATACTTCTTGACACTCCAGGTAGGTTGCAGTTGTAGTTTGATCCTTCGCAAATCTTTGGCGGTTAATTTGCAATTTTTCTTCTCGACACATTTCTTGCGACCCTTTTGACTATTTGCTTCAAAACGTTTGATGGTTCTGTGATCACGCCCCAATATCTTAGATATTTCAAGAGTGCTGCATCATGTGAAATAATTTTTTTATATAAGTTATATAACTTTTATTTTAGCATTATTTTGCTAAATTAATTATAAATGTGTTTCTGTAAATACTTATATAGTAAAGAATCATGGGTGCCTCAGCATGATACGTTTTGGAGAATTAATTTTTGGAGCCAGCTAATGTGAATAAATCAACTTTATACCCACAGGTACAACAGAATTTTGGCTCATTTTGGCCTCTCATCAGCACAATAACAAGGTAAGAAAATTTAAGTAAACAGAGAAAAAATGTTGTACTAAGTCACGGCCAATTAAACTCACAAAGAGGAAGCAAACGAAGGAGGGAGACGGGCAAAGTGAATATTGGTTGGGTTTAAAAACTCAGATTATTTAGTTTTACGTTTCGTATGGCTTTATTTGTCTTGCTACTCTATGACAAATGTGTCTTGTGAAGCCGATAGCGTTATAGGTATTTAAATTATGTCTTAAACAGTGCATTTGAAGTTGTCATGACAACAGTGAGCACTGCGTCAGGGAAAGTTTGATAGTACGCTTTTAAAAACTGTAAGGAAACCAAAAGTTATGGAACATAACAAATTCAGCAGCACAATTTGTTGAGTTCTTAGTGCGGACCTTGTTGGGTTTTGTTTTGTGTGCTCTTACTGTTCTAAAGCATCTGGCAGACAACAGTGCCTTAAACAGAGAATGTCTGGTGCGTATGTCTGTATACGTTTGTTACTCGCTGTGGGAGCTCCTTCCTGACAATGCCTCACCTTCACAACACACATAAAGGTCCTCTCGGCCGCTGGTCAACTGGCAAACCTCACTGTTTGTCATGATGGATTTGGAAGTACTTTTATAGTCAAACAGATTTGAGCAAGTTCTGCCTGTTTGAGCTTCCTGAGGCTGTATGGAACTCTTTTGTTTTGAAAATAAAAATTGGGAAACAAAAAACTGTTGTTATTTGATTTCATATTAGGTTAATAAACTATAATGTAAAAAATAAATACAACTGGATATTTAATGATATTTAGCTTAGCCTTGTGGCCTTGTGGCTACACTGACCTGAGAGCTATAAACTGTGGCCGTGAAGAGCAGCTGCTCCCTGCTAGAGACCTACTGGGAGAATCTTTTTAAACATTGGTACCTCATCAGACCTGCAAGATTAGAAGCGCAGCTTCTGCTGTCCTGGTCTTGCTGGTCTGAAGAGGAGGCTACCAGTGTTTAACAGGACAAGAGGACTGTGGCCGCAATGAGCACCCCAAGTCTGGGCAGCTGCTGCTCCAGACTTGGGGTGCTCATTGCCACAGTCCTCTTCAGTTCTCTGTGTAGCCATGAGGCTAACTAGTAGATATTAAATATCTATCCATATTTCCTTTTTCCATTTCAGTTTAATTTAATATAAACAAGCTTTTAATATGAAATAATGCCAAATACTGAACCCACACTTAACCTGCTCAATTCTTGAATGGCTTTCAGAATCCTAATGTGGGTTACAAACCACCAGACATTTCTTATAATAGTTATTATTTTATATTGACTTACAAACTATTTACCACCCTTGACTAATCATTAACCAATCTTTTTTCAAAGACATATCCCACATTACAGATTTTATAAACTGAACGGTGATATTAAAAAGTCACTATTCACTGTTGCAATTTAAATGTTAATAAGACTGTATCCCTAAATATGGATAAAAAAATGATTTCTTTCTCCTAACACCTCCTGTTCTTTCAGATGTGGTCAGCGAGCCCTCCTCACTCTTTCTTTGGGCTGTGTCTGCTGAGGGCTGCCAGAGAGGAGGAGACTAATGGAACAACGCTGTCCTTCAGTGTGATAAAAAAAACACCCCTCAGCTCGTCTGTTCGCTCGCATCCAAATGGATCTGTCGCACTTTTGTGGAGATTAGATTAAATTTGGTGCTAATGTGATGCTGTTCTGTGAAGAGACATAAAGCACCATCTGCTCTCTCAGTTTTATGTTCTGTCCCTGCAGCTCTCTTCACCTTCACACGCCCACATATACTCTACTCTGCGCCCGACGTTTTCTCCTAGATAAACCTGCCTTCTCTGACACCGCGCTTCCTGTGTGTACTGCTTTCCTAAAGTTACTGCTCAGGTTTGGATTATGTGCAGTGAAATGCAGGTGATGAAGCTTCTAGGTATGTGCACAGTGCAGGAAGATGTTGCCACCTCTATATTATTATATAATTTCACAGTGGAAAAATGCATGCAAGTTACAGCAAACAGAAAAGTTTACCCAAGACTCCCCAACATTACTTACACTGCCCATTCAACTCTTAACCACACTGGAACAAGCGCCTAGCTTTCATCTGCTTTTGTCCAATCACAGTAGTCTTAGTTAAAACCCCTCCCTCTGAGGGATATGAAACTCAGATTTCAGTTGAACTTAGAATTGACAAAGTCCCTCAGATGAGGGAAAAAACATCTTCACCTCCAAACCCACTCCAGATACCTTCTTTTAAAAAACTTATCTTGAATATAAGGAGGAAAAAAAACAGGAATTTCAAAAGGAACATAAATTTAATCATGAAACATCAAATAGTGTATCATGCAAAGGTTAGCCTGTCAGCATGTTTGCTAAAGTTGACACTTAGATCATCTGTTTTAAGTGTCTAAACGTGTCTGAAGTCTTTGACGTGGCTTCGTAGGCAAAAAAAAAGTGATCAAAACGCACCTGTCATGGTAATGTTTTGAATAGTATTTGAATTTTTTTCAAGGAAGTACTGGCCAAGAGCCAACAACATTTACACAATTATAAACATACAAAGAAAAATTTAAATAACACAGGTTATGAAAAACAATTGCACATTATTGAGGCCATGTCCATTGCTTTCAGCTTAGTTTTAAAAGTGTTTAAAGACAAGAACTCAGTCAGTTTCCAGTCCTTCTGCAGCATATTCCAAGCAAAAGGAGCCGAATGGACAAAGGCTTTTTTTCCCAACTCAGTGCGAGCAAAAGGAACAGAGAGCAACAGCTGATCAGTTGATCGCAGGGCGTACAAGTCAACACTTCTCTGTGTGATTAAAGTACAAATATATGGATGCGTCATGTCTCTACAGTTAGTAATGAACCTCAAAGAAGCATGATAAACCATGTACACCATTTGAAGACATGAAGAAGAAGCATTCATATAAAAAGATCACCATAATCTAGCACAGATAAAAAAGTTGCCGTGACAAGGCACTTTTTTACATCAGTCTCTGCTGGGAGTGGAACCCTTCTGTTACTCTGGAAACAGTTTCTTCCTAGTGTTGGAACTATAACTACAAGAATAAAAACTATTAAACCAATATAAAGTTTGTCTGTTTAATTTCATTCAGACAAAGGTATAAGTCCAGCGCTGGTACACAACACAAAGTTAACATGAGGTCAGCCCACGAGTTGTTGATGGTCAACTCAATAACCTAAAAGTAATAACCTTTGGCCACACCCCACACAGGAGGAGGCACTTCCTGCTCCAGTATCAGTACTTTTCCACTATGTGTCCAGCCAGCGGTGACCAACTGGTTCTAACATGAGGTATTTAGTGTCCTAATCTAGGCTGCAGTGTATCATGCAAAGTGTGTAAATAACATATAGAAAAGTTATAAGAGTGCTTCTTATAAAACATTAACACTGCTGCCATTTTCCATGAAGCCATAAGATGATGTGGCTGATAAGAGCAGGATTCTGCACTCCTGACAATCAGAATTCCATCAAACTGACATTGAAGCTGCATATTTTAATTATTAAGCCTATGCAATATATTATAGGGAGTTACAGTTGGAAGTGTTACAAAAATGTTAAGAGAGCAGTGCGGGAAACAAAGACAGGACCTGGCGAGGCACAGTGAGCTGAAATGAGCCCCAAATTTTCTATGGCAACTTTTAGATGACCTTGTCTTCCATCAACAAGCAGGACACCGGCCTGGCTCCACAGAATGGAAGCGCTGTGCACTGAAGAGCTGCATCTGCTCCATAAACAGTGACCTCAAACAGGGTTCACACAAGTTGTCTATCTCTAAAATATGTCAAATTTGATGCAATCTTTAGAAAGTCTAAAGTCTAGCATTATTAGTAACAACAATATCACATAGCATAACAGATCAATTTTCATGTGATAAAATGGCTGAACAAGACAATTTGAGAAAAAAAATTCTTCTTATACTGGGCCAGCTGAGGATTCTAAACGATCAAACAAACAGGATTCAGCAACACCTTTTAAAACCATACAGACTTTTGTAACCAAAAGAGAGACCAAAGTAGTATAGAATGTTTATTTGGGAGTTTTTTTTTTATCTGTTTTGGAATTAAACTCAGCTGTACTGACACAACCTGTATCGTACCATTACAGTGAAAATGTGGCTATATAATCTCTTTGATTGTCCAAGTGCATGAGTGCTGCTTTGTGATTGAATATTCTGCATTGATATGCAGAAGTGTGATAAAAGCTGATGCTTAATTTAGTTTTGTGACCCTTGCATTTTAAACTTTCTTTTAGTATATTTAAAAGCTGACATATCTGCCCCCATGGTGCCTGCTGTGTGGTTATTATTCCTCTCACCTGTACATTGAGCTGAGTCACTGTCCCATCATCCTCTCTTCTCTGCAGGTGTCCCAAGTCCACCTGGACCTGACTGCAGTGGGACTGCTCAGTCCAGATGGAGCACTGACCCTGTGAACTCCAAACAAACTTAAAAGAAAAGGTGATATCAGCTCCAAGTAGCAGAGAAAGTCCTCCCGGTGTCATTCAGCACAGACACAGTCATATACTGTAATGTGTGTAATGGGATTATGTGAAGACTCTGGTCTGAAGGACGAACTAAACAACGCTGAGCCAAGCATCCTGCTGACATGTTACACACAACAGTACCTGAATATTAAAGAGGGGTCCTCTACTAAAGGCATGGGCTAATCAAACAGAACAGAGCACATTTACATTTTCTTGTTTACTATAAATATGGCATGTTAAACTCAAATCCTCCAGATCAGAGTATTTTAATAGTTGAAATTCCACACCAAGGTCCACACTAAAAACTCATATTGCATATGCAGTAGGTACAAGTAACTTTTGGTTTCACTTTACAGTTTTTAATAACTGACTATTAGACTTTCTCTGACACTTACTGTTGTCATATCTCCTGTAGACGTTGTTTACTGTGAATGTGTCTTTGCAGAGGCTCATTTTACAGTTGAACCATTAAAATACAACAATTATACTAGATTAAGGCCTTTTATTATTAATATAATCTGTCCTCCTCACTATATAAAACATATATTTAAGGATTTTCACATATTTTAACCCCTTAAATGCCTTGAACACAAAAAAAATGTAAGAGAAAAGATAATGGTTAACAAAAGGTAGTATCCCGGCCGGTAGGTGAGGATTATGATTTGTCCATATCAGCAGGTGATGATGTGCACCCACCAGCAAGTGTCTTTACTCCTTCTAGGCCATAACCCCAGCCAGAAGTTTCCAATTGCTCACATGATAGTTCCTCTTAGCCGGGGTCAGTCGGCGAGAGAAGAATGCATGGGGATGAAGCTTAAGGTCAGATGCAGAGCGCTGGGAGAGAACTGCCCCAACGCCAGAGTCTGAAGCATCCACCTCAACAACGAACTGTGCTGTAGGGTCGGGATAGGATAAGACAGGATTTGAACAAAACAAACATTTAAACTGGGCAAAAGCCGAATCAGCTTCAAGTGATCATTAAAACTGAGTCTTAGCGGACAATAGCTTAGTGAGAGGGGCTGCAACTCTGCTATAATCGCGAATAAATCTACAATAATAATTAGCAAAACCCATAAATCTCTGAAGTTGCCTTCTGTTTGATGGAGTGGGCAACTCAGCCACTGCTTTGATCTTATCTGTGTCACTCTTGAACTGCCCCTTCTCAACAGCAATGAGTCAAGACGACAACAGAATGAAACAATGACGTCTCTGCTTTGACAGAAAGTCTGTTCTCCAGCAGACGTTGTAAAACCAACCTGACATGTTGCACGTGTTCATCCAAGGAGAAAGAGAAAATCAAGATGTCTATTAGAACATCATTTATGCGAGCTTGAAACACAGCAAGAGCATACGTTAACCCAAAAGCATTAGTTAACCCAAAAGGCATGACTAAATACTTAAAGTGTCCGAGTGGCGTGTTGAAAGCAGTCATTAATCATCCTCCTTTATTCTGACCAAATGGTAGGTTTTTCGAAAAAACTGTTTAGACAAAACGGAAGCACATGGAGGGCACTGAAAGCGGAGTCAATGAAGGGAAGAGGGTACTTGAGCCCCTTATAGCCAGTACAGGGCTGCAGGGATTTGTTCTTCCTGTCCACAAAAAAAAAAACAAAAAAAAACCTGCCCCTACTGGAGAGGTAGAGGGCAAATGAATTTGTCAGCCAGAGAGTCCGAGATGTATGCCTCCATAGCCTCCCTCTCTGGTTTGGAAAGGTTGTAGAGTTTGCTCGTCAACAGAGTTGCCCTGGAGAATAACTCAAAACCCTTGACTCATTAACACAGTCATAGAGCCTGTGTGGGGGTTGTGACAGGGCCCGATCCGTAGAAAACACCTCCTTCAGGTCATGATATTTAGAAGGGACTAAAGTAAGGTCTATTGGCTTGGGCGGAGCAAGAGGGTTGGAATTAGTAGATGGGACTGCAGCACAGAGACAATGGGTGTGGCAAAACTGGCTCCAATTAACCACAAATTGCGTGGACCAATCAATATGTGGGTTGTGAAGCACCAAGTAAAGGGAGATAGGCTCTCGATGGTTTCCAGAGACCAGCAACGACACAGGAACAGTCCGATGAGTAATCACTGTCAACAGATCAACACCGGGGGAGAGTACTTTTTTGGGTTTTTGAAGAAGCTCAAAAGTATTTTATTTAGAGATACAAAATCAGAGTCAATAAAATTGTCATCAGCACCCGAGAGCAAGAATGGAAAATGAGGTGTGACTACAGAAAACCCCTTTAGTTTAAGGACTCTATGAAAGACTCCTTCACTTTCATAGAGTGTGGAGAGATGGTAGGGGATGAGGTCCAAATGACCACCGAGTTGGTTTACACCGGAAGACATGTTCTGGAGGTCGGACATAATCTCTTGCAGAGCCTTCTCATGTTGACCAACACGAACTCCTTGCAAAGACAAAGCGTGCCTGACTTCTTCAGCCTCTTCAGGGTCCATGTTGGTTAGATGATTCTGTTACGGTTTTAGCTTAGTGGACTCCAAATGCAGAGGCAGAGCCAGGAATAAAGTTTAAATTTATTGGAAAACAAAAATTTGAGCAGGCAGAGGAGGCATGGAGCTGGCTGGCTTGCTGGAAGGAGGGCACAAGGTGCAGTCCTGAGAGAAAACCAGCCACGCCCACTGCCAAACAAATGCACTGCTGACACAAGAACACAATCCAAAACATAAACCTCACACTTACATTAACATCAAAGACTACTGTAAAGAATGTCATGGTCAGCTACACATGTCAGCGACAAAGAGCTTACAATTTACAGCCCAATGGTGTTACAGTGTCTTCTAAAACAGTAATAACACACTCCACACTGGCTCTTCCAAGCGGCCCATGTCTGGACAGTTGTGGAAGGAGATAACCAAAGTGCTGTCTAAGGGTTATACATGAGTCACATGCATGGTGGGCATTACAAGCATCAAAAAGGATACATTTTGGAGATCAATAGCCAGGTTTTGAAGATGTTGTTCAAAAGACATTATGAAAATGCAATATCAAACTGGTTGACACCTGTACCAAAAGAAGTGGTCAGTGGTTTCTCTTTGGCCATTCTGGGCGCACTGGTGAAGGCTTTTACACCCCATCTTGATATTAAGACTTACCTCAATGCATGCTTTCATGTTATGCTTGGAAACATTCTGCAAAACTGCCACTGTGTTACATCCAAGTTGATGTTGCTCACTGTGTCTAAAGGATCTGTCAGAGGGACTGTCTGAAAAAGAAAACACACTTTATTAAAGATTTCTTTATCAGATCTTTAACACAGGTAATCAAATCACAGTCTGGAGCATGCCAAAGGACTCTTACTGGCCATTATGGTTGTGGCAATCAGTGAAGTAGTGGGAAACAACAGTGCTAGTGTCCTATTCTCATCACAAACATTCAAAGAATATATAAAGGCCCAAATTGCTGGAGAAATTTAAGTGTTTGTGTCACGGTGTCCCCAAATTCCCTGTACTTCCGCGAGGGTGTGTGGCCCTTTAAGACAGGTGACGTCGGGCTAGTCCCTGACGAGGAGCGCCGGCACACCTGGGGAATCACAGGGACCAATGAGGCATCCTCGTGTCTAGTTTAAAAAGGCAGAAAAAAAAGGAACGCCAGGGAGGACACGACAGAGCGGATGGAGAAGCACTGCCGGAAAAGGAGAGGGTGTATGGGATCGCGGAAGGAGAGATGGGCCCTGGTGAACCCCGGGCAGGGAAGAAGGAAGCCGGGAGGACCTCGACAGCGACCTGAGCCCAGTGGACCCAGGAGAAGGCGAACGGTCGGGCGAGGTGCGGAGGGCTGAAGAGGAAGCCTGGAGCCCCCCTGAGACCGGAGAGCCAAGACAAGGGACTGGGACGAACGAGTGACTGCAGCGATAACAGAGAAGGAACAAGGAGGAGGAACAAGAGAAAGGGGAGAGAAGCAACGGGATCAGGAAGAACAGACGGGAAGGAACGAGAAACGGACGGAAAGGAAGAGGGGTAACGAAAGGAGAAACAGAGGACCGGGTACGGAAACGCTGAAATTGGAGAAGAGCTGAGGTACCAAGGCATACAGGCAGCTCGAAAGAAGACGCCCCCGGAGCCCCCCGAGGCAGGACGATCCACCATACAACACTCGCAACATAGACTCCCGACAAACAAACACGTAGCCTACGACTTGAATTGTGCTGTTTCCTTCTACTGTGAGACTGCTTTGTTCCTATCCCCCAGTCCCGACGAGGATCGCGGAGGGCCCTGCCACGTCGAGTTCCCGTGGACCTGAGGCTGGAGACTGTGTACAACCAGAGCCGGCCCTAGACCTTTGGGGGCCCTAAGCAAAATTGGTTGGAGGCCCCTTTGACCGTTTTAAGTAAGGCCTACAGAAATGAATGACTACCTTGTAACTATACTGTACATATTATATCTACTATGTTATTTTTTTAATTTTTTAGTCTATTAAATTATGTTTTAATTATTCTATGCATGCTGTATGTTAATTATCTTTTTTACGCTGCTGGCCCTGAGTAAGTATTTCATCTTATGTGGCAACATGTACAGAATGACAATAAAAGACCTTGAGTTCTTGAGTTGTTTTGGTTTGCTTAATGGCAGCATATACTTTAATAGTGCCCCTGGAAAGGGGACATAAGGAGTAAATTAATGTTAGCCCTTTAGTGTAGAAGCCAAACTGGGTTTATATTCTGTTAAATCTTTTAACATCACAGCAAATGTATAATACTAAACCAATTTTATGCATCATGTTATTAGCATTTATTACATGGCTTACATCCCAATGTAGAATGCGGTTTGTTATTTCTTGATAACAGACCGCTGGGAAGTAGAACACACCATTGCCATGAAAAACAAAGCGTTGCTATGGACGCGGAGCGGACTATTTACTTTAACATGAAGTCACAGTGTGCAGCGATGCGCTGCTCAAGTGCGCATTTAAAAGTTCACGGCTGAAAGCGAAGAAATGTCGAGCGCACAAATCCTAATGTATATCTGTATATAATAAGTGGGAGGCCTGACAAAGCGTTTATTTTGGCTATTGAGAAAATTACAAATGGCTCATTAAATCATTTATGGTTCATTTTATGTTATGGGTTCCAAAGCCCATTTGAAGCTGCCCCTTGGGGCTCCCCTGCCGCTTTGGTGACTCTAGATAACGTCTAGCTGATTGCTGGCCCCTGTGGCGGCAACGTCTTATTTGAATGTCTGCCCTATCAACATTCGATGGTTCTTTCTGTGCCTACCATGGTGACCACGGGTAACGGGGAACCAGGGTTCAATTCGAATAGAGGAAGCCTGAGACATGGCTACTACATCCAAGGAAGGCAGCAGGCGCGCAAATTACCCACTCCCAACTTGGAGAGGTAGTGACAAAAAACAACAATACAGGACTCTTTCGAGGCCCTGTAATTGGAATGAGTACACTTTGAATTCTTTAACGAGGATCAATTGAACGGCAAGTCTGGTGCTAGCAGCCGCGGTAATTCCAGCTCCAATAACATATCTTAAGGTTGATGCTGTTTAAAAGCTCGTAGTTGGATCTTAGGATTTATCTGACAAGCCACAATTTATCCCAGCCCCTGCCTCGGTGCCCCTTCAATGCCTTTAGCTGACTGTCCCATGGAGGTTGAAGTGTTTACTTTGAAAGATTTTGAGTGTTCAAAGCGGGCCCAGTAGCCTGAACAGCGCAGCTAGGAATAATGCAATAGGACTCTAGTTCTGTTTTGTGGGATTACTTCTCTGAACTGGGGCCATAATTAAGAGGGATGGCAGGGGGCGTTTGTATTGTCCCGCTAGAGATGAGATTCTTGCACTGGCACTAGACGGACAAAAGCATTTGACAAGAATGTTTTTATTAATCAAGAACAAAAGTTGGAGGTTTGGAGATGATCCGATACCGACGTAGTTCCGACCATAAACAATGTCAACTAGCGATCCAGCAGCGTTATTCTCATGACCTGCCTGGCAGCGTCCAGGGAACCAAAGTGTTTGGGTTCTGGGGGCAGTACAATTGCAAAGCTGAAATTTAAAGGAATTGACGGATTGTGCCCTTCCATATTTAAGCTTATTATTTAGCCATCTAAGGCTAAATACCAACACAAGACCGATAGTCGATAAGTACATTAAGGGAAAGTTGAAAAGAGCTTTGAAGAGAGAGTTTAAAAGGGCTTGAAACCATAGAGAGGTAAACGTGTGGGGCCCGGGCAGTCTGTCTTGGGAATTCTCGGTGGGACGGCTACTCGGTGTCAGAGGATAGTGCTAACTGGCCCTTTCTGGGCATATTTCCTCTGCAACGGTGTACTGCGACAGGCTCTGGGTCGGCTTAATAATATTGATATGCACACATAAATACTGATACGCACACACAAATCTTAACACGCACACACAAATCTTAACACACGCACGCACAAATCTTAATACACACACACAAATTTCATTACAGAAATCTTGTGACAATACTTTTGTGACAATACTAGCCCCATAGTTCATGTTAACTCAAAGTACTTATCTGCATTCTAGTGGTTTGAATTGTGCAAAATAAACTTGCCTTGTCCTGTTTTGTTAAGAGCTTGTGTGTCATATGTATATGATGGTTTTCAGGACCAGGCAAAAGGACTCACAGAGCAGATCCCACAAACGACAGAGGTTTCAATATCTTTTATTTCCGAGGCAAAGGTACAAAATCCAAGAGACGTGATCCAAAAACAAGGAGAAGGTCAAAACCACTAGAAACCACCAAACAACACACTAGGGCCCGCTGAACCACTCACACAGGGGCCGAGACAATCTGGCGCAGGACAGGGGAAAACACACAGACTATAAAGGGAACACAATGAGACGCAGGTGGAACACATTAGGGGCGGAGCAGGTAATCACTGTGGAGACACAAGGGCAGGAAGACAATCTGGAACACAGACAGGGGTTAGTGATTTCACAATAAGACACAGGAAAATATACATAACATATACAGACATGAGGGTGGGACATGACAATGGGTGGACATCCTAATGGTTCAGCGCATAGAACATTTTACACAACTGTCACTGGATGGAACATATGTTGGCTTATACATCAAGATACAACATAATTTTTTCACCCATTAATGTAGACAGATTTTATTCATCAAACTTGCCTCACGCCCAAAGCAGAGGGAACAGTGAGTAAGACTATACTGCGATAAACAGCCTGGCAGAGTGCAGGGCGTGTATCCGAAGCTTTATCCGAGCCAGCACTAGCCCGGTAGTGGAAAGCTCGATAATCTGCACATCTCAACGGACATTAGAGTCTGTGGCCGGAAGGCAGGTGCCCTAATTTCCAGTAAGCGGCAGTTATTACTGAACAGATCTTCTTAAAATGGAGCAGGTAATGGCCCATGGTGCTGTGGGTGTGCATCTAAGCTGCCTATTAGAGCTTAATGTGATTTACACTGTGGAAACTCACAAGGACAAACAGCAGTGTGTCATGACTACACAAGGGTTTTCTACTACAAAAGTCTTAGCACACTAAATATAATCTATTTAGTAAATGTAATACTATTTATTGAAGTATGTCTGCTATAGTTATGTGAGGTAGAAACAGGAAATTAAATATGACAGCTCCTCAATGGCCTTTAGGAGCAGGGTGCTCAAAGCAGACAACTCAAAAGAAAATGAACTAGACGATGTGCTTATAGGAGCTTTAATAGGGTATCCTGGAAAACCTGGAAATCTAAAGAGTAGTTTTTAAATAATTAAATGTCCTCGAAATAAAGTATTGCCTTGGAAATTTGGAATGGTTTGAAACTCATCTGGCTTTAGATAAACAATAAAAAATATATATTTTTGAGATTTGACCTTCTGAGAATCTTCACAGGACACATGCTCATAAATGTCTGGTGATTGTCTGGTTATGGTTTTACTGAGTAGGTAGTAGGAACAGTGTGTGTGATCTGGGAATGATGCCATGGCCGTTATCTGTGTTTGTAACACAAAGCTGATGGATGAAGGCAGCTCCCTTTAGTATAGATACTACATGTATTTGAACATGTGTGCAATATATCTAATCAGTGAAAAATAATGTACAAAGAGCTATATGAGAGTCTTCACGCTCCGTGTACTCTATGCCATTAACTGTACATGAACACCATGTCCACTCCATGTTGGTGCTTAGTTGCCAGTGGAATATCTTTCAGGTGAAAAAGATTTGTGGGTTGTGTTCAGAGAGCATGTATGAGGGGTTGAAAAGGGCTTACAATATACTTTAGCAGGCAGCCTACTCATTTATGTCTGCATAAACAAATCTGTTTTACAGAACATTAGGGGATTGGATTTTTAGATTGTTCTTTATATTTCCATCTACACACTGTATTTCTAGTCTAAAACTTTAATGTGTGGTAGATGAGTGTTTTTTGGATAAAGAATTGGACAAACATCATCTGACAAAATGACGAAATTATCTTGAATGGGCTTGGAATTTGCCTCTTTATCAACGTAATGCCTAATGAACAGGACGATGCATGTTAGTTTTTCTTAGTTTTTACAAAGTTGGGGTGTGTTTGTTATAGTCAGCAGAATAGAGTTTAAGGTCAGGATATCATGTGCATATAAATGCGTTTTACAAACTGCTGTAGTCTACCCGGAGAATGAGAAATTAGAGCAAAATGCATGCATCTATGGGAGAGCACCTTCTTAACCCCTAACATCCACAAGGAGGCCAGACCAATCAGCAACACGGGCCAGAATGCACCGGAACCTGCAAGACCCGATCGGGAGATACAGACAGCCGTCTCCCTGGAGCCTCACATGAAGGACCATCCACAGGGCTTGTCCTCATTAAGTCTCCATTAGCCGAAGTGTAATGGATTTTTAATGAAGGAGGAAGACGCAAACACAAAGATGAGGCTGACTTGACCCGAGCGTCAGCAGGGAAGCCATCATCAGCCTCCTCCAGGGCACAAACACATCTTTCTGCTATGCTTCTGAGCATTTCCCCAAACCCTGTATGAACATTAACTTCAACATAAATGAGATAAGGATGAGTCTGTAATCCGTAACAACAACTGTTTCCTGAATACAAGCTGTTTTTGTTCTATTTTATATCTCATTAGCAGTTTTAAATTGTTTTGATAATGATGGGGCGGCGTTAGTAATACTCATAAGGTCCAGAAGTAATCAACTTCTCGTTTGTGTTGACTCATCAGTGGCCCAACTAAGACATCATGTGTGTCTATACGCAGGGGTGTGCATAACTAGAACATAGGTATACTTCCCCTTCCAATTATTTTAAGTAAAGCAGCGTCACCCTCTGATGTCCATCAAAATGTAGCTGTGATAAACTGAACCATGTTAAGCATAACTTAATAACAAGCTATGTGCAAATATAATAATAATAAAGCTAATGTGCAAAATAGTAGGCCAGTATTAGGCAGGTTACTGATGACGTTTTTTTTTTTTTTTTTTTTTTTTTGATAGAAGCTTGCCAGCGGCTACTGTTAAAACCAAATTAAACACACCATTTGGTTTGTTTTATTTAGATACAGAACATTAATGTACTGTCCAATAAACCCTATCTAACATACTACACGTTTTATGCAGTGAAGTTTTGCTCAGTGTGATATACTCTATGGGGATATCTGGGGTTGACTTCTAATCAATTGCAGCCGTCCCAGCTTTGGTTTAGAGATGGAGCACTGCGCTATTTTCCTGTGGGAATTGTGCTCATGGAGCCAACCAGACCACAGTTGCTCTTACAGTAGTCACAGGGGGCTGTGGGCCACAGACAGCAGTACCATGTGGTAACCCCTGTGGTTCACTTAATGAAAACCCATGAAGCAGTGGGTAAGCGCTGTAGGAGAATGGAAGGAAAAGCTCCTGCAGGGCCAGCCAGTAACAGGGGAGCTGCAGCAGGTGCAAATGAAAGTAAGCAGTATGCATACTGAATTATTACATATCCAAATGTCACAAAATAAATGGAGTAGTCTGTTTGGTTTTCTGTTCCTGTTGGGTCTTTATTTATCTGTATTATTTGAGCCCCATCGACAAATTCAAACCATAACATGCACTGATTGACCAGGAAAACTGAAGCAAGCTGAACTATTGCTAAAGTTCCTAAAGGACTGAAGCAATACTCCACCTTTAATTACAGTATGGTCATTGGATGTGAGCAGACCAAGAACAAAGTCCAAGGAAATGAGTGGCCAACGTCAGTGTAAATAACACTGGAGAGGCTGGCTTATTGGCAGATGCCAAATCGGTGAGTACAAAGGAGACTAGGTGTGGCTGCTTCATTGAGTATGTCTACAGCATGAGGAAGTCATATACATCACCTGCCTAAAGTTACTGGAACAAGGGTGGTCTCTTTTTACTCTGACGACATGCAAATAAAAGACATTCTTCCTTTCCTCACAAGACAGGTCTTTGTGTTTCTGGGGTGTTGTCATACGGGATTTCCGGCTCACTATCCCTCTCCAGTGAGTTTGTCAAGATAAATGTATAGAGAGGAAAACCATTTTAAAATAAATTGCAAAAATACATTGTTGTCAAAATCTCACACTACAACTGGTGGGGCCAATTGCTTCCTTGCCTCTTTAAGTTGGGCAACACTCTAGTGTTTTGGATCTGCCTTTCTGTGTCTTTTTTATTTTGCTTCTCTTCCATCTTCAAACCTTCCATTTACAAAATAAAAACAACATTTGAGAAAATAGAAAACAACATGTTATTTGAAGGTGTATTTTCGTCCTTTAATCAAGTCCATGACCAGCTTGATTTGCATTTGTCTAAATTTAGAGTCCCGTTCTCTCCTGAGCCTGATCATTAACACATTTATTGATTTCACCAAGCAGCCCTGAAGCTTGTGTCTGCAGCCCAGTTTGATATAAAGAGGTAAAGACACAACGGTTAATTGCAGGCTCCAAAAGGTCACTTTTAATGAATGTTGGGACATTATATTGCAGCTGTGATTATCCAAGTGTTTTTTCAAGAATACAGAACATTCCTTTTTCCATCAGAAAACAGTGCCAGACCAAGGACTATGTAATGTTTTTGAATTCAGCTTGTGACATGTGTGGACATATTTCTTCAGATGACAGTCAGTTTACATGCGACTCCTGGTCACCAATAATTAATAGACACAAATACAAAACTAACAATACATAATCCCACCATGGTTCGCAAAGGGATAGAGCAAATCCCAGCTAGTTTAGATATGAAATCAATCAAATATATAGTTAAGAATAAATAATCATACTACTGCAGGATATATTATAAGTGCATCTTACGCTCACCTTGATGCCGATAATGTTGATAAGCTTATATTTTCACAGAAGAACCTCAATCCACAGGAACAGTTCAATTTTATAGAATACTTTAAAGTACTACTGCACATGGCATTCAATTAATGTTTACAGGAATCAGTTCATTTCAAATGTTAAAAGCAAAGTTTTTTTTTCAGGTGGGGTGTTTTCACATGTTTTCACATGGACCCCATTGGGGGACTTCAGGGATTCAGACACTCAGAAAATTTTGGCAAAGCAGCACATCTCTGAGACTCAGCTACAAGCAAAAATAAGCCATTTACATTTTTTTTCAAACACAGACCAAACAGCAACAAACAAAAACAGGTGGTATCAAAATATGCCAAATTCTGCCCTATTCTTTATAATGGAGACTCCGCCTGACCATTTCATAAAACAATCTCAAACAATAGTTTTGGTTTGTTTCACATTAGAACAAGTATATTTGGTGCAGGTAATGTTGACGTGTGTGGCTGTAATTTCAATTAGTGTTTGAGCTTCAGCAGACTTTATCTAAAGGGATCCATTGTATTAATTTTTTTTTTTTTTTAGGCGGAAATGTTTTTGGGGTTATTTTGTTTTCAATCTTGATTTATTCTAAAAATGTACCATTGCACATTCAAATTTACATCCTGAGAAATCTCACAAGTGCCCTCTTTATTTTAAAACCAGAATTATTGAAATACACCTTGTAGTTAAGTAGTCAATTTACTGTGGACATGTCCTTTTCAAGCAGACACACCAAAAAACAGAGTGTTTAAGTCCTGTGAACAGCCATTTCACTTGCAAGGATCACAACTATATTAAGTTGATATGTTTATTGAAAAGATATACAGTATAATCTGAATAAATGAGATGATGGAGGATGAAGCGTGATAATGATTCTAGAGATGATAGACGAAGAGAGATGAAGAGGGTTTCCGTCTCGAGTCCCCAAAGATGAATTGTGTTGAATTTGGTGTGCACGGCAGGGTTTGAATTTGGCCTTAGTTAAGCACTTCAGCCTGGATGACTGCCCGGGCTGAAGCAGAGATGCTGTGACATCACCAGTGGAGCAGGGACTTGATCAGATACATGATTGATCGAACAGTGTTTGGCGAACAGACATTTCTCCAGAGACCCTTGGATCAGTCCGAGAAGCAGCTGGAGGTGTTGATATGGCTGCCATTTTGCGGCTACAGACTCTTCAACCTCCAAACATTCTAACACATTCATACACCAGAGCCACAGACATTGGGGGCAAGGTTGCCATGGCCCAGGTGCAGAAAGACTCCCAATGCTTAACCCCAGACACAGGTAAAGGGTTTAACCAAAATGTATTTCTTAAATGATAAAACAAAAACTAGAAAACAAGATAACCAAGGTGAAGGACCAAGCACAAAATATCCGGGATAATAAATACAAGGAAAAATCCAGACTAGGCATATTCACAAAGACAAGGACCATAGACCAGACTCACGGAAGATACGACGACGACCTGGCACCGAGTTAAAAAGACAAACAGGTATATATAGACAAAGACAACAAGGGACAAGTGAAACATATTAGGGCGGGGCAGGTAATCACACAGAACGGAAAGACACCAGGCAGGAAGCAATTCACAAACACAGACAGGGGCAAAACATATCAAAATAAAACCCAGAACTCAAATACAAACTTGAAACCAAAATCAGACACAACAACCAACTAAAAACCCACAAAGAACATAACATCAGAAACAACACAGACAGATACACAGAACTAACAGAACAAACAGACTATATAAACTGACGTGAACCCTGACAAAGGTGGATTAAGGGCCTTGCCCAAGGACACAACAACAGTATGAACTGGGGAAAATGGGAATTGAACCGCCAACCTTCTGGTTGAACAAAATGCTCTGTACTTTTTCAACAAATCCAACCAACACCATTCAGGAAATCAGGCACCTTAGATTTCACTAAGACACTGCTTTAGGATAAGATGCAGGATATTTAGTCCTTTTGTAGCAAACTCACAATATTCCGCTTTGACTTTAATCCAGAATGTTGTGAAATTTGAAGTTGTTAATTGCCTCTGTCCAGACGGTTATGGTATTTTCTTTTAAATGCAGTTTTTTTAAGTGTGGAAAAGATTATTATTATTTATAATATTATTATTAGTAGTAGTATATGGACTAAAACCTTATGGACATAAAACAAAATGTTACACAGTTTAACCTCGGCACAAAGGCAACATTTGAAAAGGGCCAATTACCACTCCATGTGGCTTCAGTCATTTGCCATTAACATTGCACGTGCTGAGGATTACTTGAAATGTTAAACCGCATCTCCTCATTACATCTCAGGGTCATTAGCTATCTGACTCTCGAATTTGGCAAATTGATGAATTGGTTGGATTACACAGCAAGCTGATCTGGTCATGGATGGGCCCAACACATACGTTCATGTAGACCTCCGTTGCTCATTGTGACGTGGAGCGCGTGGTGACTTTAATAACAAGCATCACTTTGAGTTGGCTGTAAATGCAAATGAGAACAGTGTCGAATGACCTCTGCTCTGTTTGATCTCACACATGTCAAACTATTTTTTACTAATTTGACTCTGTTTGTGGACCGCTATAAATGGGGCCAAGTGTTAGTGTTAGGTGGTCAGTGTGATCCTTGTAGTCATGTCAGTGTTTTGCTCAGTCACACAAGGTACCCACTTCCAAACAACGTGTGCCAGACCGATATGGTAAATTAGACATACTGGACAATTAAATATTAAACTGAACACAGTAATATTTAGGGACACTCCTTACCTTTTTGTATCTTTTTGGTGCATTGCCATGGCAACACAGTGGAAGATGGTAGTGATCCTCATTTACTTCTTGGTTCCTTAACACACAAGGGATGTGTGTACCACATTTAATTTTTCTATGAACAAACAGTTAGATTGGTTAATCAGATTGTGTTTAGGTTGCAAATGTGCATCAACATGCCATTGAGTCAAACCAAATCCATCAATTACAAAAGAGAGTTACAGGACATTGTCTACTCCCTAAAATGGCCACGTCATCCCAGCAGCAATGGCTTCTACAGTGGGGGTGCTCAAAAGTTTGAAGATCTGACAGTATTTTAACAACACCAAGACACTCTTACACATGCATGCACCAACTGTTTCATCTTGTGGATGGCAGCTGATATCCTTGACAACGAGTCATTGGGTTGCATTCTCATTAGCAACTGCTCTCTTCTCTTTCTCTCCTCTTGATCCTGGTATCTCGGTTTGTTAATCTTAACCCTTCAAAGTCAGTGGCATTTTCTGCATACTCCTCGTGTGGTCATTTATGGAGAAAAAAAACACTTAAGTTTGTTTATCACTACAACTTTAAATGATACAGTTTAGCCGATATTGTGATTCCTGGATGTCAAGTCGCAGTATAGCACCCTCAGACCCCTCAGATGTCACTGTTGCATCGTAGGTTAACCATGGTCACAGCAGAAAAATGAGAACACAATGGCTTCTTCCCACCACCCAAACACATGGATGTATAGGTTAACTGGCTAACTGTTCAGGGTGTACTCCATCTAAGACCCAAAGTTGCTCCAGTCACCTACAACCTCTAATAGGACCAAGCGGAAGAAAATGAATGAACAAATGTACTATTTTATCTCATATGTCTTCTATGCAGACAGGGGCCAGTCATACTTATATTTATTCATTGGGATTGTTACTCCAAAAACAGTCTCTCCCTGCTCTTTTGTTACAAATGTTGGAACCAATGTAAAGTTTGTCTGTTTAATTCCACTCAGAAAAAGGTATAAGTCTAGTGCTGGAACACAATACCTGCGTTAACATGAGGTCAGCCCACGTGTTGTGCTGCTGGTCAATGCACTAGGGGCCCTTACCTTTGGCCACACCTCACACAGGAGAGGGCACTTCCTGCCACAGTATCAGTAGTTTTTCACTGTCCAAGTGTCCAACCAGGGGTGACCAACTGGTTCGAACTGGTTTCAACAAATGAGGTATTTAGTGTCTTAATCTAGTGTGCAGTGTATCATGCAAAGTTTGCAAATAACATACAGAAAAGTTATAAAAAGTGTTTCTTATTATAAAACACTAACAGTTATCTTTTCTTCTTTTATTGTCATTTCCTTTTTATCCAAGTATTACTTTACCACAGTATATCAAGACAAATACTAAATGATGCAATAAGTTTTAGTGCATTGTTATCAGGTATCTTGCCAAATCCTACTTGTTGCCCTTTTCAGATATTTTCTGTATGAGCAGAGATTAGAGTGGAGGTGTTTGGTAGTGCATGTTACAAGCTGAATTCATATTTCTTGTCATCTGATGAATAAATAGAAACTGTAAACAAAGTCCTGGCCTTTATTGTCATTATTACACAAACAGTAAAATAAAATCCACAACCCAGAGGTCCCTTTGTTACACCAATCATTCTTGAAACTGACATTAAACTGGCACAAGCCAGACTAACAGTGTTTCCAAAGCTTGAAGAGTTCTGCAGCTATTTGACAAATGGCCGACGAGCTGTGGAGGAGTACTCACAGCTGCGAATCACAGACCACGCTGCTCTGCCAACTTCTGCTTCATTCTCCTGGCAGTCCACCAAACAGTTGGCCCCTCAACTGTATTTTCATCCAATTAACCAAATTGTAGATCCTTGTGTAAGGTCCAGCAATAGCTTTAGAGTATGCATGGCCAGTGTAAAAATCTGTCTGGTGTAAAAATCACTGTTATAGAGAAAAATTGTTTGTAGGCAGCCTTATGTTGGTCTGGGACATGAATGTGAAAGAAGGCAGAGAGAGGAGAGGAGAGGAGAGGAGAAAAGAAGAAGGAGAAATAAATTAAGCACAATGTAACTGTAACTGTAACTTCCTCTCCTCAGGATCGAACTCAGGATAATACTCATTGAGATTAAAAATCATTTTTGCAAGATTGTCTTGGCCAATTCATAAATAAATAAATACTGAGCAGTGGCTCAGTGGTAAAGTGGTTGTCTCTCAAGCGGAAGGTTGGTGGTTTGATTGCCGCTCACCCCTACAGTTCATACTATTGTATGCGCCCAGTGGTGTTCCAGCTGTAACACTGGTGAATTGAAGCTTAATGTAAGTCGCTTTGGATGAAAGCATCGGCTAAAAGAATAATAAGGTTATAATTTTATAAAAATCAACAAGTGAAAGAATATGCTTTAATGTTACTTACGTTTGTTTTGAATTGTTTAAAGAAAACCAAGTATTTCCGTTTTAAATCTTTCTGCAATTCATTCCAAGAATGCAGGGCTGCAAAACTTTAAAGCTTTCTTTCCTAGTTCAGTGCAAGTTTTAGGCTCCGAGAGTAAAAGTAAGTCCTGTGTGCACAGGCTGTAGCTGTTTGTGCTCCTTTGCTCTGTGAACTCCTGCGGATAAAAGGGGAGAAGCCCGAGTATAGATTTATAAATAAAGAGATACCAATGTTTCAGTCTTCTGAAAGCTGATCTGAAACGCTGTCCAACCCACACGAGGATATAGAACACAGTGGTGAGTGAGGGATTTGCAACGATGAAACGTAATAATGTCTGTACTGTTGCCGGCCATTATAGGGTGGCACAAGCCCAGCTCCAGCCACTACAAATTATTGGGACACCTTTTGAAAGAATTGGTATGGACATTATAGGCCCCCAGGTATTGTAGGCTATCCACTCAGGTCTATTAAGGCCAAACAGGTGGCCAATTTTCTTTTACAGCTTTTCTCTAGGGTGGGGGTAGCTAAGGAAATTCCTTAAACAAGTGTACCAGCTGTTGGGGGTCAAGGGAATAGGGACCACCCCCCATCACCCCCAAACCAGACACTTAAAAACATGCTTTGTAAGTCTGTCTCCACTACAAGAAAGGACTGGGACCAGTGGCTTCCATATCTGCTCTTCGCTTACCGAGAAGTCCCTCAACCGGCTTCTCACCGTTTGAGTTAGTATACGGACGCCAAGTGAGGGGACCCCTGGACCTGCTGAAGGACCACTGGGAGTGCAACGAGACAGAAGAAGGCAATATTGTGGCCTACGTCCTTAAAATAAGGGAGTGGTTTGAGACAATGGCAACGTTGGCACAGGAAAATCTAAAAGCAGCACAGACATCTCAGAAAACCTGGTATGACCAGAAGGAAAGTCAGAGGGTTCATCGGTCTTGTGGCATGGTACAAGAAGTACATCCCTCAGTTTGCCGAGAGAACAGCAGTCTTAAATGACTTGACCAAGAATTTTGCCCCAAATAAAGTTTGATGGACAGATGAGTGTGAAAAGTCCTTTGAGGACTTAAAGGAGGCAATTTGTAACAACCTGTCCTACAAAGCCCTGATTTTGATCAGCCCCTCTTCCTACAGAGATGCTTCGGGGGTGGGACTGGGAGCAGTCCTACTCCAAGAGAAGAATGGAGAGAGAAGGCCAGTGTTCCTTAGTCGATGGCTGGACCGAGAGACAAGATACTCCATAGTAGAACTGGAGTGTCTGGCAATGAAGTGGGCCATTGACTCGCTGCGATACTACCCGCTTGGCCGACACTTTATCCTGGAGACTAACCATCGGGCCTCCAGTGGTGGCTGCACTGCACAAAGGAGGCCAACATTCGTATCGCTGGATGGTACCTTGCACTGCAGCCTTACAACATTACTGTCAAGTTCCAGCTGAGAAAGAACAACATTGAGGCTAACTGTCACAATCGGCAGAAGACTAAGGCTTCGCCATTCTGAGAAGAGGGGAGACATGTAACAAACAGCCAGTTTGTTACCCAGGAAAAGCACTTTAACACTGCACTCTTGCACATTAGAATGTTTGCACTTTAAAAGCACACAGAACTTTAAACAACAGTAATTTGCACATATACAGTAAGGAAATAATTGCACAAAATTTGGTTTTAGAGTATTTATTGAAAAATCTGAATGCCATTCGTCATTTTGACAGATTATTCTGAGGGTGATCTATTGTAATGTATTGTAACTCCTGACCAGTTGGTAGCGAATGTAAATCTCAATCAGCAATTATCTTGAATCATGTCGTCTTTGTCATGCCTCATTCAGTTGCAAAAAGGTCACGGCAGCAGTTTTTTCAAACCGCCAAATAGTTCTGATATTGTTAATAAAAGTGAAAAAGAGGACATGATGTAGTGGAGGATGAAGGAGGACAAACAGAGAACACTGAGCAGTCACCGACAGCTGTTACGGGACAATCAAGCAGGAAAAAGGAAGAGAAGAAGAGGGAGTATTGTGTTCTGTGGGAACCGGAGTTGACTAAGGCTGAGGTAGGAAGGATAAAAAATGTTCTGCAATATCTGTAGCAAAGCTAGCACAAATAACAAACTTGTCAGTGGTGCACAACAACAGCAATTGGATTAAGTTCAGTTAATTTTTGTCGGAATCATACTGTGTGCTCTAGAGTTCAAGCACAAAATATCCTTTCACTTTTTGTGTAATGTTATCTGTTGTTCTTAAACAAAACAAATAATCTGTCCTCTTTGCTTGTCTTGAAGTTTCTTAAAATGTGAGTAAAAAAATAAACCATTTTAGTATTATTAAAGTATAAAAATTTAAAATGACGGGTAATAGACGAGGTCGGAACATTTACGACTCCGTCCGTCAAAATGAGGGTGACCTCTGGTTCTCGCCTTACTTTTGTCTTGTGTCCAAGTGTTAAAAGAGTCCCCAGAGAAACAGGAGCTGATTTAAAGGTTCCCACCTGGACCATGTCAAGGGAATGTGTAGGGGTAACAGGTTTAGGTGTTTTTGGGGTTTTAGTCGGGTAATCCAATTTAGGTAGCAGGTATTTAAGGCTCCTTTTCAATCATTGTATGTGCTTCTTTTTCTTCTTCTTGGATCTGTTGCTGTAAAAGCCACGGCTCTGCTGCCTCCAGTGCATAGTGTACTTTATTTTTTAAAAATAAATAATTGAAAATTAAAAGTTGTGGATTACGCCATGTTTGCCTCTGCTTACTCTTTATCTTCTCACTGCTCCAAATGGCCAGTTCCCTATCAAAAGCTACACTCGATGCTGTGTAGCATACGCTATGGGAAAAAATTCTTTGTGTGACCGTTTGTAAAGCATGTGTGGCAAACACGTGCTTACAGTGAAGGTAAACAGTACACCTCTGAACAGTGTCTGGGAGGCTGTGGTTGCAGCTGCACAAAAAGTTGATTCTGACCAGATCAAGAAACTGACTGACTCCGTGAATGGAAGACTTGGGACTGTTTTCAACTGTTTTTTTTTTGTTTTTGAAATTTCAGAAATGTTTATTTGTCAATTTTGAGTTTGTTTATTATTCTCAATTTAACAGGTAAAATTAAACAAGTGAGATGGGAAAATTTTTGTTTTACATTTAATTGCATAATAATGCTGCACACTAATAGCTGCCTAATAATGGTGTACCTGTAGATATTCTCTTAAGAAAGCCAAAACTACTATACTAAAATACTTGTTCAGGTTTGAGGGTTTGTTAACATTTTGGATTGACCAAGAGCACTGTAGTTGTACAATAACAAAATGAATCCTCTAAATTACAACTTGTCTAGTAATTGTGCACACAGTGTAGAGATTAAATTTAACATTAAACTTAATAGCTTAACTCTTGTAGTTTTCCTAAATTTATAAAATTGCTTCATTTAAAAAATAATCCCATTACTTCATACTCCCCCTTGAAAAGACAAAAGTTTATTGTTTCAATCCTTGAAATGCTGGCGTTATTTAATTGTGATTCAAACTGTCTGTGTCAATCCACTCTAGTCTCGGATACAAATAATACACTAACTATAATGGAACAGATTCAACAGTACTTGGAAAATCCTCAGATAGCCTGTCACCCTTTCTGTGTTAGGGCTGAAATTATTAAAATATATGGCCTGAAAAGGTGCAATAAAATAATGCATATCAATCTCGTAAAACCACACATTTCTTTACCTATCTTTAGAATAAGAGTCAGGAAACAATGTACTAGTAATAAATAGCGGGACATTGTGTGTGGATGTATAATGTATGCGTTGGAACTCATGTATTTCCCTTCAGCTCTACAGCTTTACTGCCAGAATAGATGAAGATGGATGGGTTTCAGTGAGAGCGTCTCGAGGAAGCAGAATATTGCTCGGCCGCAGTCTCCTGATGATACACTCAGCGCTGTTGTCAGCTGGTTATCAAAACAAAGACACAGCAGTTTGGAGCTGCTGACTCAGCCGAGGAGAAGCCAGGCTCTGTTTGGTGACGTCTTCTACTCTATCTTTAGTCTAGGATCAGAGTACATCAGAGGATATAAGATCAGAGTCACACCTAAACAAGTGGTTGTAACTCCTAGACTTAGTGGTGGAGGAAGTACTTAAGTTTAGTACTTAAGTAAAAGTACAACTACCCTGCAAAATATATACTTAAGTAAAAGTATAATTACTACATCAACATCTTACTTAAGTAAAAGTCATAAGTACATACTTTTAAATTTACTTTAAAGTATTTTTTTAAGTAAAAGTACAATCAGTTGTATCAATGTCTGGGTTGTTCATTTGTAACAATTGGGGCAATTGGGGCACTGAAACGCGAAACCAACGTGATTACATCTTTAGACTAAAAAGACAAGCTACTGACACTTACAACCAAGCATATCACACGGGTAAAATTGGTTTGATATTCGCATATACTTTCGCGCTAAATTGCTAAATAAATAATATATATACACACACAGTACAGGTCAACATTTTGGACACATTACTGTTACTATTGGACACATTATTGTTTTTGAAAGTAGTTTCTTCTGCTCATCAAGCCTGCATTTATTTGATCAAAAATACAGAAAGAAATGTAATATTGTGATATATTATTACAATTTAAAATAATTGGTTTTCAATTTATTATACTTTAAATTATCATTTATTTCGGTGATGCAAAGCTGAATTTTCGTTGAGTCAAAACAAACAGCTATTTTAGCCAACTACGAATGTACAGATATAGCAGTAGTTTGCTCATCTCCAAAAATGTAACGTACTAGCAAGCTATCGTCCCTGCTGTGCTAATAACCAGCTAAAGAAGTTGCCCTGTTAGGGTACCACCAACTTACGTCAAACAAATATTATACTGGTGTGATATTTTTGTTATGTTGACATCCGTTATTCTATAACAGTCATAGCACCATGTCATAGCAAGTTTGTAACTTAAATATTAATAACTAGCATTGCATGTCTTACCTCTATATGTTTCTTCAAATTTGAAGGGGAGTATTTAAACGCCAACAGTTTTTTGTGTTGAGGATGGTAATTTACAAATTGAAAACGCCAGGAGTCATTCTTTGAACCTTTAAATTCAAATAACGTGATTAAATAAGGCCAGGGATGTCTCTGAGAATCAGAGCTGCAGGGAACAGGCTCAAGCTCAGTCGACGTTGTTGGCTCTTCGTCCATGTTTGATATTTGGTATCCACCGTGTCCTTTTCTTCAATTTACATCAGTTCCGCTTGTGTTGTTTCAAAACGCGCGCTGAGCGCGTAAGTTCTTTGACTAATCAGATCTCCGATCTGTTTCAACGTGCATTGGCCAGCAACGCCAAAACTTCAGTCGACCAAATTTTTTTTATGCAAGATTCGGAAGGATGTAACGACACACATTTTCAAAATGTAATGGATTACAAAGTACAGATAATTGCTGAAAAATCTACTTGAGTAAAAGTATAAGTATGCATTATTTTTTTTACTTAAGTAAAGTATAGATACGTAAAAATGTACTTAAGTACAGTAACGAAGTACAAATACTTCGTTACATTCCACCACTGTATTTCTTGTCAACTGTGTCACTACATTCTCTGCTATTTGATTCATTGATATAGAAGTCCATATTTCTGAACCTCCAAAAAAAAGCTTATGACTAATTTGCTTAATGCACATTAGTGGAGCTAATCATTTAACACAACATATTTGTACAGTGTGAGTGCTGCCTGTCATTTGACCAGTACCAGGCATAATCTAAAAGTTTTTTTTTTATGACAACGGAAGTGGAGAATTTGCATTAGTTGTAACTTATAAAAGTTGTATTCAATGTAAAAGAATCCTGTGCTGTACTGTTATGCCATTTGTTGTACAGACCAATAATATATATATTCCAATAATATATTACAACTCATCTCAAATTAATGCAGACAATGGAACCCATTCAGAGCATGTCATTTTGTACAAACATGTATTAAGTTAGGACTTTGAGTAATGTCACCACAATGTGAGCCAAAGATGATGTTCAATGATCGTTCATGTCAGACGTGCCACTTGGCAAGGCAAGGCAAGGCAATTTTATTTATAGAGCACAATTCATACACTGGGTAACTCAAAGGGCTTTACAGGAATAAAAGACGATTTACAAGATTTAGATTTGGAAACATAAGAAAAATTAAAAGCATTATAAAAGAAGAAGAGTGCAGATAAAAAAACATTTTAAGTTGTGGTGTAAGCGGAGCTAAAAAGGAAGGTTTTTAACCTCCCCTTGAACATTGTTAAAGTTGAGGCTTGTTTTACTTCATCTGGGAGGTTGTTCCTAGCCTGGTTCTACCAGACTCTCGTACATTTCATTTGTACAGAGAGTCTGGCCTCGCTCCATTGACAAGCGTTTACTTCCTTGTATGCGGGAACTCTGTTGAAGTTTAAAACTATTGGATCTGCCCAGAGTCACTCAGGATCTGCCATAGCCAATCGCTAACGTGTGGTCGTGACGTATGTCATGCGCCGAAACCGACTGGAAACAACAAGTCACTCCCTCTGTTCGCTGATTGGTCCTACAAAAAATTGATTTCTGGAAACCTAAGAATATACAGCGATCCCAGACTAAGTACTAAAGCGAAATGAAATTGAGCGGAAGTACGTAGGAGGGCGGAGCCAGGCCAGGTTGTTCCAGGTTTTTGCTGCAGACATCTCTTTTTTTTCTTCACTTTACTTGTTTTTCTCCCACTCCTTTACCCTATCTGTTTGTTTCTCATGATGATTGGTCAGTGTTTTTCATTCTCTATGTGGAAATTAGCTTTCAACACAGAAATTGATAGAAAGGCAACTATCTTCACGTTACAGGGCTAACCAATCCATATATTATTTGTTCAATTGATTTTCAATTAAGAATCAAAAAATAATAATTCAATATTAAGTATTATGAATGTATCAGGTCTATGACTGAAGTAGCTATCATACTTTTAGCTGGTGATTCTCTTACCATCTATATATACTCCCTAGGGAGGCGTCCAGGAGGTATCCAGAACAGATGTGCTCTACTTTGAGCTCCTCCTGAGTGACCGAGCTCCTCACCCTATCTCTAAGGAAGCGCCCCGCCACCCTGCGGAGAAACCTCTTTTCGGTCGCCTGTATCCGGGATCTTGTTTTTTCGGTCATGACCCAAAGCCCATGACCATAGGTGAGAGTAGGAACGTAGCTTGACCGGTAAATCTTCACCACAACAGACCGGTACATCGTCCGCATCACTGCAGAAGTTGGATCTATCTGCCTGTCAACCTCCCGCTCCCTCCTTCCCTCACTTTTGATCAAGACCCCAAGACACTTGAGGCAGGATCTCTCCACCAACCTGAAGGGGGCAAGCCACCCTTTTCCGTCTGACAACCATGGTCTCGGACTTGGAGGTGCTGATTCTCATCTCAGCCGTCTCACACTCGGCCTCAAACCGTCCCAGTGCACACTGAAGTTCCTGGCCTTATGGAGCCAACAGGACAACATCATCTGCAAAAAGCACAGACTGTCCCCTAATCAGACTCCCTCCGGCCCCTGGCTGTGCCTAGAAATCCTGTCCATAAAGATAATGAACAAGACCGGTGACAAAGGGCAGCCCTGCCGGAGTCCAACATGCACTGGCAACAGGTCTGACTTACTGCCGGCAATGCGAACCAAGCTCCTGCTCGTACAGGGACCGGACAGCCCTTAGCAAAGGGTCCCGGACCCCATACTCCCAAAGCACTAGTCTATATGTAAAATCCCACTCCTGGCCTCCTTAAAGACTAGATCAGCAGCTGGGAGCGCTTTGCTAGAGGCCGGTGCTAAAGCAAGCTGTAGTGGGAGTTTGTGGGAATAAAGCACATAGAGTGTTAAATGTTGAACAATTACATTAAATTTTTGTTTAAAATACTGTAGAAAAACACTTAAGGTATTTTCACCATTGTACATTGTATGTTGCAGCTGAGTTTCTGTCCCTGTATGTTCGCAGGTGGTCTCATTTGCTGACTTGCATTTCTAAATGTATTCTGGGGCTCCTCCCATCTTACCTCTGCACATACATGCATAAAAACCAACAACAGTATGCTCTGCGCTCTCAGAAGAACAGACTGATGGAGGTTTCCAGAGTCAGAACGAGGTTGTGTAAGGCAGTGTTTCATTCGCTGTTCCCTGTGCATGGACTGACCTGTACAAAGACTTGAATCTATCTGAACATGTTACTTTAGGAGAATTTAAATCTATTCTAAAAATGCGTAAAATCAATGGGCTTGGGAAATGGAACTGTTTTTAAACTTGCACAAACTGACTATTTTATAACTATAGAGTAAAAATATTTGTGTTTTTGATAATGTCTTGTATTTGTCCGAAACCTTGGGTAATGCTGTCGTCTTGGCCTGGTCACTCTTGGAAAAGAGATTTTTAATCTCAATGAGGATTTCACCTGGTTAAATAAAGTATATAATAAAAAACTTTTTTTTTTATTCCCTTAACATCTGTTATTTTTAATGCTGGGCAACAATTAAAGAATTTAATTAATCGCACAAAGTTCTGCGAATAATCGCCATTATTGCATTATACAAAAAATGTTAGAATGAATAAAAAATTTGTGTATTGCATACTTTTATTTTGAACGTACTGCTATATAAACAAAAGTGCAATAACATTTGGTTTTGCAAACATTTTAAATAAATAAGGTGCTTTTTACAGCAGTTAAAAGTTAGTAGAAGTTGAAATAGTTCTTGTAAATCTCAACTTAAGCATTAATGTAATTAAATTAAATATTAAACCAACAATATTTGCCACTGCCAGGGCATTAATATTTTGTTTAGTTTGTTATAGAAAAACAAGTTATGTCCAGAGTCTCGATCATAACATTATAACAATGTTAACAATATAAATGTCTGTGTAGAACCTTGTAGCCGCGGTGAGGGTCAGAGTTGGGTCCTGGTGCTGCTAAAGGTTTGACGCGCTTAGAGACTATAATTAACAAATAATCTCAGATCTGATGTGCGTTTGGTAAGTTTATTGAGATTAAATAATACAGCTCAGCAGATAGATGATGGACATGAACCAGAATGCATAAACAGATAAATATATAATCTCAGACGTTCAGTATGCTTTGCGTTGCTTTGCTGTTGGTTTGCGGTCAACAAAAATTGCGGCTACCCGTACCTGACTCTCAACCACCTGGCCTCCTGAAAGTGCACACCTTTACTGCGCTCCCGTGAGCTCCGCCCCCTCATCACCAGACCTACACACACACACAGACACACACAGACACACACAAACACACACACACACACACACACACACACAGTGCACCCATGTTCTGTCTCCTTCTGTTTTGTGTTTTCATTACAGTCAGAGCAGGTGAGTGCAGTTCCCGCTGTTCATCAATATAATGCACTGTAACGCCGCAAGCTAATTATGGTTGCCTAGCGATATCCAGTAGTCTTCGGTGAGGGCAATAGTTGTAATGTCGTCGCTATTGCGTCACAATCAATGTGCCAACCATTGGCCCTCTGGCTGGTCAATCACTGTTACTATATGCGTTATATTCTGCATGTTTGTTGCGGCGTATGTACACAGTGTGTTTATGTAGCTCCCCAGCTTTCATTCGTTGTCCGACAGAGACGTTACAAAATGGCAGAGAAATAACCTGAAGCAGGTAGTGGTATAAGAAAATCTTCTTTTGAGGAATATGAAAAGAGGAAAAAAACTGTTAAAGAGCTAAATAAAACCAGTGTGTCTTGGGTTTTCTTTTTTATGATGGTGTACACTAAAGACACAGAAAGGACTTCTACTGATGTATCTGTTGATAGGAAAACCTTTGTAAATCTTTTAGTAAAAAATATTTGATTTTCAGGTAAGATATAAACGTTTATTCTGACACTGTAAAGCAACAGACAGATTGGTAATGCTACGAGTAATAGTAGGGGCCTAACTCGCTTCACAGTATTACCACTATTACTCGTATCTTTCCCAAACCCATATTTTTAAGTAACGTGACACTGTGAATGCCAGTAGTAAACAAACGCTCGTGTTCCAATGACTGTGCATGAGATTTGGAAAGTGTCTCAAAATGAGCCGTGAAGGAGGGGGGCTGTTCTTATGCATGCACTAATTTCAAAAACTAACAGTTGTTGGTTTCTCAGTTGTTAAAAACATCCTCTGTAACACCATTAAAATGTTTAATTAAAGTAGTGCTGGTGTAAAAACTCAGAAGTAAACACACACATCTGTCAGCATTAGTCTGAGTATCACAAGTCCAAGTGTTGTTCTAGGCCATCACACATAACCACTCCCAGGTATCCATCAGCCTGACAGCTTATTAACCACACAAAGGCTGAGAGCTCGTTGTCCAAAAGCAAAAGGTCAAGGGAAGGTCAAACTCATCCCCGACAAACAATTTCAGTGCCATCTCTCACACATTGACCAATTCACTCATAAAAAGGTTTCCAAGCAGAGGCAGTAAACAAAATGTCAGTGCACTGGAGGTCAAAGGTCACCCCAACAAAGGCCATTTACAGCAGCGTTGGTGTGTAATGGCCTCGCTTCTTATTGTTTGTACAGCCAGTGCACACACATTTCTCCAAGAACAGTTCTCCATTGCGTGCGTGCTGGCAGTAACTGCTTACCTGCACAAACTCTCCAAACTTTCCAAACTGTAGAGTTCACATTGAGCAAAATGTTTATTTCTAGTTCTGCTCTAAATAAATTGTAGCTATTAAGGTCAGGTGCTGAAGCAAGACCACACAGCCGTTATCTTCTCACAAATGTATAAATGGACATGCTACAAACAGAGCCTACAGGCCACTCTGCACTCTAAAAAAAAAAAAAAATGTAATGTTTGGTCAACCGCTTCCATTTAACTTGAACTGCTTTAAGTAATTGCTAAACTACTTGCTTTTCTTAATCTGGACTTGAGAAAGATTTATATGTAATAGTGTTCAGTATAGATTACTCAGCTTCATTATGTAATTTTTCAATCAAGTGGTGTTTTAAGTGTTAGAAAACTTTCAAACATGGCTTATAAATAAATGAGCCTCTGCAGGTCTAAAACTAAGCTCTAATAGCTGGTCTTCAAGTTAAGACAACCAAGAATTTTGAATTCATGTCATTGCCTTCTGACTTCTGAAGGTTTACACACCCTTCAAAACTCTTTTTTCGCTTAACCCTTGTCTTTACTCCACATACTGTACAGATAGGGAATTCAATACAAACCTGGGATAAAATATGAATAAATAAATCACTTACAAATGGTTCAAGTTATTGATTAAAACTTTAAAAACTTCTAAATTGCTCTGGAGATTTAACAGTTTTAATATGCCACCGTAGATTCAATTGTATTATCAAATCTATGCAGCTGAATTATGTGCTTTTAATAAGAACGTGGGTTTGATTATAATCCCTCCCAGATGGAGTGTGGATGGTGTTGCTGGCATTGTTTTCAGAATATTTATGCAACATTATCAACACAATAAAACAATAACATAATTACACTAATAATGTTTTGTTATTATTAGAGCACTAACGTGTTCACACAGTAAAGATGGAAACAGAATTTTGGGAATCGTCTAAAGTCTCATGGGGGACTCCCAAGAGGACAGATGACCCTCGGGCCCTTGGTCTTCTCACTGGAGTTGTGCTCCTACCTACAGCTGAACTGGCAGACACAACACCACAGAGGACAGGAGTGTCAGTCACTCTCACGAGAACCATTATGTTTAGGTCTCATGCAGCAGTGGAAAAGACATGTGTAGACATGTTTGTTACCTCTCAAACACTATCTGTATGTCTGTGTAATATGTGCCATAATAAAGTTATAAAAATGTTATTACTGTCAAAATTACAACAATACTAATTCTTTCTCTTGCTTTCTGCCTCTCTGTCTCTCTGTAGGACATGACTCGGCCACATAAACCAAGGGCAGTAACAAAAAGAAACGGTCGTTCAATGCAACATTTCTTTATTATAAATATGTGCAGGAAATAATCTATAATCAAATCACTCCCCTGAGCTGGAGCCCTGAGAAGAAAACAATAAAAATAAATGACTGTTATAAGAAATTTTAATTTTAATGTTTAGAGTTACTTGGGGCTTATAGTTCTCTTCAGGTCATGTCAAATTCATGTCATGTTCTTCGTGCTACTCCAAGCATTAAGTAGACATAACTAGACTGAGAAATGGCTTGTCACGGGACTCTTGCACCTGGACCATTGTGAACGCCTCTCACCAAGGACGTCACTGTGTGTATATAATCTCATGTTATGTTTACATCTTTAAGCAAACCTCTCGCTGTACCCTTGTTACTGTGTATGCTTTGCTTGCAAGAATTAAAACCTGGCTATTGCTTGTTAAATTATAATCTGTCTCTGTGTGTCTCTGGTTATATATAAGGATATAATAAATTCCGATAACATTTGAGTCATTGAATTTGTAGAGTCTGAGGCAAAATTAGTGGAAACGTGAAATGAGGAATGGATAAATGTTTAAAATATGCTGCAGTTAAAATTACTATGGAAAAGTTGCAAAAACAAAATGTTTTTTTTTAAAAGAAGCTGACAATGTACAAATTACACAACATGTAACAATAAGTATATATTATTCAGAGTACTATTTATCTATACTAAAGAAATTGTTTATTATAAAAAGTAAATACTGAAAAATTTACACAGAGCTTAGTTGATTTTATGTAGCATTCTTTCCTTTTAAACAACAATCACATGGTGATGGTGTTTTGGAGGAAAGCAGTGTGAACAGAGGCTTTGTGGTGTGTTCAAGGACCTGAGAGAGGCTGCCCGGTTACAAGTTTAAACCCAGAGGAAGCGGTCTGACCCAAGAGTTTTTTTTTTGTAAGGATTTTATTTCTAAAGGAATTAATTTGAAGTGATTGAACAATATTTTGAGGATTTTCTAATTAAATTGTGAATTTAAAGTTTTTGGCTAAAAGTTTTGTGACGATAGATCATGAGAAACTAGTTCTGATCTATTATAAAATTATTTATGTTTGCATCATCTAAGTAAAATTTATCATGATTGCGGATGATACCACTTACAGTTACAGGTAAAAACCTACAACTAATGGTAACTAAAATTAAAACTGAACTGAACAAAATGAAGTTTTAAATATGACAGAAACAGTGATGCTATTTGGAAAACATAAAGAAGAATTATTAGAAATGATATGATCAATGGCACTGGCCTTTCATTTTGTGATTTTGTGTTTATTTTTTGTTTATTTTATTTTTTATTTTGTTGTTTTGAGACATACTTGTCCAAGTCTCAAAAAAGAGAGAGAGAAGAAGATTTAAACTAACTGTATTAATTCTTGCAAGGATTTAAATTAAAACCTGGCCCTTGCTTGTTAAATTATAATCTGTCTCCGTGTCTCTCTGGATAAATATAAGGATATAATAAATTCCAATAACAATGACATACATCTTTTTGAGAGAAACTTTATATATAAGGTATTCTGAATGACACTAAAGGCCTGTTCACAACAGGACCGATATTTGCCGACGTTTAACGCCTCGTGACTAAACAAAGGGCGCCAATGTGAGTGTTCACACCGACGCGAAAAACGCCACGCGTAAAAGTGTAATTTTTAAAAAAACGACTCGGGTTCATTTTTTTGGTTTGACGCGCCGCAACGGCGAAGAAGATATACGCCAAGTAGCGTCTACACTGCCGTGAAGAAATAAGACGAAGAAGATGCAAGGCAAGATGAATGTAGAGCTGCTGGTCTCGTTGGTGTTGGAACACAAAGAACTTATGACAAACGCGATATCAATTACAAAAATTACTTGCTCTGTTCTTCTGAGTGAAAAGCGAGTGTCAGAAGTATAAAGTTGCGCAGCGCCACCTTGTGTCCCGGGGTATTTCTGTTTTACATTAAGCGCCATCTAATGTCAGGGAATGAATTTGCATGTTCCCTCGACTCATCGTCAGCGAAAATCGCTTGGGTGTGAACACAAAAAAACGCGTTGAAAAACGCTGGCGAATAACGCGCGCCGATATTCCGAGATTCCGAGGGAGGCCGGAGATGCCTCCACTGAGGGTGGATTGTGACGACTCTTTGTCTAGGGCTCTATCTGGAGGTCGATCTTGGGTCCAGTTGGGCTTTTTTTCTCCAGTGTTTTTTTTAACATGCTTATTGTTTAACGTAGTATCATTATTATTTTTCCTACACTTGTAGCTACTTTCTTCAAATATTTAAGCCTCAGATGTGGTTCTGTTATTAATTAACAAAAATAGTTTTCTTTGTCACGTTTTATACAAAAAAACAATATAATCTTTAATTTTAATGTATTTATTAGCCATTTCCTGCTCAAGGAAGGGTTTCTTTTTGCCATGTTTCATGCCTCAATGCTGTAAACTCTGTGGGCAAGTCCAGCTGAACATTGAATATTTTTGGCATTTCATTCAAAACACGCCAGTTTCAATCTTCTGGATTTATCCACAGTTGGTTGTGCAGAGTTTTATAAATCCCACGTACAGCCACTTTTACGCACCTATCTGCACCACAACTTTGATAAATGAGGGCCACTGGGTGGATATGGGGTGCACGTGGCAGAGTGGTTAGCACTCCTGCCTTACAGCAAGAAGGTCGTGAGTTCAAAACCCGGCCGACCCAAACATTCTCGGCTGACTCCGGTCTTTCTGTGAGGAGTCTGCATGTCCTCCACGTGTTACCGTGGGTTCTCTCCGGGTACTCCGGCTTCCTCCCACCGTCCAAAGACATGCATGTATAGGTTAATCGGCAACTCTAAAGTGTCCCTAGTGAATGAATGTGAGAGTGAATGGTTGTCTGTCAATGTCTATCTCTAAATGTTAGCCCTGCGACTAACTGGCTACTGTCCAGGGTGTACCCCGCCTCAGGCCCAAAGCTGCTGGGATAGGCTCCAGTCACCCGCGACCCCCAACAGGATAAAGCGGTAGAAAATGAATGAATGAATGAATATATATATATATATATATATATATATATATTTATATATATATATATATATATATATATATATATATATATATATATATATATATAATTCCACTGCTGCCTCAGGTATTTAAGCAAGACTTTACATCCCTCATTTTCTGTAAAATTTTCAGTATTGTAATGCTTTGTGGTATGTCTGCACAATCTTAAAATGTGGACTAAAATCTGCTTTACCAACTCTGGAAGGACTAATATCTATGAACATTTAGCACCTCAGCTTGAAAACCTTGAAGTCTCAACCTCAATTTTTAATAAAAACAAGTATAGTGGTGATGATTGTGTGCCTGCCTTGAACCTGAACCTGATTTTCCCAGCTCAAGTGTAAATGTTTTGGCCTTTTGCAGAAGCCTGATGCTGTGAAGAGGCCTGGCCACACTGATGGTTGACTCCAGTTTGACCCTTCAGTGTCGGCTCTGATGGGAGCTCGGGAGTTTTGACATTTCCCTGACATTTACTGCTGCATAGACGGCTCTCATCAGTCAGGCCCGGCCCAGCGGACACCTCACACTTCAACACAAGCCAGCTGTGAGAATATTCATCACATCTTGTTCCTGTGTGGCTCAAGTAAATAGACTCTTGATGGAAAAACACTGAGTAATATATTCATAAACTATTGGCGTTCAAGACCTTTTTTTAAATAATCAATGTTAACAATACTTTAGGACTTCTTGACTTTTTTTTTTTTTTGTGAAGATTTCAACAGCAATAAATAACACATACACAGCTTTAAAACTTGTAATATCTGAGTGCTAAGTAATAATAATAATGGATTGGCTTTTCAAGGCTCTCAAAGCGCTTTACAGAGTCCATTATTCATTCAGTCTCCGACCTCCAAACATTCTCACACATTGATACACCAGTGCCACAGACACAAGGTGGGTTAAGTGTCTTGGCCAAGGACAGTTTGTACTGTGGAGAGCGGGAATCAAACCACCAACATTACTAAGTGGCATGTTAAAAATAGAGTTAGTTTATCACTTTGGCAAAGAAACAATGAAAAGGCAGCTGTAATGTCTCCACATTTAGAGCTTGTCATGCCAATGACATAATGTAATATGATATAATTGTCCTACTCAAGCATAAAGCATTCAAATAATGAGTACCAAACATAATTTGGTAGACATCAAGTGTCCTAGAGATTTTAATAAATAATTAAGCACCTGTTGTTGCATTGACTCACTTTCTTGCCAAAGACAAAACTTAAAAAGGTGAATATACACACAAAAAATAAATAAAACAAAGCAGCAGACGGCAAAGCTGACATTTTCTCTCCTTTATTAGCCACGTCTGTGTAGTTCTCTTGTCAGCCCAAAACAGCCCAAAGTCAGAAAAGTTGCAGCAGTCAGTGTGGGACAGAGTTGATTTAGAGCTGGAGCTGTGGTGCATTCAGTGTCATAATACCCTCTGTAATAACTTAAGTGTTTAAGGTAACGCACAGAACTATTTCACCAATAAGATTGTAGTCAGCCTCACTGTCAACCAGAGGCACAACTGATCTTCTGACTCTAAATTACTGAATGGATGTGATACTGCATCATGGGAATGCTGTCAGAGTCTGCAAAGTTCAAAATTCAAAGTTTTCTTTAATGTCCCTCTTGGGGAAATGAATTTTGCAGCATCATGCTCCTTAAAAAACATACAACATAGAATTACACATCAACAACTCAAGAGCAGGATCAACAATGGAAATCACTAAAAACCAAGATAAAAATGTGCAAAATGGAATTAAAAAGTGTTAGCCCTGCAATTAACTAATGATTATACAGGAACCAAAAATATAAAGCAGTAGAAAATTACAATTGCTAATTATCCCAATACAATAAAACACTGTATTAAGTCTACAAACTGTGTTTTACGCTGTTACTAAACATGAAACACCCAGATATTAGTTTTTAAATAGACTGCAGTGAATGTGACAGTCTGGCCTTTGTGTGGAAGGAGCATTATTCCAATGGTGACCTAAAAATCAAACATTAATTTGAATAGAGGACGCATTACAGCAGATAGATTACTCCATCATGGAAACAAAAGTCAGAGCCGTGAGTGTTGAGTGAAATGCCTCGCAGCAGCCTGAGCCAATCATTACATCACAGACCATAAGCACTTCCATTTATCACTCTGATGTGTGTGTGCCGATCATAATGCTCCAGAGCCAGCCTCATTAGTCCCTGACCTTCACGTGTCCTCTGTGAGACTGCACAGTCCTCCGCCTTACGCCTCATCAGCCACATCAGCCACATCAGCTCCTCTGGACGCCCTGTCTTTGACCCTAACACCCCGTTTCTGAACCTAACGCCCTCTTTCTGAACCGTAGACTGTACAATTTTGATGGGAAATCTCCAACTAACTCAAGATAGCAGCTGTGTCTGAGATGTGTTTAAAAAGAGGAGTATGAACGTGATTATTTTACATCAGAGCTCTTTCATTTTGCACTGATCAACGTGGGCAAACATTGATTCCAATTCCCTGCTGCAGTACAGAGACATATAACACCCCTAAAAAACAAAACCGCTATAGTAAAAAAAATGCTATATGTTCAGTCAGGACACATACACAATCAATCAGAATGTGTACAATGTTGTACAATATGGTTGGCTTTATGCAATGCTCTGTTTTTTCTGATTAGTTGTATGATTTTCAAGTTGTGTTCCTCTACACATCAAATTTCCAGGAGTTAAATTCTTGGTGATGGGCAAATAAGTGAGTAATTTAACTTATTAAGAGTCAATTTTCTTCTCCTAAGGTGTTTGGAGTCGAAATGCTTGAGTTACAATGAATAATTAAAGTGAAATTGTATCATTAAGAGTTAAATCACTCTAAACCATTCAACCCTCTACTCTGAACTTGGCTGCAACTCTTTTGGATTAAATTAAAGGCTCCGCCCCCTTTCCTGATCACTGCTCACTGTTTGACTGCCACTGTTGGATTGCAGCTGCTATTGACTCAGTTTGGACTTCACATAGTATTTAAAAAATATATTTTAAACTTTATGTGCAAATTACTTAAATACTAATAAATATCAGCCAATTTTGAGAGGTATTTTTCATTATCAGCTAATGTCAACTATTATTCAGTAGGCTACAAGTCGGAGTCATTGGAAAAGTTCCAGTCCGAGTCATTAAATCTCGACACATTATTCATGACAAATAGACAATATAGGCCTATATTTTTTAGCATTTATTTATTCAAACCCACTCACTGAGAAGTTTGGAGTAAAGTGAGCAGATGTTTATGCTGGAACGTGATAGGCTAGCTACACAATAGCCACTTTCACACATCCGCTGAGATCTGCGCTGTACACTGATTGCACCACGCTCATCATCTTTTTGGAAACACTGCAAATGTCCAACCAGCCCAAATGTACCATCTATACAGCTTTGTGGTAACTATCTATGTCATACATGTAAATGTATTTTTAAATGAAACATTGTCTCTTTATTTTAGCACTTTCATTTTGAAAGTGTATAATTGTATGAACACCTAAAAGTGTTAATATAGAACAACTCTTAATTGTTAACAGACAACAATGTAGAGGGTTGAATGTCAACTACAAATAAGAGAGTTAAAATAATTTTACAACGGGAGATGTTAATAAGGCTTATATTTTAACTAACTGGCTGGTAGAGTTTGTGCTGTCCCTGAATTCTACATTCAGAGGTGGTTTAATCTGTGTGATCAGGCTAAAAGAAACCCATTCTTTCCTTAACTTCTGGAGCCCTTTTGCAAGAAGTAGGGCCAAGGTCATAATGCATGTCTCAATGACAGAAGTTATATTAGCCAATCTTTAGCAGCTTAACACATGAACAAATAAACTGATCAAATGTAATGAACAAATGTATAAACTGGTGTAAGAATAACTGTGTGGTGTCTGGGTAACTGTACTCGGTAGCCTACCTATGTTTTTGACTGCCATTGTCCATTTTAACAAAACTGGCTTCCTTCGGTTCAAGAGAGGTGTTAAGCAAGTGTTGGCCTCTGTCTGAGTTTCCAGGTGTAATTAAATTATAATGGACATCGGTCAGCCGTGTCACAAAATTTTTCAAGTATTTATCAGAATTTGAGGGAAATGTATTACTTATCTTGAATTCCACCAGTAAAGAGATCTGAAACAGCGAGACCAAGTGATGGGAAACATCTATCCCCCGAGCCAAAACATGATCAAGATAGTTTCACTAATGTGTGTGGGCTCATGAAAAACTGGTTGAAGGACAGGGTTGTAAGCAGTGATTTAAATGATCTGGCCACAGGATCAAACACCTTATTTAGATGAATATTAAAGTCACCAACTAGAAGGATGTTATCACCGTGGAAAGAAAGTCAAAGAGGAAAACTCCAATCTCATTCAAGAAAGAAAAGAAGGGACCCGGAGGGCAATAGATTACAGCTAAATAAAATGGCTTACTTCAGTTTATTTGAGAAGGAATATTTTTGATGAGCAACACTTTGAGTGAGCTAAATTTTGGCTGTGATGATGTACCTGTAAAGCAAAATGTAGCCTGCAACAACACCACCCTGTTTCAACCTGCTAGCCACCTATACATACACATTTACATTTATTCATTTAGCAGACGCTTTTATCCAAAGCGACTTACATTGTTCTACAGTAATTACCAGTGTTACAGACACTGGAGGCAAGGTGGGTTAAGTGTATTGCCCAAGGACACAACGACAGTATGAACTGTGGGGAGAGTCAGAATCGAACCGCCTACCTTTCTGTTGAAAGACAACTGCTCTACCCACTGCCCTACTGCCGCATAATAATCAGAGGCAGGAAAACATTGGGTTTCACAAAGACAGAGTAAATCCAAGCTATGAGAAGCAATTAACTCATTAATTAAGAGTGCTTTGGAGGATAGAGACCGCACATCCAGGAGACCGATCTTCAGGCCTTCTGCTGTCTTGTAAAATACAAGACAGTTAAAAAAATAGGTTAATATTAAACACAAAAATGAATAACTGCACTATTTATTCTTTATACAATTTTACAAAGGAGTGTCTTCTTGACACTTCATGAAAATGCACCACACTTCCTGCAACATTTTAAACTTTGACTTGAATATTGCTTTACATTATTTTTCTACACACACAACTCTTTCTACCCTGAGCTATCTACCTCACTGCTCTGGGATCTGTGAAGCTCTGAAGGTCTGGTTTGGTTGTTGATTTCCCCAGAGGAGCCTGGAATAATTCCGATAACACTGCCTCCGCTGTGTTTCTTATTGTATTAGGATCAGTGTGTGTTTGCATCCTCCCTTACTTCTGGCTGCCGTTTGAAGTCGAGGAGTTTTATCGTGCTGGGACTGAGCCACACATTATAGAGCTTCTGTTTGTTTTGGAGTGTTTTTTTATTATTGATCCTGGAAAATGAGGAAAATAAATGAGAGGTAATAATAGTCAGATGGGAACTGAAAAGCAAGTTTTTTTTTTATTTTGACTCTAGGGGGGTTCAAAAACATCTTCTAATAATTCTCAGTTGAATTTGAGTTTTAGGTAAATAGGTTAAACATTACATTGTCTCATAATGAATTTTCAAAACAGGTATGAAGAGTCCCAAAATAAGTGTGCCGTTGTATCCTGTTTTCAGCCCACCCTCCATTAGAGCACTAACACTACACAGCTTGGAGCTACATTTACAGGGATCTGGATCTGTTGCTTTTCCCTAGGCCCCAGATATGTCTCTTCTGCCTGGTTAGACAAAAACAATAGTTTGGATCAGTGGGATCAGGAGGCAGGTCGGCAGCTCGTTCAGGTAACCCTCTGTGGAGCAGTGAGCGTGTTAATGTGAAACAGAACGAGCTGTGACTTAACCAACCAATGCAAAAGGAAGAGCATCATAGACTGAATTATAATGATACTCTTATATTTGTTAAAGACAGGTTATGAAGTTTAGAGGAACTAATTATGTTAAAAACAAAAACAAACTCACTTCCAGATTGTGTCCAGAAGTTTATTTAAATTACTGATGGGTTTGATAATAGGATTTGATAGAAAATGTGTAAATTCAGTTATAGAACAGGTCCAAATTGGAGTTTTAAAACATGTAGTTTCTTTATTAAAAAAACAATGCAATCAGCTGGGACCTTTGTGTGGACGCTTTTTTCTCTATTGTTGGACCTTTTTCCCACAAGGGACAGGTGCTGTAGCTACAGAAGTGTGCTACAGAGATGAAATGACAAAGTCTGACCTTGAACATGTATAACTGTCTTTTAGAATATAAAATGGCTCTTCTTCTTCTTCTTCTTCTTCTTCTTCTTACGCTCAGTTGGTTGACAAAAGAGTTAAAAGCAGCGTGCGTGTGTTTAAAAAAATAAAAGAATCGAAAAAGCAGTGGGATATAATAACATCAAGTCTGCCTCACAGATGAATGGGGCTATTGTTATTTTTCTATCCAGCACTGAAAAAGTGGCTGAAGTGGTTTAGACTGGGGTGGTCATCCTCAACACCTTTACATCGGTTCTCCCACACGGTGGGTCCCGCTAAAAGAGTTATTATTTCCAATGCGCCCCTGTTCATTAGAAATGAAACAATTGCAAATGAACTGTTCCGTTTGGGTCAGCTTGTGTCTCCTATTAAAGCTATTAAAATGATCCCTCTTGGATGTAAGTCTCTGTCGTTGGTTTAAAAGACAACATGACTAAACTTAATTTGTCTTTCAGTTTTAGAATTGATGGTTATGGTTTTTGCCCCAATGAAACTATGAAGCGTTTGGCTTGTGGAGCAGAGGGTCTTTTAATAAGAGCTTGTCCAAGGAACGTGGAAAGATACTCGAAAACACCGGCAGTTCCACGGAGGCTCCCTTCGGCACTTGCGCTTTTGTCTTGCGCCAGATGTTGTGCATCCCGCTCCAACTGTTGGCACTGTACCAGCATCGGTGCCCTCCGTGTCTCACCCCTCCACAGACTGACGATAGTGATTTTAAATAACAGAAAGGACTGTGAATTGAGTAAGAGTTATCGTAACAGCATAGCCTGCAGCCAGTCATAATAGCACCCACACCATTTTTGAAGAGATTTGTGAGGATGAAGAAATATGTAATATATCAGAAAGCCCCAAAAACAATAACAAAGCCTCCAAAGTAACTAAAATGAAGAGCATTTTTAATGTATTAGGAAGGTTTAGGGTTATCTGAGGAAGAGCCTATGTCTCAAGACAAGCCAGCTTACCCTGCAGCTGAACTAAAAATGTTTTTGCAGGAGACCAAGGGAGCTAGAAATGTTAAAGTTGAAAACTGGTTTCCAGACCTTAAGTTTGTTGACCAGAGTAATCATGACCTGACAGAGCAGGAGGTCTACCACCTAAAAAGTGTTCATTTGGGGCAAAAAAATGCTGAACTTTAGCCACATTGAGGTTTTTTTCTTTCTCCACTAACTTGTTATTTATGTGCAAGTTTAAAGTGGGTCCTTACTTAAAGTGGGGCCAGAGACCAAATGTAGAGAGCCAGTTTGTTCCATTTGATAGTCATTAAAAAAATGGATGTGGTGTTAGTACAGGAGACACAAAGCACACCATGGATGAGGGAGTGGAGAGGACAGGTGCACCTCAGTCATAACACAAGCTGTAGCCAGGAGTGGGACCGGTCAGGGCCCAGTTTGAAAACACTTACCTGGTCTTCTTCTGTATTTATATGCCCATCCGCGGAGCACAGAGAGGATAACTCTCATGGACGCCCTGTGTGACATCATCAGGCGCTGTAGTGATGGGGACTTCCTGGTTGTGGCTGGGGACTGGAACTGCACTGTCCAGCCACAGCTAGGCCGGAACCTTAATAACAGACTCCTCTGAGATTGGTGTTTTGGCCTCCAGCTTCTCTCAGCATCAAAATCTGTTCCCATCTGAATTAAGTGATGGCGCTGTCCTGGACACCTGGTTTGGTGCTGAGAGGAACAGAGGGCTGGAGGACTCTGTATTGTTGACCAAGCTCGCCGCTGCTGTAGGGAAACTGAAAACAGGCCGAGCACCTGGTACTGATGGTCTTCCGGCTGATTTTTATAAGGCATCCTGGGACATTCTGGGGGAGGATCTGCCAGGGAGGTTGGTCTGGAATAGGGGAAGACTTACATATTTGGGGGTCTTCCTGGTTGACAGCCACTATGTTCAAAACAAGTGGGACGACACAGTTAAACTGTTTTCTTCATCCTTCCACCTTTCTATTGCAGCCTGCTGTCTGTCTGTCCATCTGCTGTTATCATCTCACTCTGCTGGCTCCTGAAGAAGCCCCTCCTGCATGAATGTCTCACTTGTCCTGCATAGTGCTGCTGAGTGAGTTCAGTGCTGGTTCACTGGTTCACAGATTTCTTTAGCCCCATAAGTATTTCCCTAAAAGGAACTGGGAAGATGACAGGTCGTGTTCTGTGCAGAACTGAAGTCTCAGCTTCAGGCACATTTTTATGTAATATTTTTTAATTTGGTTGAGTTTTTTATTTTGTTAATTTTTTTTCATGCAAATAGTATGGAATGATTAAAAGTTATAAAATATGTTTTCACAGACAATAAAGGTCTGTTTAAAAAAAAGGTTCATAGAGCTGTTTTAGCCTTTTAATCTTTTCATCATATTTTTGTGCACAGTGGCATGAACATAAACACAGTGGGCAAGTAAGCGATTTTTTTTTCAAAAGTGCTAAGTGCCATTTAAGTGCTTCACAGCTGTTGGTACGTGAGTACAAGTTTCCTAAGTGCATGTACAAAATGAGACTGCAGTGAAGAAAAGTCTTGACTGGATTGATGGAATGACTTGAAGCGTGGATGGCACTGGTTTTAGTCAGACTTTCCACAATACTAATAAAAATACCCATTTGCTCCACAACAGAATAAGCTTGTTACTGGGAACCTAACCCCTTGCCATTGTCAGATTGTTCTTGCTACCCAGTTTGAAATCAATCATGTAGTATAGACTGAGCTTCATTCATGGAAGCCTCATATATTCTGCCTAGAAACTAATGGTGTAAACAAATTACAGGGCAATTTGTTACTCCTCTACCCAACTCAGTAAGGGTGACAAATAATGCTTGCTGTTTGTTTTACTTGTGTTCTGTTATGGGAATATTATCATTCATCCACATCTAGGGATCTATTGTTCTCGCATTAACAAAAATACACTGCTGTTTCTATTTTTACAAATGAAACCAACAGAGTCAGAAATGATTGAGAGCCTGAGCAGATGTCTGCAGGTGAGTTCTGTCTTCACTTCATCTGTCCCACCTGAGCTGTGATTCATTGGACACTGTTCTCACATACTGAAGTCATAAAAGCTGCTGTGATAAATGGGGCGGGCATTCAGCTCTGATATATTATACCGAGTCCAAGCCAGTGCCCAAAGAGAGCACACAGCATCTGTCTTTGCTGCAGATTAAACAGAGAATACAAATGGACAGCCTTTTTGTGACAGCACAACAGAATAATCAACATGGAATACAAAAAATAGATAACTTTTTAGTGTGTAGAGTCCTGATTGCAAGACCATGACTACACCCGGCAACAGCCTTTTCTTAGAGTCTGCGTATGCTACTCTAGGTTCTCTTGGCACACACATTTTAAATCGTCTCTGTAGTAAATGAAGGTTACAGTGAATGATTGTCTGTTAGTGTCTCTAAGTGCTTGCTCTGCGATTAATTGGCATTTGTCCAAAGTGTGTCCGCCTCAGGGGCAAAGCAGTCAGTACAGGCTCCAGGGGCCTCATTTATAAAGCTTGCAAACACACAAAATGAGGGCTGAAACGCCAAAGTTTGGATCTATAAAGGTCAGGCTAAATGCTAGTAGTCTCACCCCGACTCTAAGACATGTGTGTGCACATTTCAGAAAGTTGGCACAAAGTTGACCCACACAAAAAGGTGGTGAACTTGAGCATGTAACCTGATGAAATGGTTTGTGTGAAATCACATTTGGACGGAAGTCTGCAATCATTGTGCATCATACAGCCGTCACACCTCAGCTGCCTCACATTCCCGTCACTTCCCACCCTCCGTCTTCTTCCTGTTTCACCTTCACATACAGCTTATGTCAGCAAAGGCCCTCTATATCTTATATCTTTTACGTTCAGTAAAGTCATTTCAGTTTTACTGCAGACATTTTGGATCTAAAGAGATGTATTCACTTCACAACAAACGTTGTAATTGTTTTCTGTGGTCACTTATGGGATCCTCTATAAAACCCATACATCAGCAGCTCACGTTTAAGCAGAATTTATTCACAACTCCCTTTGCATTGTCCTTCTCTAACTAATTTATGTAATAGTTACCTAATCTAACCAAAATCTTTATTGAGTTCTGGTCCAAGCTGCCAGACTCCGTTAAAAAAACAGGAAAAAGCAATTTCAGAAAGTGGTTCATCAGACACTTGTGTGCTGTTAAACAATACCATTTTTAAAATGATTATGACACAGCAGCTTTGGTCCCTCCATCAGTCAACTCATTGACAATGATTCATTCAAATTTTCAAAGCTGGACTGCTTTTTAATGTCCACTTATCTTTGTCCAAAATGTATTATCAACATTTAGCATCACAAGGATCTTCACAAATTTTAATGTGTTGTAGCAGTGTGTGTGTAGCAGTGGAGGGTAGACACAACAGTTCTCATTGGAAACAGGAAAGGGCCTCATAAAGCATTCTCCTCTCTGTGAGTCTCAGCAGGTGTCGGGCATGAAATGAGGACTGCAGACCCTTCTCTCCTCAACCCGTCAAACGCAAAAGAAATCACACACAACAAAGACAACATTTTGTACTGAATAAAACAAAGCTTGGTATAGTTTTAATCAGTGGGGTTAAAGCTTTCTCAAACAAATGCATATGGAACCAGTTTGGTTACCCCATTGGCTGGTTGGTTAGTTCCAAAAATGTCTGTTGATTGCAAAAATAAGAAACACAAAATGGCAATGTTCCAAAAAAAGAATAAATGTTGTACTAGATTATTTAAGATATAGATGGTACAGCTCTCTGAATTAAAAGTGGGAATAAACTAAAAAACAATCTTCTTCCAGTACAGTTAATTGCAATGGCCAGCCGCAGCTAACTTTTTCCCTATTCTATGCAAAGATGTGGCTTGCATTCCAATTTACAGCCGTAATGTTGACCAATCTGAGAAATGCAAAAAAAGGCGAAACCAAACAGGAAGCCATGTGAGCGCCGCTAGTTAACATGGCCAGCAGTAGAGCAGACACCAGAGTGGTTTCATCGTTCAACGGCTTGTGATTGGTTCGTCGCTGAGTAAGGGATTCAATATGAGAAAGGGACCAGACCGGCCTGCTTTGGAAATTAAGGAAATCGGTCTGGTACACCTGGCTACCGGTACATGGTCATGGGCCTTTTTCCAGTCTCTTGCATAGCTATAAAGGAGGATTTCTTCTATATTATTTATCCAACAAACTGTGCCGTACCAACCCAACACTCAGAAGAAACATTCCTGTCTAGAACAGTTTAGTCAGGAAGATGTTTATTGTCTGTGTAGACCCATTAACTGGCTTTTTACCAACAGGACATAGCCCCAACCAAGGAACACAAATAGTTGTTAGAAAAGCAGCTGTTAAAAGTGGGTGCCTCGGCAGATACATTTCAAACCCTTCAAAAAGTAAAGCTACAAGTGATTCTTTACTGTGCAGTCGTACAAGTGTTTTCTATATTATGACAGAGAGTTAGGCTTTAATGAAGAAAGATGAGGTTTGACTCTCAGGAATAGACAGTACATCATGTTTCCACTTGCACAAATTGAATCTCAAGAGACACTTTTTCTTCTCTATCTATATAAAGTCAACCTGAGATACAATGAACAGGAGATGAGGGCTGTGGAAACATGACAGTTCACATGTTCCCATTTAGACCTCCAGATGAGAGTCGGCTCTCCACAATAACATCTCTGCTTTATGACAGAGGCATGAAACTGCGGCAGCATTCACACTGTTATTGTCAGTCCAGAGACTCTGATTAAAAACACAGAGGTGCCACTGAAGTGGGACAGAGAGGGAAAAGAACACAGCGGAGGAGACAAAAGGATGTCTGTGAATAGACTGATTGAATGGAGGTGGTGCATGTTAATTATGGATGTAAGAACAGTGATCTGTGATACACGTTGTCAAAAACACAACGGCTTTGACGAAAAAGGAAAAAGAAAAGTCATAACTGTCATTTTTTTTAACAAACTAACATATGCCAGTGTAAGTCTTGATTCTTAAAACTACTCCTGTATAGTCTAATGAAGAAACCCTTAGAGTGCTTCTATTGTCCATATCTTTGCAAATATGTAGTACAGACAACAATATGCAGGTGTGGTGTTTAGTGTGGGCTTTTACATATTCAGCATGAACAGGACCCCTATAAAAAGTATACTTTCCTCTGGATCTGTTGTAACTCTAAAAATATACAACTGAACAAGGTGGACAGGTAAACACAGGGAGTTCGGCCTCAGGAGTGGCTTTTGATTCTAATAACACCTGCACTACCTATTTCTTGCTATACTTAAAAGCACTATCCTCTGACATGTAGAAATGTAAATTATGTGGATCCTCCAGATTTTGGTTCACCTGTCAGAGCAACACCATGTTCTTGTAACACAAATCTAAAACAGGCAACTGCAGTTCACGAGCAGACACTTTGCCTGGAGTAGTACAAGATGGGTTTTAATGGGTTACTCGCCAGCTGCTGTGCAAGGTGCTAACACCTGTCCTCACAGATGTTAGTACCTATTGGTGAGGTATGATCTAAGTTTTATGAACATGTCCACTGGAGGAGAATCACATCTGCACTACATCCTGACCTTTGTGTTCATACAAGCAGCACACGTCAGGAGATAGTCCTGGTGGTCTTACTGAGGCTTGTGGGTGGGCCGAGTGTCTGGAAGTATCATGCTTAACTACCCCAGACAAAATAAAGTTCTTTGCAGTGAAACATGACAGACTACTTGTATTACAAAGCCAGCACATTAACGTCACAGCTCCTCCATGGATCTGTGGGTACCGCTCAAACATGATGCAGAAAGGTTGTTGTAGAAGCAAATGGTCCTCTACCATAAGGTACTAGGCTCTAAAGGTTCAAGGTGTTTCCAGATGCGTGGATAAAGCCCAATACTCTAATTTCACGAAGAATCTTATTTTAAGCACCAATTGCCACTTTCCACACAAACTGTAAAAAACTGTATCCCTTCACTTTGCAGGCTGCTTTCTGTGGCCCTAAAATAGGCAAGCTTGAACTGGTAGATTGACCTCATAGCACCACACATAGTGGCTAGCGGAGCAAAATTAACAAATGGCTCTTACAGTTATTATAGACTTGTACCAGAAAATTCTCCAGGTGAAAAAATCCATCCGTCCATTACATTCATACATGCAGGACCTCTAGGATTTAGGAGCTAGTTTCTTTCTTCTCGTTATAGACAATGGCACATCAGTCTCGATCCTCTGGCACCACTGACTCCTCATCCCACACAAGCATTAAACGAGAAGTGAGGCAATTTTATGTATATTTTGGAACACTTCATACCTGTTTGAAACACATCTAAAAAGTGCTGTTGTAATGGTAAGAGGACAAGCCTTTAAGGGCCAGACTCTGCATTTCTACACAATGCATACGTGAAGACAAAAAGGATGTTTGTTTGCTCTAGGAGGAGGAGACAGAGATGGAGCGCCCTGGGGGAGATGGCTCCATCCACCGTGTGCTGACAACACAGCGCAGCTCAGATTAACTCTGTGAAACGCAGGAGAACATCCCTCCAACAGTGCTCTCCACAGGCCATTAATCTGAGACGACACGGAGGAGGAGGGCGGGGGAGGGGGGCAGGCGGCTGATGGCTCTGACACTCATTTCCTCACATATTGGCACTATCATCGGCAGTTTCCTGTCAGGTTTGATCAGAGCATGAAGGGGCCCCAAAGAGTGAAGATATAAATGTATCCAAAGCCAGAGATAAAAGACAGGTTTCAAGTGAACCATGAGACTCGTTTCCACCGGAGCGGTACAGGTCAGTACGGGTAAGTTTCCATTAACAAAACAGGTCCAAAGCACCTGCAAAAACAATATTGTAATGTACTTTGGGGATGCAATTTCAGAAAGTGGTGCTTCTGACACTTCCATGTGTTGGAAAGTGATTATGACACAGCAACAGTGGTCCCTCAATGACAATGATGCATTCAAACTTTCAAAGCTGGACTGGTTTTAATGATCACTTATCTTTGCCAAAATGTATTATCAACATTTAGCATCACAAGGATCTTGGCAAATACAGTTTTTAATTTAGAAATGTGACGTGTTGTAGTAGTGTGTGTAGCAGCCGAGGGCAGACAACTGTTCTCATCAAAAACAGGCCTGGCATCCATGAAAGAGCCTCACAAAGTCTCCTCACTGTGAGCCTCGGCAGGGGTCAGACTGCACAAACAAATCTCAGTCAACTAACATTTAGTACTGAATAAAATTATCTGTTTTTATTGTCTGAAAGGGTTTGAAAGTAGTCCAAGGCGCCTCTGAAAAATGTGCATTGTAAAATACATTTTTGGGAACACTTTAGTCACTAGTCACAAACTTTAAAAAGGTGGTCTGCTGATTGGATGATTAATAACACAAAGATTTTTTTTATAAAGTCAGCCTTAAATGTGATTATTGTCTTATGTAGAAGAAACACAATTATTGTTGCTCTTGTGTGACGTCACTGTTTTTTTACTGCCTCGCTTCTGGACCCAGCTCAATGAAAACACAAGCTTCTTAGGGGGTTACTGAACCAAACTAAGCTGTACTGACCTGACCTGTACCACTCAGACAAAGCTGTGGAGCAGGGCTGTGCACTCGTCATCATGTAAAAAACATGTCTATAATAATAAATATGAAACTTTTATGATCTGTAAAGGGGCTGCAAAACATAATGTCCAGACATTGCTCCAGTCAGACACTTTTACAACCTTTTCACAGTTTGACATTTTAACATTCTTAGATGTATGCACACTATATTTTGTTGTCATAAGGTTAAAGCCTGCATTTATTGATTTGACAACAAGAACCACAAGCCCCTTTTATGCTCACTTTGCAGGATATTTCTGTCCGCAGCGGGGTGTGGGAAGTGGGCCTGTCTTTATCTCACCAGGAGGTAGTAGCAGACACTTTAAAGAGGTGAGACAGATCGACATGGCTCAAGCATGGTATGCCAGCTCAGCATTAGGGGGAACAATGATGTTTAAGGTGTGGAGCAGCAGAATATGCAGAAAAACAAGAGAAGCACTCCACGTTTATGTTTATTAATAGTAACTCTTGGCTTTGCTTTCATATAGCACAGTTTTTATTTACTTTTGCCCCTATGTATCAAGAGTTTGGTAGCAAGCAGGAGTTTTATTATCATTACTGAAACAAATCTTAAAGTAAAATCCCAGTTTACTGAAAGAAATGCACCAGCTTGTTGGGCTGGTCACTGATTCCTCTTTCTTCTGTTTGTTGGAGGCCCATGTGGTCAGACCGTGTTGGTGATGTCAAAAGCCATCAGATGCGCTCCATTAGCCTAATACGACTAGTCAGTGTGACGTGCCCAAACCAAGCAGCTGTCGTCACTATAACTGCGGGCAACACTTGGTCACTCTTCATCTGCCAGCACCACGTCACGCCGCTTTAATAAGACCATCTGAAGCTTTAATTACCCCAACAGGCAGTGACCGATCACCTGAACCGATGGCACTCTCACATCTCGGCCAGCGTCAACACGTGCTGGAGCTTTAAAAGAACCGCTGCTCGTGATTTATTCGTCTGCTGTCCTTGTACCGCTTCCTCTTTCTCTTGGCTCAAAGAAGCTGCAGGCATGAATATAAATGAGTTAATCAATTTCCAACAGCAGTTTGTGTGTCAGACAGCTCCCACGCTGTCGGCCACAGAGTCCAGATAAGACTGAGGAGTGCTGTGGGCGAGTGGAGTCTGCACAGCTGCGGCCTAAGAGAGTGTGACAATTAAAGTGCGACCGACACAAACAAACCAGAGAAAAATGACTGAGCCAAATTCACAACAGCATGCTGCTGATTAGGGCTGTCGGAGCAGCTCGAGATCATAAATCGATTAAAATCATGTAGTTACTTCGATCATCCAAATCAGCTGCTGCAGCACGTCTGATCCCAGAGCTTGTGAAGTTACTACAGTGGATCATGGAGATTAGAATTCTCCTGACCCTTGCAAATTAAAAGTTCTGTAGCATTAACATGGTATGACATTTCTATAAATGCAATATTTTGATAGAACTACAACTAGAAATCTTTTATTCATCAACATAATAAGGATTAGTACTGCTGACAAGAAAACCCGTTTAAAAACTAATAACAACAGCCTCTTTGATCCTATTAGCTTGACATTAGCTTTAGCTTGGGGAAGATTTCACACTTTTTGATCACGTTTATGCTCCACCAGCGACAGAAAAAAAGCGAGCCAACATTTCCTTTTCTGCTGTGCACTGGTGCTCCATAAAAAAAACTGTTGACTTTTGACGTGACACATTATTTTCTTGCCACACAAGTTCTTGACAGAACGTGGCTAAAAATGTACTGGGTAAAATTAAAACTGAAAAGCACATGGCTTATTTGCATAAAGATTCATTACACAAACATTTCTTACCATCCTTGTCCCGACCCTGACTCCCCCCAACAACCACACAGTGACCTTTCCTTTGATTAAAAAAGTAAAAAATAGGCAAAATTGCTACAGAAAAAAAAACAATATTACATCAAACCAAAGTTTAGAAACCTGACAGAGAACCACAGAAGGAGTATCCACTCAGTACCAAGCAAAAAGGCATATATAGTACATTACCAAATTGTCAGATATTGCATTGCCAATAGTCATTTCCCTTTTCTTCCCTTTTCTTCCCGTTTCTTTATTTGTGTATTGTTTTTTTTTGTTTGTAAGCAAACTATCTAGCTAGAATAAACATGTTCTTTGTTTTATTGGTAATTTAATCAAAAATGAGCATTTGATTATCCAAAACTCAAAAACATTCTCATAAAAAAAAATCCTTGAAAATAAAATCTGGATAAAGAAGTCTCAAGGTCTTGTTATACTATTCTCTAAGACAAGAAAATATGTTTATAAAAAGAAAATTTTTATAGCTGTTTTTAAACCTATCATGACTAAATGGGTCACATTGTCACATTGCAGAGATCTGAGCTCAGACATTTTTTTTCAGAAAGGTTTTCCCTCTAAAACGTTTTCTTCAGATGGCAGTGCTCGGCAGATGTTGAGAGCAGGTGTATTGGCCCTGGTTCCACATGGGGAGTTTGATTTGTAATTGGAGCCCCGCAGCTGAGCGTTGCTGGGCTTCATTTTCCAACTGTAGCCGTATGTCTGGGTAATGAATCCATGGTGTAAATGCATGTTTACCCTTCACCCTCATTAAACGCCGCTGCAGCCTCATCAAGCACGCTGGTGTCCGAGCGCAGCTAGACGCTCTGTGATTGGCTGCAGACTGTTCTCCCATCAAGGGCTTCTATCAGGCCAAAAATAACTCTAATCAACCAAAAACTGCAAATCACTACCACTTTATGAGCGGTGTATAATTTGGAATTTAGTTCCCTGCATGATTCAAGATCCATGTGATCTGGCTATATCACATATATATATATATATATATATATATATATATATACTCACCGGATTATTAGGAGCACCTGTTCAATTTCTCATTAATGCAACAATCTAATCAACCAATCGCATGGCAGTTGCTTCAGTGCATTTAGGGGTGTGGTCCTGGTCAAGACAATCTCCTGAACTCCAAACTGAATGTCAGAATGGGAAAGAAAGGTGATTTAAGCAATTTTAAGCGTGGCATGGTGGTTGGTGCCGGTCTTAGTATTTCACAATCTGCTTAGTTACTGAGATTTTCACACACAGACATTTCTAGGCTTTACAAAGAATGGTGTGAAATGCGGCAGTCCTTGTTGATGCTGGAGGTCAGAGGAGAATGGGCTGACTAATTCAAGCTGATAGAAGAGCAATTTTGACTAAAATAACCACTTGTTAAAACCAAGGTATGCAGCAAAGCATTTGTGAAGCCACAACACACACAACCTTGAGGCGGATGGGCTACAACAGCAGAAGACCCCACCAGGCACCACTCATCTCCACTACAAACAGGAAAAAGAGGCTACAAATGGCACGAGCTCATCAAAATTGGACAGTTGAAGACTGGAAAAATGTTGCCTGGTCTGATGAGTCTCGATTTATGTTGAGACATTCAGATGAAAAAGTCAGAATTTGGCGTAAACAGAATGAGAACATAGATCCATCATGCCTTATTACCACAGTGCAGGCTGGTGGGGGATGTTTTCTTGGCACACTTTAGGCCCCTTAGTGCCAATTGGGCATCGTTTAAATACCACGGCCTACCTGAGCACTGTTTCTGACCATATCCATCCCTTTATGACCACCATTGTTTTATTTTTCAAAATTTACTTTCCTATCTTTAAAATACAAGCTGGCATTTAAAAAAAATTAAAGCTTTTTTCTGAGTCTTATTTATGTCACTGCTTCTGTATGTAGCCAAACCTTCTGGTCCAAAAGTACAGTTCTAGTACATTTTGTTAAATTTGTATTTTGAAAGAAGCAAGAGTATTACAGTTGCACCAATTGTTGGATTTTTCCGACTAACTCGTTCTGTCCGTGCAATGAACCGTGTAGAACTTCGCTGGTTGAACGGCATGGTCCAATACGAGAGGGGTAAGCCATGTCTTGATGAAACAGATGATGTTGCAGTCCCGTATGTCCCTCTGGAACTTAATCCTGGTCCTTATTCATAATAAATATTTTTTTAATATATCTACCAGTACATTAATTTAAATATGTTTTATATGATTTGAAATTGGCATAAACTTTCTGAAAACATTTACCACTTAGAACATAAACCAATAGGAAGTGTTAGGAGTTTGAGGCCTGTTCACACTACGTTTTGCTGCCATGATGTCATTCACTGAAGGCAGCTCCAGGTACCTTTTTAATTTTATGAACCCCATCATTTTATGACATTACAGGCGCTTGTGTTTGCTGGTGTATATCTTGTGTCTGTATTAAGACACCCTTGACCTCTGGATTAATTCTGTTCCCTTTGCTGTTTAACTATTTTACTGTTTCCAGATTCCCGCATGCTCCTAATGTCAGATCCACTCCGTCTCCCTCAGGGATCCGCTCCACTTTCCTTCTACTTCCTTCATCTCATCACTACCACCTGTCCCAAGCACCTGCAATCTATGATCATCAGTGAGGTATTTAAACCGCTCCTTTCCACCTCTTCCCTGCCAGATCGTTCAGCAGACTTTGTGTGAATGTTTCCAGCGTATATTCCAGCTCTTATTCCAGCCCTCGCTCCAGCCCTCGCTCCAGCCCTCGCTCCAGCCCTCGCTCCAGCCCTCGCCTCAGTCCTCGTTCCAGGTCTCAGGTTTGGATTCCAGCTAGCAGCCCAGTCCTCGGCTTGGTCTCCAGTCACCGGCTCGGCACCAGGCTTGGCGCAGCTCACGGTTCACGCCAACGCTCAGCCCGCATCTCGGCTTGGTCTCCTATCACCGGCTCGGCTCCAGGCTTCGGCGCAGCTCTACGGCTCACGCCAACTCTCAGCCCAGCTTCCCGGCTTGGTCTTCCGTCACCGGCTTGGCTCCAGGCTTCGGCGCAGCTCTACGGCTCACGCCAACTCTCAGCCCAGCTTCCCGGCTTGGTCTTCCGTCACCGGCCCGGCACCAGGTCTCGGTTTAACTCCACTATTCAACTCCCACTCTCGGTCCAGCTCATCGGCTTGGTTCCAGTTCACGACTTCACTGCAGCCACCAGTGCAGTTCCTCCGCACGGACTACAGTCTCAGATCTCCTATCCAGCTTCCTGTCACTATCTGTACTTAAATAAAGAATCACTTACCTTCACTGTCTTGTGCGCATTTGAGTCCTCAGTCCCACATTACAGAACGATCTGGCCAAGATGGACTCAGCCAAAGCAGAGAAAGTAATTAATCGATTCACCATTATTGAAGAAACTCTTCAAAATCATGCAGCCCAAATGAACACTATTTCCGCCGGGTTCCAGCGGATGGTGTCTCAACAGGAAGACGCCTTCCAGGCCATGTCAAGTCAGATCCATCTCCTGACTTCTCAGCTAGCCAAGCTTCCAAATACCACAGAGAGTCTGGTCTCCGTTCCACCTTCAAATCCTGTTTCCCGGTGGTTCAACCGAGCCCGGTCCAGGAGCCTCGGTCGGGACTCCAGAACGTTACTCAGGAGAAGCAGGTGGTTGTAATCCTTTTTTGGTAAACTGTTCAATCCTGTTTGCTCTGCAACCCCACACCTTCGCCACAGAGAGAGCCAAGGTGGCCTTTGTCATTAACCACCTGACGGGGCGCGCACGTCTCTGGGGAACAGCAGAGTGGGAGAGAGATACCCCGGCCTGCTCTAGTTTCCAGTCCTTATCAACTGAACTCCGTAAGGTGTTTGACGCGAGGATCAGGAGGCGGCGGCTAGGGGCCTTTTTCAACTAAAACAGGGACCCGTTCAGTGGCGGATTATTCCATTGAGTTTGGACGCTTGCTCGGCAGAGTGGATTTAACGCTCCTGCACAACTCCAGGCTTTCCTTCTCGGGTTGGCGAGTACATGAAAGATGAACTCGCCACTCGGGAGCTCCCAGTAGACCTGGATGATTTGATCCGTATGTCAATTCGAGTTGATCAGCGAGTTCGAGCACGCCGGAGGGAGCGGGCTACCCGAGTCCTCTTTGCCTTCCTCTGGATGCCCAGCGACCACAGTTCTCTGTATCCACTACAGATTCCAGTGCCACCACAGATTCCAGTGAACCCATGCAAATTGGTCGCTCTCATCTCACTCCTGAGGAGAGGCTACGGAGGCGAAGGAGTAACCTGTGTATGTATTGTGGGGGTTCGGGACATGTGGCATTGGTCTGCCCGTTAAAAGGACAGGCTCAGCAGTAGAAGGAGGAGTACTGTTGAGTCTTACAGAGGGAGTATCCTCCATCAATCGCCCACTTGTCCATGTCCAGCTGCTGCTTCCTGGGGGGCCACAAACATTAACTACATTCATTGACTCTGGGGCAGACGGCAGTTTTATGGACGAGACTTTGGCTCTTCAGTTGGGGTTGTCACGAGTTCCCCTACCCAAACCAGTTCCTGCACGGGCCCTGGATGGACACCTCCTGGGCACCGTGACCCACCGGACCAGTCCCGTGGGCCTACTGATCTCTGGGAACCATCAGGAGACCCTTGAATTTTTCCTAATTCATTCTTCAGAGATTCCATTGATTTTGGGCTATCCCTGGTTGCGACGCCATAATCCTCACATTGATTGGGACACTGGGGTGGAGTCATTCTTGTCACTCTGTTTGTCTTCAGTCAGCGGGAGTACCCAAACCGCTACCTGGTACACCTGTATCCTCTCTACCGGCCAACGTTCCCAGGGAGTACCAGGATTATAAGGAGGTCTTTAATAAGGCCAAAGCCACAGCCTTACCGCCGCATCGGCCATATGACTGTGCTATTGACTTGCTTCCGGGCACCTCACCTCCTAGAGGCCCATTATATTCCTTATCCGCTCCTGAAAGAGAGGCCATGGACCTTTACATTAAAGATGCGTTGGCAGCTGGAATAATCAGGCCGTCTTCATCACCAGCAGGGGCAGGGTTTTTCTTTGTGGGGAAGAAAGACAAGACTCTCCGACCTTGCATTGATTACCGTGGACTTAACGAGATCACCGTAAAGAACAGGTATCCGCTTCCTCTTTTGACCTCCGCTTTTGAACTCCTGGAGGGGGCAACAGTGTTTTCCAAATTGGATCTTCGCAACGCATACCACCTGGTTCGCATCCGAGGGGGACGAATGGAAGACAGCATTTAACACCTCGTCAGGCCATTATGAGTATCTGGTGATGCCTTTTGGACTGACTAATGCTCCCGCCGTTTTCCAGAACCTGGTCAATGATGTATTACGGGACATGCTCGACCGGTTCGTGTTTGTCTACCTGGATGATATCCTCATCTTTTCCAAGAATCACAAGGAACACGTACATCATGTCCAGTCAGTTCTTCAACGCCTGCTGGAGAATTCGCTTTTGTCAAGGCTGAGAAATGCGAATTTCACGCACTGCCAGTGTCTCTTTCCTGGGTTACATTGTTGCCCAGGAAAAATTCAGATGGACCCTTCCAAGGTGTCGGCAGTATTGGATTGGCCATCTCCGTGCAGTCGAAAGCAACTGCAGCGCTTTTGGGATTTGCCAACTTCTATAGACGTTTCATCCGTGGCTATAGTACCTTGGCGGCTCCTCTAACAGCACTTACCTCATCCAAGGTTCCGTTCCTCTGGTCCAGTGAAGCCGAGTCAGCATTCCGTGACTTGAAGCTTCGTTTTCTTCAGCTCCAGTGCTTATCATCCCAAACGCTGATAGTCAGTTTGTCGAGGTGGATGCTTCCGACATGGGAATAGGCGCAGTTCTGTCCCAACGTTCTACTTCAGACCAGAAATTACACCCGTGTGCCTATTTTTCTCGTCGCCTGTCTCCCCTGAACAAAACTACGGCGTAGGTAATAGGGAGTTGCTGGCGGTTAAGCTAGCCTTGGAGGAGTGGCGGCACTGGCTGGAGGGAACCGAACAACCTTTTCTTGTGTGGACGGACCACAAGAATTTGGAGTATATCCGGTCAGCCAAGCGCTTGACATCGCGTCAAGCCCGTTGGTCGTTGTTCTTTACTCGATTTAATTTTGTTTTGTCATTCCGACCAGGGTCCCGGAATCAGAAACCTGATGCACTTTCGGCAATTCCAGAAGGAGGAGACATCTTCTGAGGTGACCTCCATCTTATCTCCATCCCAGCTGGTAGCAGCCGTCACCTGGCCCATTGAAGAGCGCGTCAAAGCAGCCTTGAACACCATCACGGCCCCCAGTTCCTGTCCAGAGGGGAGACTATTTGTTCCTGCGGGGTTGCGGTCAGAGGTTCTTCAGTGGGTTCACTCGTCTCAACTCGCTTGCCATCCCGGGATTCGGCGGACACTCTCTTCTCTCCAACGGCGGTTCTGGTGGCCTAAGGAGGAAGAGGATGTTCGGGCATTTGTCACGGCATGTCCGGTCTGTAGCCAGCAGAAGCCATCTCATCATGCTCCATCTGGGCTTCTTCGGCCACTTCCGGTTCCCAGAAGACCTTGGTCTCACATGTCTCTGGATTTCGTTGCGGACTACCAGAGTCAAATGGCAACACGGTGATCCTTTCCATCATTGACCGTTTTTCGAAGATGGCTCACCTCATAGCTCTGCCTAAGTTGCCTTCAGCAAGGGAGACGGCAGAGCTTGTTCTCCAGAATGTCTTCCGGATCCACGGACTACCAATGGACATTGTGTCGGACCGGGACCCCAGTTTACGTCCACAGTTTGGCGGGAGTTTTGTTCTCTTTTAGGGGCTACAGTCAGCTTGTCCTCTGGATTTCACCCGCAGTCCAATGGCCAGACGGAACGGTTGAACCAGGAGATGGAGTCGGCCTTGAGGTGCATGGCTGGACAAACTCCATCCTCCTGGTCCTCTCAGCTGTTGTGGGTGGAGTATGCTCACAACTCCTTGACGAGTTCGGCTACTGGAATGTCCCCTTTCCAGTGCGTCACGGGTTCCAACCACCACTATTCCCTGCCCAGGAAAGGGAAGCTAATGTTCCATCCGTCCAAGCCCTCATCCGTCGTTGCAGAGGGACATGGAACAGGGCTCGTGCGGCACTCCTACGAGATTCCACACAGTATTCGGCAGCAGCCAATCGCCATCGCAAGCAGAGTCCCCAGTACAAGGTGGGGGATCGGGTCTGGCTATCCACCAGAGACATTCCTCTCAGAGTGGAATCTAAGAAATTGGCTCCACGATTCATTGGTCCCTTCACTATAGCGAAGATCATCAACCCAGTGGCGGTAAGGTTGAAGCTTCCCCGGTCTATGCGAATTCACCCAACATTTCATGTTTCCAGGATCAAGCCCCTTCAGGAGAGTCCTCTGGTTCCGCCACCAGGCCCCGCCTCCCGCCCAGCTCGTCGGAGGTGCTCCAGCATATTCGGTGCGGCGGCTCCTTAGATCTAGACGCCGTGGTCGTGGCATTCAGTACCTGGTGGACTGGGAGGGTATGGTCCAGAGGAACGTTCTTGGGTTCCTGCCCGCCATATTCTGGATCCACAGTTAATTAGGGACTTCCATGCCTCACACCGGACAGTCAGTTGGAACGTCCGGTGCCGTTCCTTGAGGGGGTTCTGTCAGATCCACTCCGTCTCCTCAGGGATCCGCTCCACTTTCCTTCTACTTCCTTCATCTCATCACTACCACCTGTCCCAAGCACCTGCAATCTATGATCATCAGTGAGGTATTTAAACCGCTCCTTTCCACCTCTTCCCTGCCAGATCGTTCAGCAGACTTTGTGTGAATGTTTCCAGCGTATATTCCAGCTCTTATTCCAGCCCTCGCTCCAGCCCTCGCTCCAGCCCTCGCTCCAGCCCTCGCTCCAGCCCTCGCCTCAGTCCTCGTTCCAGGTCTCAGGTTTGGATTCCAGCTAGCAGCCCAGTCCTCGGCTTGGTCTCCAGTCACCGGCTCGGCACCAGGCTTCGGCGCAGCTCACGGTTCACGCCAACGCTCAGCCCGCATCTCGGCTTGGTCTCCTATCACCGGCTCGGCTCCAGGCTTCGGCGCAGCTCACGGCTCACGCCAACTCTCAGCCCAGCTTCCCGGCTTGGTCTTCCGTCACCGGCTCGGCTCCAGGCTTCGGCGCAGCTCTACGGCTCACGCCAACTCTCAGCCCAGCTTCCCGGCTTGGTCTTCCGTCACCGGCCCGGCACCAGGTCTCGGTTTAACTCCACTATTCAACTCCCACTCTCGGTCCAGCTCATCGGCTTGGTTCCAGTTCACGACTTCACTGCAGCCACCAGTGCAGTTCCTCCGCACGGACTACAGTCTCAGATCTCCTATCCAGCTTCCTGTCACTATCTGTACTTAAATAAAGAATCACTTACCTTCACTGTCTTGTGCGCATTTGAGTCCTCAGTCCCACATTACACCTAAACAATCAAAAGACCAGCAAGTGTCTGTCTCTGTGGGAACCAGGGCAGATGTGGTGGGACGCAGACAGTTCTCATGACAGTCTCGAGGTCCCCCTAGAACTCTGTCACCATTGTTTCATAAAAAAAATTCACACAAACATGGCCTGTACATTTTCACAGTTTCAAGATTCTCTAAAACCACCAATTTTTTTTATTTGGCCCACACTGGTATATCTTAAATCCATCTCAACAGATAAGGGTCAAATTTGATCCGAAACAGCTCAGTGTACAGAAATGTGTACCTGTAGAAAAGTATAAAATTTATATATAATATAATATATAATATGTAATAATTTTGTGTATTTGGGGTCTTTTTAGGAATATTTATTAAATTTAAGGATAAAAAAATGACGTTTAGGATATTTTTACAGCTGTCAAATGTCAAAATGGGTCAAGTTTGACCCGAACGATATGTAAGGATTAACTGTGAACTTCCTCCTCTCATTATTTTAAAATGGAACTTATTTTAAGGATATTGTTCCTTTAAACTTTCTCACCGCTTTTATTGTGACGCTCTTTGTTTGTTGACAGTTTTATTTCCATATTGCTGTATATAGTATATGCAGTATTTACAGGTTGCACAGATGGGCAAATAAAGGAGGTCAGCGGTGCGTGTGAATGGGGAAGGCTCAGTGAAGCAGCCCTTGCAGTCAGTCAGCTTTATGGAATGTGTATTGACAGCAGAGTTATTTTTAAAGGGGATTTTATGTAAGAATTATTGTAAAAACCTTACAGCACAAATATGAAGCATTTGTGGGAGTTGGACAGGCCTTAAAGTATACAGGTATTGATTCCATTTGCGCGCTCTAACGCCCACAGCTCCTTTGAATGTGCACAACTGTAGCAGAACATTTGAAATACAGTGCCACTGTTAGATAGCTTCATAGGGAATTTAAACTATTGGTAATGTTTTCATAATCTCTCTTTATTGTGTGCAGACATGTTCATTTGTCCTAGTCATAATTTTTAAAGGAGCAGAGTATCTGTGAGTGGGCCGTCCCTCCAGAGAGTTTCAGTCAATGATCTCTAGACAGGACAATGAGTAAATATGATGGATACGTGGGGTGTTAGCTCCTTTTATTGAGCTGCTGCACAGGTTGTTATTACCATTGATCTCTAGAAAAGGAGTCTACTGGGCCCGAGCGGGGAGATTTTGGAAGGAGACACATCTGGGCGGCCACGCCTTTGACAGTAATAGGTGTCCAGAGGAGTCCTCAAGCTCCCTGGGCTCTCCATCAGCTGCTAAACCGGGCTAAGACCAGACCAGCAGGGCTGGTGAAGACTCATCACAAACAAAGGTCCATTGGGATCCACAATATTGCAGCAGTGATGTTGTTTGATATTTGCGTGACGGGTAAGCCTGTTCTTTACAAGGCTGTCTCTATTCTATAATCTTTGTCCCTACAGCTTATGACAAAAGGGAAGAAATAGTAGAACAGCATGACATTCACACATTTACAAGAACATATGACCTTAGGTAAAAACAGAAACTCAAATAGGAATAGAAATAAACCCAAATTAAAGCAACAGTGTAACTTTTTGCTCCCGAATATGTGAGCCTATGTTATTACAACAATATTAAATAAAATTTGTGTCTTGACATGAAACAAGGAAACGGCTATGCTTTGTTTTCCAGTAGTAACAAAGTGGGAGCTGCCATTCAATCAGCAGTATTCACAAAGAGTGTGCAGTTTAAATCAAAACTTATGCTGCTGACAACTCCGCCCACAATGCAAAGACACGAACGGCAGAACTTGTCTTATTCTGAACAGAACATGAATAATACGGCTAAAAAAGGAGATGCTGCTACAGGGAGGAATGGGGGAAACTATTATTAGGTATTTTATGTTTGTCTCCATTCCAGCTGTCTGTGGGTCAAAATGTCAGTTCAGACAGCATGAGTGGGTGTCCCACATTGTCCCACTGTGTCCTGCAGAAACAGACGTGTATGTCCCACATTTAGTTTATGACCTAATCACCCAACTGGTCTTACAGATATTTCACTATGTGACTGTTCGTGTCACACTGAACATTATTCAAGCCAAAACACATCACAAAGTCTTTTTGTGGGTATACAGCCTAAAAGCTGCTTTAACTATATTTTGTTTAATGATATAATTAGTGTAAATGAACATTTTTAGTATAGTGGCGCCACCGAATCGCATTAGTCAGACACTGATGACAGGAATTCTCATAAATATCACGGAAAAGAACATGAAAGGGGCTGTAGAAAGAATGATACCACCCAAAAGAGGTTGTGTATTACTCGAAGTGGTGTGACTTTAAAAAACATAAGTGGAACAACACTACTACAAATTGAAAAAGAATATAACAAATATGCTAAAGTGCAATAATAAACTATAAATAACAAATAATATTATTTAAATATAAAGTGGGGTACATGTGGCAGAGTGGTTAGCACTCAGCAAGAAGGTTGTGAGTTCAAAACCCAGCCGACTCAAACATTCTCGGCCAACTCCAGTCTTTCTGTGAGGAGTCTGCATGTTCTCCACGTGTTACTGTGGGTTCTCTTCGGGTACTCCGGCTTCCTCCCACTGTCCAAAGACATGCATGTACAGGTTAATTGGCAAATCTAAAGTGTCTTGTGAGTGTGAATGTTTGTCAGCTATTGCATGTCTAAATGTCAGCTCTACAACTAACTGGCCCAAAGCTGCTGGGATAGGCTCCAGTCACCCATGACCCCTAATGAGACTAGGCTGTAGAAAATAAATGAATTAATTAAAGAAACTTAAATAAATAAATTGATTTGATAATGACAATTAATTAATGATAATTTGAATAATAATAACTAATATTAAACATTTTCTGTTTTGTGATTTGTTGTGGATTGTTTTTGTTGTTTTTTGTTGTATCATATAGTGTTTTCTTTATGTTAAAAGGGGTAGGCAAAAATAAGTCTCGACTTCAGCTTACACCTTTATTAGTCAATATAAATAATGTTTAAATTTAAATATTGCATTATTTTGACCTTTTTACAAACAAATCCCAAAGTATTTTCCCATCAGAGCAAAGAATCATACGAGGAAACAATAAACCTATAGTTACCTAGAATGCCACTACTTTGAATTAAGATGTTTGCATCATTTATTTGTCTGTGTCTCTACTGATAGAAATATTGTCATGTTTTGAATAAAATAGATTATATAGCATTATCTACACTTACATCTTTGGGTATAGCCATATTGTTCCCAATGTGTCCTTCAGCTTAATCCCATCCAGGGGTAGCATGAGTAGCTTGGTAGTGTTTTTACACCAGAAGCCCTTCCTGACGCAACCCTTTCCATTTACCTGAGCTTGGGACCGGCCCAGTCAGACTGTGGCTGGAGTTTCTCCGCAAGGGATGCAATGTTGTTCCCAAAGTAATGGTTGTTTCTTGCTGTTGTCACCACAGGTTATTGTCAAAATTAAGACCCACCTATAGCTGCTAGTACCTCATCTTAGGGGCTGATAAATGCTGTAAAGCACTTTGAATTACCCTTGTATGAATTGTGCTATATAAATAAAATTGCCTGGCCTTACCTATGTCCACACCATTGGTCTACACCGGCTGTGGTCACAGTTTGTAAACTTACAACTCTAAAAAGTATCCAGCTGCTGCTAGTTATCTGAGAGACCAAATCAGCCTGGTAATATTTGTTGTAGTTAAAAGGTGCTGCTTGAAGCTGAAGACTGCAGCAAGAAGAAGAAATAACAGGAGCCAGGTCAAAAGTCATAGGCTGATGTCTACAGTTGTTGAAGCAGCAGACTTTGCAACAGCAGAGAATAAAACTCTTGTAATAACCCCATCATACACAGAGTGGGTGTTCTGGACAGATGGTTAGGCCTGGCAAAGATCCACTTGAGGATAATTCTATTGCATGTGCCACCTAAAATAACAGCGTCAAATTGAGCATCTGAAAAGAGGAGGGGTGTCAGCTGTCTCATGTCCAGAACGGCCCGGTCTCTGCATATCCCTGTAAATCTCTCTTTAAGGCACCTTTGGTTAGTAAAGCTCAGACCTTGGCAAATACCACAGAAAAAGAACTGTGCTACTTTCTTCTCCACATTATTTCAGAAGTTCACCCTCAGTACCTTTGAAACTATCATATTTGTTTTAGAAACAAAGTCAATTTTAACAAATAACACAGATACAGTATGTCCACTGTCCCTTTGTATTTAGCCTTCCCTATATAATCTCTTGTTTGCAAAAATCCATGTTATAAAATGCATAGGTGCTCAGGCCCAGGTTGGCTTGTGGCAGTGTGAGTGTGTAGACCCGAGCAAGAGCAACAATCATGTTAGGGAAAGAATCATCAGGCCTTAGAGCAAGTGCGCCAAAAGAAAAGCAATATCTTTCAATAAAAAGTGAGCATACAAGGGGCTACAGATCCATCACAGAGTTTACAGAAATATGTTCTTGCTCTGCACAGAAGAGAAGTGGTCATTTTTGTGTCCTTCATGTTAGAGATCTGTTAGCTGTTAGCGTCCGAAAAATGAAGATGAGATAATGTCTGTCTTTAAAAAGGCTGTGTGTGCCTGACAGCGTGTGGAGGCAGCTGATCATTATCTGCAGATCGGGGAGATGCAGGAGGATGTGTGAAAATGCCTGACTTCACAGTTTTTAGTGCTTTGTTGTGTGAAAGAAAGCCCATTATTCAGACAACACATCTACACAAGACAATTCAATTTCCAGACTGTGGCAATAACTGTCATAGCAGAAAGAGCTGACGGAGGACAGCTTCATCTCTGAGTGGGCCGGTTGTTTGGGCTCACCTCATGTTTAAGGTCTGCTACATGTTTTATAAGGACCTAAAACAGGATTTGCTCTGTTCTGCAAGATGTTACAATCTCCTCGGATACACAGGCCAGTTCATTTTGGTGAATAATTACTGAGTGGATATAAAATATGAGAAAAGTGCAGGGATGACATGGAGCAGAATCATATTTGACATTAAACCCAGGTCATTAGGTTTATGTGCTATGAGGCTTACCAAGTCAAACACACTGAATTCAGTGCAGTTTTTAGTAAAACCTGTTTTAAATCTCGGTTCAAAGGCTAAAGTTGACATTTCAGATTTAATGAGTTCACTCATAAATGTAAACCATAAGACGGCAATGGATGAGGTAGGTTCACTTTAGAAAAAGATGAGCTGGATGGTAATGCTTGGCTTCCGCTTTTAAATTATTTGTCCTGGCCCGGCCCACCCCGCACCATTGTATCTATTTTTACAAACTGCCCCGCAACCATTAAATAGACTGTAATGTAGCTGAATAAAAACAGGCTTTATTCAGTCTAAAAGGTTACATTGACCTGTAAACTGGCAACAGCATACACTTATGAACCATAGAAACAAGCATGGCCATATTTAGAACAAGATTGGATAATAAACATTTTCAACATTTACAAAGCAGTTTTTTATCTATCTGTGTAGAAGAACTACCTCTAGACCTAACAAATTACAGTAGCCTGTTTTAAATCAGAAATAGGTTCATTTAATTAAATAATAGGCTCATAATAGGCTTAAATCAGAAATAGGCTAAAAAATAGACTTTTTACCGTTTACAGCCTAAGCTACAAACCCAGTGAACTTTTGTTTTATTTAACACAGAAATGTTAATTTAGTGTTTTTACGTTCACTGTGCAAAAAAAGAATAACCAGGGTTTTAATCTAGTTTGACCCTCCCCAACCTGCCCCGAGGGTTCTGGGATGACCCGCGCATCACTAGATCTGGACACTTAATGTTCACTTAAGTTTCCACTGAGAGGTATGATACAGCATACTTTGGTTTAGTTTCCCCTGAGCCTTGTGTTTCCACTGAACTGTGTCCAGAAGAGTAATGTGTGCAACCTAAACTGTGGCATCACACAAATGCAAAAAACATGCTTCTATATAAACTATCAATTGTATGCATTGCCAAAAGACTGTATATGCATTCATTTAGCATTACTTCTTGGAAAACATTGCATCTACGCTGAGTAAAAACTCTTTATCTTCCAATCCACTGACTGCAGTGTTTAGGACCACCTTTTAATAGACATTGGAACCAAACGTTGAGGGGCTACCAAAGTGGTACAAAACTCGGCCTAACATTTTTGGACAATATAGAAACTGGACCAACTCTGCTCCAGTGGAAACAAAGATCTGATCCACCTCTGAGAAACTTACCTGTAATTAGAAAGTGCAGTTTTGGTCACACATGTCAATAGAATCTGATTTCTCAATGGATGTGGGTGTTCTTAAAAATACTGTAGGTCTTATTGGAGTGTTCATTCATTCAGGAAATAATTTTGCTCAGAATCCATGTATTCTTTAAAACGTGTCAGAAAACTGAAGTGACCACAGAATGATTTGCATTTATACAGGACTCAAACTCTGGGGACTTTCACATTCTTCTTTCAAAATGGTTTAATTAGAATTAGACAAATCAAATAGAGTAATTTTACACATGGAGGCTTCAAAGCTCTCACCTCCATAAATATTATAAGCTCTTGTCCCAAGATAATTACCACTGCAGGCTGAGTCAGAAAACTGACTAGGTCACAGTAACCTTCAAACAATATTGTTATTTGCCATAATACACTGTATCCAATAGATGAAGAGTTTCATGTTGCTGTAGGAAAAACAAAACAAATAATCCACACAAAGGGATACAAAAGGGCAAATTTATTTAAAGCACTTACATAGAAAAATATGATTGATTTGAGTCAACAATAATAAATAGAGCGCCTGACTGTCCCCAGGCCCTGTCCGTACAACAGTACAATCAATATCCACTTTCACAATACAGCAAAGGCACTAGCATTTACCACAATCAACACAGAGTCAATGGAGGCTGGAGGGGTCGCATAGCTCTGGACCTGCTCAGTCTGGCTCAGGAGGGCCGCCTCGGACCAGCCCCGACCCAGCTCTGGTGAACGCACAAAGAGGTGGAGGACAAAACACAGAGGATGGCAGATAAAACAGGATGATGGGGAACAGGAATTGGACGTGTTAGACATTACAGTAGCGTGATCACTTTAGTGCGGACGTCATGCTATTGTCAAGCATGAGTTCAATGGTTTACCTCACCACAAACACACCTGATGAGCTAAGCTGATAACATAACATAAGAATAACATAAGCATAACAACAGAACTATGAAGGCTTAGTTTGGCAAACCAGAGGCGGTTTTCTCCGCAGTGTTTCTCCGCAGTGATTATATTTAATCTTGGCCGTGTACATAAGAGAGGAAATTTTTGTCATGACTTAGAAAAAGCTTTTTAAAGGCCTCCAATTGCGAACTGTGAAATTAGTGCTGTCAATGAAAACACTGACATCTCAGCTCACTATTGGAGTCTGGTGACGCACAGCGAGAAGAACAATAAAACAAAACAAAAAAATTAAGGCATTTGGACAAAGTTATTAAAATTGAAAGATGTTCTGTTATTCAACCTCTGTTAATTTGGGACAAAACGTTAACTTTTTTAGAAATTATCTCCTGATAAATGCTTCTTAACCTATTATGGATGACTGAAAATCTCCACAGACATACCCTCATGTTCTAATAACAGAGCACTGATCCAGGAAAACAAAAATTTTAAAAGGAGTTCTGTTTCAGTGTGTTTGGTGCTGGTGTTCACTGCGCCCCCTTGTGGCCTGGCATTTACAGTACACTATAGTACTTTCGACAACAGAATTTAAAATGAATGTTGCTCACTGGGTTGAGCAATGGACTAGGATGCGAGACACCGCGGTTTCAGGCCCACGGGGGTCACTATTCCCGACAACTAACTGGGCACTGTTAGTCACTGGGATAGGCTCCAGTTACCCGCAACGCTAATGAGACTAAGCGGAAGAAAATGAATAAACTGCCTTTTTTTTACACAGCTGTAAACAAAACCCCCAGTATCTGCAAAGCTCAACATGTTCTGGTCTCTTCCCTGCCTAGCCAGTCATTAGCATTCTCCATCTCTAGTATTATTTTAGTTGAAATGGACACGTTTAAGTCGTTAGATACATTTTGCACTTTTTCCAATAAACTGGACACTGCAGTCTGCCACATTTAACGCTATGACATCCAACAGAAGAAGAGTGTTTGTCCACACTCATGAGTATCTACAGGCTGCAGTACCACAAGGCGCCACATGGCATCAACCTCTGAGACCTGAAGACAGCTTAGTATAAAGTAGAACTAAATTAATATATTGCTCATAATAAGCGACTGAAGTTATGACTTGGTCAAAATTATTGAGAAAAATAGTTGTGGCTGTATTTGTGGCTGTGATTGTAAACAATATTTTTTCTGGTCTTGGAGAATAGTAAGAATACTTAACAAAAAGCTCAAATGTTCCCAGTGCTGTTGGCTTGGCTAAACATGGCCATTTGCATCTGAATGTCTCAATACTGAAAGCCTTTGAAGCCATTCTGGTGCTAAAAAGGCAAGTAATGTCAGATCATTTGGGAAAGATGAAAGTAATCCGCGCAATAACAAAACCGGGACATTAAGTCAGTCCACCTTCTCTGTTACATAAAGACCTGTCCCAATTTACATAAGAATGACATAAAAGTTGCATTTGGTCTCCAGCAGTAGTCTATGCACATATAATTTAATCTAAAATTAAAAAGGAATCGGCTTTCATGCATATGATGTAGAAGTAAAAAATGAAAATACATTTACCAACTTGATTGTGATTTTTCTAATGATATTTTGTTATCACATATTTAGCTAATATTCAGCACCAATCACCTTTAGAAAATAATTATTGCAAGTGTTCCTTTAGAATAAAATAAATATAAAATAAGCAAGAATAAACAAGAAAAAAATTGAAAAAAATGTCTGCAGGCCCAAGATTACATTTGACTAATCCATTGTATGAATTTCTTTCCCTAAATCATTTATTATACCTTCAAATATCATTTAAATAAAGACATATAGTATTAGAGGATATGTAGGTAAATAATGATATAGATAAATTAAGATATTCGGTTAAATTTGGTGCTGAGATGTGGTGGGCTGCAGTAGATGGCACATGTATCCAGTGATTAGACAGAATGACACAAAATAATAAAAGACAAGTCATCGAACGACACAGTAACCACTCACAGTAAGTTTTGGTCGTGTGAGCTGGTCCCAACAAAGACAGTTAAAACATGAGTGCATTTTCTCCGAGGTGCGAGAAAGACACAAAGGGTTCGTGTCTTTTTCCCTGTCGCCTCATTCTCACCGAGTGGTTCAGCACAGTTCGGTACAGCACAGTTTAAGTCCCGTCCACGTTTTTATTTTTTTTTAAATTGTTTTAATGTTGCACAATTTTGTCTATTGCCTTCTTTATGATTCATGTTAACATCTTGTTGCTATTAGTGATTTTCTTCACAAATTTTAATAAAGTTAACGACCACCTTATAATAAAATACTAAAAATGCAATCTAGGGACATGAATGAATTCTTTTTCATGACGCGTTTTAAATAGTTTGACATAATGCATGTTAATCAGGATGACTCGGAATTATTGTGTTTATTATTATTTTGTCATTTTTATAAATTCAGTAAGCAAACTGTGCAATGGCAATACAGGCTGAATCTTAACTGAATAAACTTAAATGAACTAAAACTACTGCATTTGTATTGTATGGCACTGGCTCCAGTTTAGAAAACTTCTACAACTTCTTACAACTTTTTTATTTACATTTTATAAACTAGAACTGATTGTTACACATTGTTAAAATTTGCCTGTGCCTTGAATAAATCATCTTAAGTTGATATATTTTGTAAATAAATATTTTAAAACTAAAAATATATCTCTCATAAATATCTCATATTCATTTCATGTATTGATTTAGACTCCTTCACATTATGAACAGGAGTCAGACACTGACTTTGCTTTTCTGTGGTTCTTTTACTAAATTATTGCTTTAATGATTGAATGTTTTCCACAGGGAATGAGTTTATAACATAAGATATATACACAGATTTAACACTAGACAATAATGTTGGATGTTTATAATAAATATTTTTCTCTATAAAACCTGCAGTGTCTATATCACAATTTATTTGTGTTTGCCACTTAAACACTGCAGAACTGTCTTGTCTGTCAGCTTTAAACTTTTCTGCTACACATGCTTTGTTTCTCTGATTGGTTGTATATTGTATAAAAGTGTGTGTTTATTCTGTGTATGTTGGTACTGCCTCTGAATTCTGACGGTTGTATGTCCATCCACTTGCTGCAGTTTAATCTGCATTCATCTATTTCCTGAAAATCAAACTCAGATCGAGGGGCCCAGACAAATGATTTGTTTGCATAAAAAAAAAGAAAAGAAAAGAAAAGAATTAAAATGGCTGACCAGGCTAGGATCAGGCCACTATGTGACTACACCCCCCGCAATTTTACCAAAATCCAAATTGGAGACTGTTGCTGTCCTGAACTGAACATCTACCACTTGGTGTAAACAAGGTTTCTCTGTAGTGCAAATGTAAACATGCAGGTGAACATGAATATTAAGCATGTTAATATGCTCAGCGGCAGCAAACACACACTTTTCGAGCACAGCCCTGAATCCAACCGAAAGCCACCAGTATTCATTCTACAAGTGATTTTGTTTTGTATTTTTAAGAGAAAATAAACAAATTGGAAATGCCAAAATGTTGATTATTCATTGGTTTACACTGAGATAAAAAGGACATATTAAATATCTTGGTAAATACCGTGGAAAGGATAAGGCTTTCATCCCTCAATCCCACTGGCCTTATGTAAATGAATCCCAGAATGACACAGCTGTAGCGGCTTGTCTTTGAGCTCCTCTGGAAACAGCCCTGATTGTCAGAAAAGATCATTCCCTCCTTAAAGCTAGTCCCGTCCAGACTGCGAGCGTCCCGTTCAGCCCAGGACGTGGTGTGTTTGCGCCTGTCTCTGTTCTCGCTCACTGGGGAAGTCTCACGCAGAGCCTGAATCAGTCCCGAAGCCTGTAAAGCTTTCCCATAGTGCTTTCAGCGGCATGTCAGTTCATCTACAGCCTTTGCTCTCGGCTGCTGCTACGCCTAAATGTTCCTCTGGGCTGTCAGGTACTTGAGGGCAGCAGAGCCGTACTTGCGGGACAGGTCCTGGTGGAACTCGTCCTTCAGCGTGTTCAGGCAGTGGCGGTAACTCGGGCTAGAGCGGAACTTGGAGATGTCAAAGCTGGGAGCGTGGGGCATGTGGATCATGAAAGCATTGGGCAGGACCATCAGGTCATACTCCTGAACAGGAACAGAAGCAGTTACTTACACCTCAAAGCACTGGTCTGCCAACACCACATTTTGAGCAGAACTCAATAACAAAGCAACAGTTGATAAAACATATTCAATACTCTGTTAATATCAATACACAATTTATGTGTTACCGTGTTACTACAGAGAGCCAAAGTTGTGGAAGAGAAGGGCTTTCTTCTTGTGTCAATGCTTATAAAAGTTGTACCTCATGGTGCTGTCGAGACCTGTCTGTTCCCCTAAAAACATGGACTAACTAACTCCAGTTAGTTATCTAACAACTGAGTTTCAATTCTGTTGTGCACTAAAACAAACCCATGAACACAGTGTCATTACAGCAGGTTGCATAAAATAATTACTGGTTTTACCTGACTGAATCAACAGAAATATTTGCTCTTGATCAAAACAAAGCTGCAACTTTCTGTAAAGTTGATCTGAAGTGAAACAATCACATTGATACTATTTGGTTACAGCTAATAAAAAACAATTGAATGAATGTTGTTTCTATAACAGAATACAGTCATGTTGGATGAAATATGACTACAATTTACTACAATTTACTACAATCCAAGAAATAATTTTATCCCAGTCAGCATTTCCATGTGGGTTCCATAAGGATCATATTTGAGCTCAAATATGGTCCTGAGTGGGTTTGTCCACAGTGTGTGACTGTGAAATAAATGAATAATTGATATGTAAAGCGTCTTTGCGCCCCGGAAAAGCGCTATATAAAATTGATATAATAATAATTGCATTAGGGATTAAAGACTTCTTCAACACATTTTTATTTACTAGAGGAACTCTAGGAGGAATAAAGTCTCCAAGACTTCAGAGGCTCAAACTGGCTAAAAAGGGTGAGAATACCTCTCGCCTTATTCTCTGTCCTTTCTACATACAGTAGATTTGATTTCAATTACTGGAGTTTTATTGCTGTATGACAAAGATTTAAGTACAGTTATGCTCATAAGTTTGCAGAATTTTTCAGCCATTTTTCAGAGAATAAGAATGATAACACAAAAAAAAATGCTGCTGTAGTCAATGACGTACATCCCATGTGCAGCTTCCGGGCTGATGAGTGCAGATTTTCCTCCAGTATTTTCTAATAACATGCTGCATTGAGCTTGCCATTAATATTGACCAAGTTTCCAGTGCCTTTGTAGCTCAAACATCCCCAAAACATCAGCGATCCACCTCCATGTTTCACAGCAGGAAATTGGCATAGTTTTCCAGTTTACTTCTGGCTTACTTCTGAACCTGATCAAAGGGCTAACACAGGTGTGGGACATGGAAATGCTGACTGGGATGAAATTAAGTTCATCACTCAATTGTAGTCATAGTTCATCCAACATGACTGGACTGTGTTATAAATACAACATTCATTAAATTGTATTTCTTGTAATCAAATGGTAATGTGATTGGTTCACTTTAGATTGTTTTGACCAAGGGCCAATATTTTTGTATTTTCAGTCAGCGAAAACCAGTGATTATTTTTGTGTGTATGTAGGCTAAACTATAGTTATTTATTTATTTATTTCATCAACACTTGAACTGTGGGTCATTTAACCTGCCAAACTGAAATATATTATAGCACTGCTACAGCATGTTTAATAAAAAACACATAGAACCCCATGCTTAATGCTCCAAAGACAAATATTGCTGGTTCATTTAGTCAGTCTTTAATAGTTAAAAGGATGAATTACTTTTAACAATTCTATATATACATTTTATGATGAAGTCACTCTCATGAATATGTGTTATACCTGTGCATCCAGTTCCATAATGTGGGATACTTTGTTCCAGCCAAATCCAACAAAGCGCTGGTCGTACTCGGGACAGTCCCGTCTCACCACAACATAAGGCTCGAAGTCGGGCTCCCACTCCACTTTATAGGGCGTGGTGGCAGTTCGCCATTTTGCGTAGTTTGTGGGAGCATGACCCTTGGGCCATACATGATACCTGGAAACAATTACAAAACAATTAACAATTAATCAGCACGCTTTATACCATGGGTAATTCAATGCCCTTCAGACACAATACAGATACTTTTAGGGTGGTTAAATGTTGCTTCACCAGGTTTAGTTTTTATTCTAGGCACACGTCTCAGATTGTGACAATGGTTAATATGGCTCTAGCATGTCAGAGATACATTATGGTAAAGCAGTTCTTGTTTAAAATTACGTTTGTGAGTGACAGAAAGCCAGTGGAGAGGTTTAAAAACAGGAGTAATATGGGCATACTTTCACCATTTTGGGGGGATCCTGAGTGGTTTAACAAAGGAATAAAATAATGCATTTTCAATTGGATAACCATCATCTACTGTATCCAGTACCATACAAACTTATTAAACCTACATAAAATAGCCCTCCCAGAAAATGCTCAGAGCTGCTAACAGCCCATTATACACACTGTATGTCTGCCTTTGAGCTTGTTAAAAAGGTAAGACTTGAGCCAATATGTTTTCAAATCATTAGCTTTTCTTACTGTTTCTTAGAGGATGGTAACTGCTGTCAGTGCTTTGGGCAAAAAAGTGGGTTCTTTGTAACAATGTACATTGTGTGTCATCATACAGTGACACCAATTTTAACAAGCATGCAAATGAACAAAGAGATAGGAATCAGTGTCTGCAGATGGGGTCTCCTCACAGCAAAAATCCCAGTATTATTTGGACTCATGAAGGTGTTAAAGCCTTAAACAAAGATGAGAGTGAGTGGCTCTGAGACCATGAGTGACAGTCACAGAACCCAGACAGGGATGTATTTTATATCTCAGTTGTTTTTACTGGAGACTCAGACAGAGTCTACTATTGAGACACTGTTATGACCTGTATGAGTTTTATAGTTTTGTGTCAGTCTCTGTCAGTGTTGAAAGTAACAACAGTAGAGTATAACGGCGTTACTAACGGAGTTTATTTTTCAGTAATGGAGTAATCTAATTAATTACTTTTCCCCATTGTTGCAATGTCGTTATTGTTACTGAGAATGTAAAGTGTTGTGTTTCTACAATTTGGTTGAATAAAGCGCAAGGTGTTATGCTCTGGCTCACATCAGCTGCTGGAAAGAGCAGGAGGGGGATGTATAGGTGGGCTCTGCTCACGCAGTCTCACTGCGCACTCTGACTACCAAACACAGCATCAGCGACAATGGAAATTGGAGCCTAGGAAATTCAAAGGTAGCGTTCTCAAACTGGAAGTGCTGGCAATACATTTTGTTAATTGAAATTAAGGAAAGAATGTTTCTGTAACATGCTATGCCCTGGAGAAAAAGACTTTACCCACATCTGCCTCAAGCAACTCAAATCTTATGAAGCCCCTCACATCAACACTTGTTTGCTTCTCCTTCTACGTTACAACCACGGTTTATTTGTTAGATGAGAGAAGTATTTTAGTATAGATTAATATATTGTTCATTTTCACCGAGAATAAACATGTTAATCTACAGATAGTTGGATTGTGTTCTGTTTATTGTGCAATAATCTACAGGTACAGAGAGTTGCACTTATTGGCCAGATCTTCCTTTGTTTCTTTTTACACAGTTTTAAATTTGTGTCTTAATTTTGCACCTGAATTTTATTTTCAAAATTTATTTTTTATATGTTTTTATTTCTATGCATATCATATGGCAGACTTCAATCTATTGAGTTCAAATAAATACCAAATGTTCTAAAATACTGTATATAGTGTTTTAATTCTTCAATCAGTTAATATAAACATCTTTAAAGCAGTTATATAACTTCACAGTTACTTTTCTGAGTAACTAATTACTTTTACAATGTAGTAACTGAGTTACTAATTCAATTACGTTTTGGGAGAAGTAATATGTAACTGTAACTAATTACTTTTTTAAGGTAAGATGACCAACACTGGTCTCTGTTAATGTTACCAGAGAAAAACTAAAGGGCAAGTTTTGAGCATTAACATTTGTAATGAGAAAATAATATTATTTATTCACTCTCATCTTTGTTTAAGGCTGGTTTCTAACACTTTTATAGTGTTGATCTGAAATTTAACACTGAAAGTTTATGAGTCAAATGTATTAACCCACAGTGTTATTTTAACACTGCAGATTTTGCTACGCCCTTGGATTATTTCACTGAACAGAAAAACGTTGCAAAAAGTCACTGGCTATAACTGCAAAGACAACAGTACTTCTTCCACACAGCTGCTACTTTCAGTGCCTTGAGTAAAATCTGATATTGCTGTCCACGCTGTGATTGTGATTTGTCACGGGGAGTAGTTTTCTATTCTCTGAGTATAGTCTGTCAGCATACAAACATACAAACATTTGGAGAGCAAAGAAACAAATTATAACCGTGAAGGCTGTACATAAGGTTCAACATTATCTCAAGAATTGTCGCCTCACTGGTCCAGATGGTAAGTCCTGTACCTGAAGGTGTAGAGTGTCCCCATGTCCAGCATGGAGAGCAGCTCCGCTTTGGATTTGGGGAATGACAGGCGGTAGCGCAGCGTCTCAAAAGCAGGAACCACCAGAGCCTTCTTTGTGTGGGCCATGTCCATCTGCACCACAGTCCGCCTGCAGAGAGGAAAGGGTCAGACAACTACAGACACTCGCTTTAGTGCCAACCTGTCAGTCCTGTAGTGGCTGCATCCAGCCAATGACCTAATGATGAATAATAATATTACTATTAAATTAAATGCATGGATACTTTTTTTGCGATGGCTGTCATTATTAAGCTAAGTACCACAGGAAAAAATTTAATTGTGGTGAAAGAGTGACTAGATTCTAATGAATGTATAGCTTAGCAGCAATTCCTCATTTACGACCAAACTAAACAAGATGTTTTACGGACAAACTACTTTCTAAGGTCGTCTTACACTTCTCAGCAGATAGTGGCACAGCTGCTGCCTCCCCTCTGACACCAAGGTCACTGCCTGAGAACTAATGTCAGATCCTCATAATTTACACACCAGTAATATACAGCTTTATCCTAGGTGATAATGATACTCTGCTTCCTTTTTATGGTGATTAATCTCTGGGAAACTTCACCTCATACAGCATTTATCTATTTAATGATTAATGGACAACTTCAAGTATATTTAGAAATGAGGTCTAATGGTATAAAAGCATAGTCAGACTTTGGAGTTTTTCACTGTCTCTCTGGGTTCTGTGTGGATGAAAAATAAAACATGCAAAGCCTATTTTTCTAACAGACTTCTTCAGATAAAAAAAAATAAAAATTGAAAATGGGTTTGGCCTGTGACACTTGATAACTAGAGCTAATGGAAGAAAAAAAGAAAACTATAAGACTAAAAGCTGCTAGAAGACAATACTCTCCTAGAAATATACTGTGCCATTCATACCTTCTTACAGATTTCATCACAACACAAAGGCCTGGCCCTTTAGTAGACAGTTTATTCCTCCTTTTATTGTAATGTTTGTAGAGCTATAGTGGTATTCATAGCTTATGTTTGTCACAATTAAACAGAAGGTAAAGTATTACAATATATCACAATGTTAAAAATGTGAATATTTTCTTACCATTATGTGGTATAATTACACAATACATCTTACTACTGGAAGTTAATGCACAGACTTGGTGCCTTTATAAAAATGACATTATTGAAACAGATGGTCCAATTATTTTCCAATTTCTAAGCATTATGTAAGAGTTTTGTATAAAGTTGTTTCATCATACATCAACACAGTGCAGTCATTTAAAGCTGTAATAGGCTCCAGAAACACACCCAAATGACATAGTATTAATCACATGTTACAATATTGTTAAAATGGTGAATTATTATGAATTATTGTGAAGCAGTTCATTCGTACCCCTCTTCATGTATGTGGCTGGTTGTACCTGAGGTAGTCGTAGAGGCCGTACATGGGCAGGAAGTCCACGTCGGTCAGGAACACGTAGGGCGTGTTGGCGTTCTTCAGAGCCACGTTGCGGACCAGGTTGACCGGGTAGAACTGGCCCTCCTTGTAGACGATGTGGTAGCCGATGTTCTTGCGGTTCTTGAGGACCTCTGAGGCCTGGGCGTATCTGAGGAACTGCTGCGCCTCAGCGTCAGACATGTACAGAGCCAGGCTGATGGGACCCTCCCAGTGTTTGCAGATGGCCTCCAACATCTGCAGCCTTTCACATTAACACAGACAATTAAAATTATTCAACCAAAATGAACACTTAACATTAGAAATAGTTTTTATCCGCTGTGCATTTTTAAATTGATTATCTCCTATTTCAGGACAAAAATGACATTATTATTACATAATAAATACACTTTTACCTAAAAACCACTATTTTTACCCTATTCACAAAACCCAGAAAGTTTTTTTTTTTAATTATATCATTTATCCATGACACATATCATTATTTCTTAAATAGACACATTATGACGTGACAGCAGTAAAAATGACCCATGGTGGTATTATCATATTGGTGTTTCATGTGACTTTTTTCCGAGTGAATATATTACCCTACTTTTATTAGGTTCAGTGTAACTGTAGTTAATTCACCGACAAGTAGCACTTCAGTGAATACACATTCATTTACCTACATTCTTCATAATCTGCATAAACAGTTTAGGTTAGTTTTATATTAATTATTTTTCTAATATATGAATTAATTCTTTATGTTTGGAAAAGTGAGTATCTTAAATGGGAGAAAAAAAGGAGACTGGTGAAGTTCTCTAAATATAAAAGTTTAAAAAATAAACCAGAAACACTATTTTCTACTGTTTATTGCAGAAGTTTAAGGCAAAAGCTCCAGCCTTGAGCTCCTGCACAAGATTTATTATGTTCTTTTTTTCCTTTAAATCACATTGCACCTACTTTTCTAAAGTTAATTCATATCCAAAGTATATGTCATATAGAATTCTGTGTGCATTACTATTGATTTATGTATCTGACTCTGCTCTTCAGCATGCACCACAAAGCAGACAAGCTTTTTCAGGTGCCCGGTGGAAACATGTCTTAGTATTTTACCTGTCCATGGAGAGCTGAGCCACCAGTGTGATGTCTGTGCCGTCCTCGGTGGGATTGTAGTCGTACTGCAGGAAGTAGAGGTGAACGCGGTGAACCGTGAGCCGCTCCCGACGGAAATCATAGCACTGATCGTCCTCATCCAGCTGCTCCAGAGCCGATTGCAGCTGAAGGCACAGCACAAAGCACAGACAATGGAGGTTTACTTTACCTTCTGTACTGCATTAGCATCATTAGCATTAGTGTTAAGGCTTTAAAGAGGCATTTGGAGACTCTCATTTTCATTAATCATAAGACACCTGCCAGGCTCTGTGCCAGTTTTGTTTCTAAAGTTTGAACTAGTGCATTCAGAAACAGAATGGATTAGTCCAGAGCCTGAAAACTTGGTTGCCATCCAAAACCAAAGAGAAACCTTTTCTAAGGTCATACACAGTGTCAGTAGAGCAAATATTGACTGAAACAGCTACTTAAGAAAAAACAAGTCAGATACACATAAATAAATGAATTCTTCTTTTTTCTTCCTCCCACTGTGTGTGTGGGTGTGGGTGTTACCTGGACGCTCTGTGGACTGGCCGGACTGGGACATCCAAAGAGCTCTCTCCGTAGCAGGTTCCCGTCGTACTCTAGAAAGGTCAGGTACAAGTTTCTAAAGAACTCCACATGTTTGTTTTTCACTCGAAGTTTCTTTGGAGAATTCCAGTGGATCACCTAAACAAACAGTATTTCTGTGAATAAGTATGTCCACTTCGTACATATACTGTAGTGAGTGTGATAGATTTTATTAATAAGTCACTGGGTCATAATATGGTGTCTTTTAAGTCTTTTAACTCCAGTGAAACACAACCCTTCTTTAATACTGCTGCATTCATGTGCATCTCAAATTGTCCAAGAAACGATTTTTTTATTGTTTACTCAAATTTAAAAAATAGCTGATAATTAGTGAGCATTTAATACAACAAACCAGATTTAACATTACCATTACCATTACAAACATTAGTAATAGTATAACAATACTCTTGAATGAAAGCTGAATGCTATAAAAACTCAAATATAGAATTGGCCACATGAATGGTGATTGCAACTGATAAATTGTTGGCTATTTAGCTTGTAAACTATAAGAATTTATATTGACGTTGAGTCTAAATTTGAGCATCAAACTGGAGTCTTTGTCTGACTTGAGCAGGCGATGATTGCATTTTTCATCCTGGAGAAAACCATTTTTCAGAATTTCCAGTGAACACGTGAAAGCAGCAGCAGTAGTCCATGTGAAGTGAAAGTGGACTGACCTTGAGGTCGGACACCTCGGTGTAGCACTGCTCAGAGCGAGTGTGGTCAGATAACTGCACGTTCCAGAAACAGGGCAGCTGGTGCACCAGCACGGGGTTCTGCTTTATGAAGGCATTAAAGATGTCCTGGACACAAACACACAAGTACATATACTTCACTCATTCATTTTCTACAGTTTATTCTAACTGTGTGGCACGGTATTCCCTGTGTGATCACAAGTTATTCACAGAACAAAGACTTTCATTCTCACCTTGCTACACTCGCACACGTTGCTTTCAGTAAGTGTCAGAGCAGCTTACTTCATGTCAGTGTAAACTGCTAAGGGCACAGGGAATGTCATTTTTCAAATCAGAATGAGGCCACATCCGTGTTTTGCAAAGTGATCTCAATGATCATCTTGCTGCTTTGTTTATTGGCCTGTCCGTCCTGGAGTGGATCTCTCTTTCTGAGTTTCTCCCTGTGGTTTCTCTTTTTTCCCATGGCAGTTTTTTTTTGTGTTTGAGTTTTTTCTTGCCCTGATGGAGGGTCTAAGGATGGGTGGTGTTGTATTGTACAGTTTGTCTGTCTATTTGCTGCTTATTTAAGGCAGATTGATTTACTTTTGAAAGCACAGACTTTATGGAAGAAGAAGTTCAGAAACATAGCAACTCATACAAGAGATTAGGACAATTAATTAAATGTAAGTGATTTTCAAATACAGTTTAGATGCAAACCTTTTCACTGTACAGCAGAGCACTAACCACTGCACTGCACAGCCTACTTTTTAAAATCCACCTTGAACAACCATAATCTCACAGGGCATTGATGTGGAAATCTTGCTCACCTGATCTGCCAGTGATGTACTGAGCATGCTCATTAGCTCTCGCTCTGCTGTCAGCCTCCACATCTGCTCCCAGCCAATTTTCCTCAGACGTTCCAAGTACAGCAGAATGACACCTGCAGCGACACAGCACAGCATTTTCACATGTCACAGTCGGCACTATGTTTCAGGTGAGACTCAGGACTGAGGGCAGTACCTGTGTTAAAGCCACGGCCCAGGGCAGGCCAGGGTTTGTGGTTTTTCCACAGATTTCCTAGATACCAGTCGCTCTGGTTCTCCACAAGACCAATCACCTGCTTATCTGAAAACAAGGAACAACAAATCAATATACCACTATATGTACGTGTGTTTGTGAACTATATGTACGTGTGTTTGTGAACTGTATGTACGTGTGTTTGTGAACTATATGTACGTGTGTTTGTGAACTGTATGTACGTGTGTTTGTGAACTATATGTACGTGTGTTTGTGAACTGTATGTACGTGTGTTTGTGAACTGTATGTACGTGTGTTTGTGAACTATATGTACGTGTGTTTGTGAACTGTATGTACGTGTGTTTGTGAACTGTATGTACGTGTGTTTGTGAACTATATGTACGTGTGTTTGTGAACTGTATGTACGCGTGTTTGTGAACTGTATGTACGCGTGTTTGTGAACTGTATGTACGCGTGTTTGTGAACTATATGTACGTGTGTTTGTGAACTGTATGTACGCGTGTTTGTGAACTATATGTACGTGTGTTTGTGAACTGTATGTACGCGTGTTTGTGAACTATATGTACGTGTGTTTGTGAACTATATGTACGTGTGTTTGTGAACTGTATGTACGTGTGTTTGTGAACTATATGTACGTGTGTTTGTGAACTGTATGTACGTGTGTTTGTGAACTATATGTACGTGTGTTTGTGAACTATATGTACGTGTGTTTGTGAACTGTATGTACGTGTGTTTGTGAACTATATGTACGTGTGTTTGTGAACTATATGTACGTGTGTTTGTGAACTATATGTACGTGTGTTTGTGAACTATATGTACGTGTGTTTGTGAACTATATGCGTGTGTTTGTGAACTATATGTACGTGTGTTTGTGAACTATATGTACGTGTGTTTGTGAACTATATGTACGTGTGTTTGTGAACTATATGTACGTGTGTTTGTGAACTATATGTACGTGTGTTTGTGAACTATATGTACGTGTGTTTGTGAACTATATGTGTGTTTGTGAACTATATGTACGTGTGTTTGTGAACTATATGTACGTGTGTTTGTGAACTATATGTACGTGTGTTCGTGAACTATATGTACGTGTGTTTGTGAACTATATGTACGTGTGTTTGTGAACTATATGTACGTGTGTTTGTGAACTATATGTACGTGTGTTTGTGAACTATATGTACGTGTGTTCGTGAACTATATAGTCTAATATGTCTTCATTAGGCTAAATGTGTGTGAGTATATCTCTAAACAACCTTAATCACACTAAGCCGTAAACATGCAGCAGGAAACTGACAAAAAACTAGTTATCTAGGTTTATTAGTCTGATTTTGAGAAATTCAAAAGACTGTCACCCCAATCAGAGTAAGGTGTGTACCTGGAATTTAAAACTCCAATTATAATCGGACTAAGGCAATAATTTTGTATTCTCTACCTGCATGTAAACATAGTGAGTGGTATGTGATCTTTGTCTTTGATGTATGGTCTTAGTAAATCAATGAAGACATTGCTTTATTGTCAAAGACATTTTAACTGCAAAAGCTATATCAAGGTAACTGGTCATTTATTCTCCCATTATGTACACAAATTAGATCTATCCATTGTTATTCACAATGTTTACATTAAATTTTTTTAGGAAAGCATACAATGTACATTAAGCCAATGCACAGACGATTGTACCAGATTATAGCTTAACAGCTAATTTCCACCTGTAGCCCTATATTGTACATGTTGTTGGTGGCAGGGGAAATCGTAGCCCCCGGAGGAAATCTTTGATACAAGCTTTGGGAAAACAGACCAAATTACTGACCAAAGAAATGCAGAGTACGTAACAGATGGCTCTGTTTGTATCCAAATGAGTGTGTAAAGTAGGGTATAAATGAACACTATAAAGCATGTCAATATGATAGAACTTATACAAATGATTATTAGGTAAAGTAACTCAAATGTAGCTTAAAGAAACAGAGAACTTCTGGCAGGACTTCCGTGCACACTCATATAAACATTTTCTGCTGCACATCTTTTCTGATGCAGGAAAAGTGTACAGTGGAAAAGAACTTAAGTTTTGACAACTGTTCAGTTCATCAAGTACAGAAGGTCTTACCTGTGAACTTCCTGAAAATGCCCCAGAGCTCAGCAATGTCGGTGGCGAAGGTGATGTCTGTGTCCAGGACTATGACCTTGCTCAGGTCTGGGTGCAGGGCTTTGGTTAGCGTTAGCTTCATCAAGCCGTAAATACCTGAGTAGTGCTTGTTGGGGATCCACGACACCTCAGACTGGAAGTCAAAACCAGAGAAATGCTTTAGAAAGTGAATTTAACATATTTTCTCTTTAACCATCAGAGGTGTCCAGTGCTGCTTGATTCTGTTCAACCATGATACTTGCATGTGTCCCCCTGAGTGCAAATGGATCACACCTCACTTCATGCTTCATTGGCAAAACTACACAATGCTTCTGACGAGGAAATATTGCACACTGGAGCTGTGCAACATTTGAAAATTTACTCATATGGAAAATCCTTCTTGGATTTTGTCATAATAGAATCACTTACAAGAATTACAATAATAAAAGTTTAGAATAGAAACATTTATAGAGATAACACCAGAGAAATTCAAGAATAAAATGGCATGAACGTCTTTCAACATTTAAAGATTGGCTGTGAATAACTGCCACTTTGAATAAAATATGATGTAAATCAGTCTTTATGCATGTGTCTGTAAAAGTCTTTCTAAAAATATATAATAAACATGTTGTGCAGTACGGTCAAAAGTAAAGCTAAACACAGCAAGTTTGCTGATTCGTGATAATCCTCAGATAAAAATAGCAATTGCAAGATAAAACAAAAATGTGATACAAAAATAACAAAATAGAAAATAAAGTTTTGGATTCCAGGACCCTCAATTTTAAATTGAAAATGCCTTTATTGTCACGTTTTGCCATTTTCTCTTCATCAGTAAATAAAATGTAAAAAACTGCTGCAGCTGGGAACTAACCAGAGAGATCTTCTTCTACTGTTAGCAGTATAACTTCTATGTCTACCTTCTATACAGCAATCTAATCACAAGCATCACAGTCTTATAACACACTGTGAATGGTCACAAACCTTGGGTCCTGTTAGGCAAGGAAACATCCAACCAATCAACAAAGGTCAGGCTATGTCACCAACATAGTCACAATAGCCTCTGACCAATCATTAAAGAGACAGAGCATATCCAACATTTTTTCAGAAGCCAAAAAATGCGGTCTTTTGTTCTGTACTGGATCCCAAAACACAGTCCTAACATCTGAATTAACCATGGTGAGTGGATGAAGCTTACTCAGCATGTAATTGAGTAGTTGTACTAAATGTTGATATGTGTCACATTTTTAGAATGTAATGATTTTTTTGCGGAAAAAAGAGAGACCAATATATAATTATTTTATATTTTATCATACACCAGCTCACATAGCACTAGGGCATACAATCACCGGCCACTTATTTAGTACAGTTCTTCAATTGCGCGGTAACACAAATTGCTTATCAGCCAATCACATGGCAGCAACTCAATGTATTTAGGCATCTAGATGTGTTGAAGTCTACTTGCTGAAGTTCAAATCGAGCATCAGAATGGGGAAGAAAGGGGATTTATGTGACTTTGAATGTGGAATGGTTGTTGGTGCCAGACGGGTTGGTCTGAGTATTTCAAAAACTGCTGATCCACTGGGATTTTCATGCACAACCAGCTCTAGGGTTTACTCTTAAAAAGAGATAATATCCAGTGAGCAGCAGTTGTGTGGATGAAAATAACTTTTTGATGTCGGAGGTCAGAGGAGAATGGGCAAATTGGTCAGAAAGCATAGAAAGGCAACAGTAACTCAATTAACCACTCATTACAACCAAGGTCTACAGAATACCATCTTTGAACACCCAAAACGTGGAACCCTGAAGCAGATGGGCTACAATGGCAGAAAACCACACCGGGTGCAACTCCTGTCAGCTAAGAACAGGAAACAGAGGCTACAATTCACACAGGCTCACCAAAACTGGACAATAGGAGATTGGAAAAACGTTGCCTGGTCTGAGGAGTCTTGATTTCAGCTCCAACATTCAGATGGTAGAGTCAGAATTTGGCGTAAGGAACATGAAAGCATGGATCCATCCTGCCTTGTCTCAATGGTTCAGGCTGGTGGTGGTGGTGTAATGACGTGGGGGATTTTTTCTTGGCACACTTTGGGCCATTGGTAACATTTGAGCATCATTTATACACCATAGCCTACCTGAGTATTGTTTCTGACCATGTCCATCCCTTTATGACTACAGTGTACCCATCTTCTGATGCTACTTCCAGCAGGATAATGGCACAAAGTTTTATTCATCTCAGACTGGTTTCCTGAACATGACAATGAGTTCACAGGAGATTTGCATTATGAAAGAATCTGCAGCAACTGAGTGATGAATTTTTCACCTTGTTGAATCTGTGCCACAAAAAATAAAGGCAGGCAAATGGAGGGAGCTTGGTGTTTTTTTTTTTTAATAAGTGTATTAATTTGGTACATTATTTTGTTCAGTTGAATTGAAAATCTGATTTTTTTTTTTTTTAGTAAAAAAAAAAAAAAAAAATATATATATATATATATATTATAGTCACCAATAACACTACAGTGCCATACAAAAGGGTTAACACTGAAGATCAATCAGTAGTTTACATATGTTTCTGTGTATTCTTCACTTGGGGTTCTGCTGCTGTGGGATGACCCTCTCTGCCAGCATTTACATCAGAAAGAGCTAGTCATCCACATGTGATCCACATAAGTGTCTGACTTCATGTTCATTAATGTGCTTCTCTGCAGTTAATGGAAATGCACTTTGTTGAAATGTTTTTTTTTTTCCACTTCCAATTTGCTCTACATTTTAAAAACACATGCTAGCACATGCCTGCTCTGAACCTGCTCTCAGTGTGCGTTTAGTGTGCATGAGTTGGTGGTGCAATCGACATTTCTGGCATTTTCTTAACCTTTATTTTTTTCTCTTTAAAAGCCTCCTGACTCATGATTAGACTCTCCTAATTCAGAGAAAGTGGATCTGAGAGAGTGCACAGTCCGCTCGTCTCATCAGCCCAGGCTTGTGTTCTTTAATGTGAATAAATGGAGAGAGAAAGAGACAGTGCAGGTCCCAGCCTCTGACAGCACAAAGACTCATTGTTCAGCGAGACTGGAGGCGCACACATATTGCCTGGCTCGATTCGACTCACTCTGAGAGCTCATTCATCAAGCGCACAGGGAAATAAATGATTGGGAGTTTTGTGCTGAAGAGTCAGTGAAGTTCAGGAAGAGATCAGCTGATTCTCATCATTGACTGATTATTTCTGTCACCAACTCCGTACACATTTCTAATGCACTACCAGCACAAAGAGTATATGTATAAATACCGTTTGACCCAAGAGTCCACTAGCACAACAACAAAAACAAAAAAAATCTGTTGGCCCTTTGTTCACATGAGGATGCCGTTGTCCCTGACAAAAAACAAAAACTTTATCCTCTATAACTGAGAGGGCTTCTACCAAAAGCCTTTGCAAACAGGCAGGTACTTTAGATGAAAGCCTATAGCAGACTAGATGAACCACTTGCCAGTAGCAGCCCATCAAAAGTTCTATTAATCCAATCGGAGCAAAGCCATGCCATTGATAAAACTCACTTTTCAGTCAGGTAGACCAACAAAAAGTTACAACTGCCACAAATAATTTCAATTAAAATATAGGACAGGGCTGTTTCAAGATGCACAATAAGGAAGCACATGAGGAAAAATAAAAAATCTGGCTGCATGGTCAATTTGCCAGAGGAAAGCCATTACTAAACAAATGCCACATAGCATCCTGCTTACAATACACCAAACAGCACAGAGCTTTAAAACTTCTGGAACAAAGGCATTTGGAGTGATGAGACCAAAATTGAACTTTTTGGCCACAACCATAAACGTTACATTTGGAGATGAGGCCATTGATGAAAGGTACACCATTCCTTCTGTGAAACATGGAGGTGGATCACAGATGTTTTGGGGATGTATGAGCTACAAAGACACAGGAAGAGATGAATGCATCATGTTATCAGAAAATACCTAAGGAATTTGCACTCATCAGCCCGGAAGCTGCGCATGGGACGTACTTGAACATGACAACGATTTAAAGCACAAGACCAAGTCGACCTGTCATTGGCTACAGCAGCATAAAGTGAAGGTTCTGCACTGGCCTCAGTCTCCTGACCTCAATATTATTGAGCCACTCTGAGGAGATCTCAAATGTGCAGTTCATGCAAGACAGGCCAAGAATTTACAGGAACTGGAGGCTTTTTGCCAAGAAGAATGGGCCGCTTTACCATCTGAGAAAATAAAGAGCCTCATCCACAACTACCACAAAAGACTTCAAACTGTCATTGATGTTAAAGGTGGCAATACACGGTATTAAGAACTGGGTTATGTAAACTTTTGATCAGGGTCATTTGGGTAGTTTCTGTTGTCATTATGATTTAAAAAGAGTAAACACAGTTCTTTTATAACTTTTTCCTAGACCAATGCAAGAGCCTGTAGTGGAATTTGTGTAAAGTCTTTGTCTTGTCCAAAGACCAAGACCTCCACTGGCTCCGCCCCCTCATATCTTCACTCATTGATACAGACCTATGTTCCTACCAGATCCCTGCGCTCTGCAAATGAACAACGTCTGGTGGAACCATCCCAAAAAGGAACAAAATCACTCTCACACATTTTCTCTGGATCCACATTGGTGGATGATATTCCTGCTGCTACAAGATCAGCAGATTCTGTAGCCATCTTTAAAAAACTCCTGAAAACACATCTGTTCTGTCAACACCTGACAAACACTGAATTCACCTTCTTTTCTATCTCTTGTGCTGTGCTTTAACAGACTAGTTGTTGGTGCACTTAATAGTTTTGCTCTCTTATGTTGTTGAAATTGCTTCCATTGTTTCAGTCACTTTGGATAAAAATGTCTGCTGAATGACTAAATGTAAATGTAAATGTACAATAAATGGCTTCACCCAAACACTAACTATGAGTGAAAGAAATATTTTTGGGTTATCATTCATATTCTCAGAAAAATTTCCAAAAATAATCACAAATTCTGCCAGGGTATGGCTTTAGAGCTTACCACTGTATACCCAGCGGGTTCCAGACAGCCATTACCTGCTGAGGGTACGCAGCAAGTAAATGCTTCAAAAGTATATGTATGTATATGATAATACAGGGTACAGTTTGGAACAGACAACTCCTGAAATGGATGGCATTTTACATTAAATTTACCGTATTATTAAATAAAAAAATGTAATTTAAACAAATAAATAAAAAAAAATGAAAAGGATGTTTGTTATCTCCCACCCCAGAGAAAGAAACCTCATCAGTTGTTTTGATATTTTGATATTTCATATCATAAGTTCTGCTTATATGTGGCATGCAATTGAGAAAACAAACGCAGTGTTAATCTTTTCCTATTCTATACAAAAAAGTTATAGAATAGAATTAAATGCAAGCCACATGGTACCACATGTGGCTTGCATTTAATTTCAAGGGCGAGGTTTACAAGAGGAATATTAACCAATCAGAGAAACGTCGAACATGACTTGTGTATGATGTGGCCAGCAAACTACGCCCTGCTGCAGACAAACGGATAGTGATTGGTCTGTTCGCAATATTTTCAAGGAATAAATTTGCTGTAAGGAAGGGGCCAGACCGTCCTCCTTTTGAAAAAAGGAAAATGGACTGGTATATCAGGCTAGCTAAGACACACTTTGAGAAAAAAAAGTAATTTTGCATTGTCTTCTTGGACTATAATTGTTTATTACTAGAAGTAGCTTGCTTAAAAAAAATCTGTTTTCTCCATTCACATTTTTGTGAGGAATCTATGTCAGCCATTTACAAAAATACAGTCTTCACCTTCATCTTTAAACTTGTGAGTTTGTAACTATGACTTGCTTTGTCCCTTTTAAAAATAAAAGTACAACCAAAAGTGTGCCTCAGGTGTCAAGTTCAAAACTTGTAAAACTTATTCTTTCAGGACAAAAGAAGATAACTTTTCATCTATTTTTTCCAAGTGTATTTCTGCCCATTAATAAATAAACATCTTTTTATTTATGTATCCTGCCCTGACCAGGGATTGAATCCCTGTGACCAATCAGTTATGGCCAGAGGATAAAGAAGGGAGACAAGCTTGGCAATAAAATACCTTCTGCAAATAACAGAGACAAATGTCAGAAAGGATTAATAGAAAATGAAAAAAAAGGAGTCAAAAGGATGCATTCATTTGTAATAACTTTTTTGTAGAATGATGAAGAATATTTTTGAAGATTTAAGTGTGTTTATATCTTTAAATGCAATCCTTCAATTCAATTTGAATCAAGTCCTTACCCTTCATGATTATCCAACAGATAATCAGATAATCCAACCATCTTTAATATGCATACAGTGAGGAGTCATGATCACTTTGCTTTGAAGCTGCTCAGATGTGTGTAAACCTGCTTTTACATAGGTGAGGCTCTTGTGTTAAATCAGTTTTATGCAGAAGTGGACCTGGCCGCTCAGCGCTGATTCGGATGTTCGGGGATTTGCTTTGATGTGACAGCAGACGAGAAACTCTGAGCAGACACTTGTTTAAGGACGGGCCAAGTGTTTTCGCCGTGCTCCTCCCAGTCCATTTACCTCGCTGTGCGTCACCAAGCACTATCTTCAATTATTTTTAATTCCTCAGCCTCAACCTGTGTCTCAGTTGAAGGGAAAAGAACGTGCCTGGATTTATGGCGTATCAACATAAAACATTCAAGTAGACTTTTTCAACAACAGAAAATGTCTAGACTAATGCTTCTCTATTTGAAAATGCATGAACGCTGCTGCATTTTTGCTTCATCATTCTAGGATAAATAAAACAATTTTTTTAGAAACACAGTAAATTTGAGATCTTGTATTTATTTATACAAATTACAAGCTCTATTGTGGACAGCCTAAATTCAAGGTGTCAATGAGTTCAATGCATCTGAATGCATCCTGAGAGATCAGATCTGATCATTAGATCAAGGCCTGTTTCACATGTATTCAGATCTCTGTGGAGGTGTGATCCCTGGCTTACTGTCAGTACAATTAAAACAATTAAAATAAACATTTATATAAAATAGTATAAATAATAATGTTCAAAAGGGAGTGGGTTGAAGTGTGAACTTACTCTAAGATGAAGGTTGGATAAAAAGTGACTAAGCGTGCTCCAGAGCCAGACAGCAAGTATAAAAGTATGTCTTCTTGTGCTTTTATTTTGTAAGATATTAATCAAGAGGTGGAAGCAACACATGGAGATGCCTAACAATATTTAGAGGACCACTGCACCTCACCTTTTTTGCCTTGTTTGCAGCTCATCAGAATGTTACAATTGAGATTTAAGAATAAGTCAACTCACCTTGAGTTCATCTGCGTCGTAGAAGCTGACCTGCACTGACGGGACCATCCAGGACTGGAACAGAGAACTCAGGATCTGATGGGCTACGGCGTCAGTGATGAAATGAAAGTGAAGGGGGTTCCGCCTGACAAACAATTGAGAAATGTTAAAATTTTAGTTTTTATTATATCCATTTATAACCATTTAAACCTAGATCAGTTTTAAATACAAGAATAGATACCCAGACATATTTGATATTTCTGACAGGCCAAACTGACCTGTGAAACAGGACGGATTTGACCAGAGTGACCACGTCTCTGCTGGCGTTGTGACCGGCACAAACACACGCCACATGGATCAACTGCACACACAAACAGAAAACAGTTGAGTTTAAAGCAAATACAAAACACATCTTAGATTTTAAGCCAGCCAGGTTAATCCCAGTTAGACAGAACTTAACAGTCTTGGGCTGGATCAGTGGCATCACAAAGCACATTAATATTCCTTGGTAACATGTTTTTCTGTGGACTTGTGAGTGGAACAGGTAAAGACAGCACTAAACAAAAAATCACATTGACAGGTCAAAGATATGATAACACTGAGACTAACAAACTAACTGTCATTGTGTAACTTAAGGGGAATAAATTACCACTTTTTGAACATGCATTTGTGACTTACGCAATTTAAACATAATCATTTCTAGCTTTACATTAGAGTAAAGTATTCAAAGATCCTGTAATGTGGAAATAAATGAGACAAAAACTGTAGATGACATTTTGTTTGAAAAGAGTAAATGGAAAGTAACACTTTTAACACTTGTAACAGATGCTGGAGTCTTTTAACTTGATAATTGGACTTTATGGCTTGGATGTTCAATATTTCTAGCTCAGGCCAAGACTAAATTATAGACAACTTTACTAAAAAATTGCCTAAGTCACATTGTTTTTTGACTTAGGCATAATAAAACGGCACATTTTTGACATAGGACGATATACTACAGGGGTAGAATTAAAGGCACTGTTCAACTGAGGATTTGACCCGAGGTGGCCAGCATCATGATGACTTGATGTAGGCAAAAGAAACGGGTGACTTTGACGTTATATAATATTAATTAACGGCTCTAAAGATAATGCAGACAATTGATGCCTTTCTGTCACATATGACCTGCAGCTGATAAAAAATGTCAAGGTATTGCTTGTAAACATTTTATTTTCACTATGCTTACCTTGCGCTGCAGCTAGAATCAAAAACTCACTAAAATCCATTTTGTACTGCTCCAGACAAAGCCATTTCATTCGACCCACTGCAGTTTGGACCAACAGTGTGCGCAGAGCTGACAGTTTTAGGCGTTTTTAAGGTTTGATAACAAAACAAACATTTTACTGTTTAACATTGCTCTGATTGGATAATAGTACCGGTTACAGGCAAGTGGTTCATCCAATCACCAACCAGATATTTATATAAAGTACCTGCCATTTGCAAATGCTTTTAATAGAAGCAATCGCAGATGGTTGTGTGTAACACACCATATGGTCCATCAAGTCAACACTATGGATTAAATTAAAAAAAGGAAAAATACAATTGTGCAGACACTTTTTGTTTACTTGTTTGTTGTTGTTGATTGGTAAGTTGGCTGTGACTCAGCTCTTTGACTCTTGAACTTAACTAGAGCTGTTCTGTCCAAGCTTCAATGGTGATGTACCTCAAACTAGTTTCAAGTTCCTAAAAAACCTACCACACTAAACCCTGAGTGCAGCGTTGTCTTACAGGGCTCCATTGTGAAAGCACTAACCAGTCCTGAATAAACACTACTTACCTCACACTTCTGAACAGGCGGTGCTCGGGGGCAGTCCGTATGGTTGTTCTTCTCTTCAGCCGTGTTGTCCCCGTCGTCGGGTCCCGTGTCTGCCGAGGCTCCCCACTGCTGATTACCATAGTTACCATCTGGCAGCTGGGCAGTCCCCTGCGATTGGCTGAGCTGGAGTCGGATCTGACGGTTCTCCTCTTCCACCTCTCGAACTCGGGACTCCAGCACGGCCCGGTCCAGGAGTTGGGGGGCCGGGGTGTAGCCCAGACAGGGGGGCAGCAGCAGGGCGCGGCCGTCTGAATGCAGAAACACAGGGTCAAGTCTAGCAGCCATCTTGTTTTTAACTAACAATCCCTGATTCATGCAGCACGCTCACGTCTCCCAGAGCTACACTGAAAATTGGCTCATCACACTTTATTATTCTTCACTAATGGTGTGAATTTCCCACAATGCATTTGGACTGGTGCTATTATAAGTACATAGAATATTAACAGAAGATTCTCTTCATCACAATAGAGAATCTCACATTTCCGAGGCTTTGCCATAAAAGAATAAAATACAATAGAACAGACTGTAGAATACTGATAAAGTGATACCAGCATGTATTATCTACAGAAAATACGCTGGTAGGTCTTGGTGTTCTTGATAAATAAAATATTTTTTTTGTGTCAGGTTCAGAGGGTTAATATTGTTGTTGTTGTTGTTGTTGTTGTGTTGAAAATCCATAAGATCGAAGATCAAAAAAATATCCACAAGTCTCAAGACATCAAGTTATTCTCACATCCACAACGGATTATGGACATATTAAAATAAAAATACAAAGTAATGGAGACTAAAGTTAAATTTTTTTATAGCCTGCTTCAACAAATTCAAATGAATGCTGTTTAAAGAGAGTGTTCAAGCTTTCTTTCACAGTCATTTGGACAGAAAACAGTGAAATAAAAATACAAACACAAATACATAAACCAAAGTCTTCACTTTTAGTTTTGCTCAAATGAAAGAGTATTGTGTAAGTATTGCAGTAGCTCTAGGGGTGATCGAGTAAAGAATTCCTGACAAGATACTGCGCCATCAATAATAGACCGAGTATGGGCTCGTCTCCTTCACTTTTGTCAGAACAACTGCCCATAGCTGAACTGAGGCATGCTGGGAATGTCCACACCACTGTCCGTGCCATAGGAGCAAGAAATGGAGCAAGAAAAAAAACATCTGCATCCTCTTTCGCACTGAAGAACACATGCAAACACTTTCCTGCTCTCAGTCCCAAACCTGCTCTAATGCGAGTGCCTCGGGTTTTTCCATTGTATCTAAACCTAATGTGAAAGAATAGCAGCACCGGAGCAATGAGGATAAAGTTTCATTAATGTTTATTAAAGCCTCTGATGAGCACCTGACAACGTTTGCATTTCACAACAGCCTCTATATAAACAACAAGGCCATTTAAGTCAAGCTGTGTTTCTTAATGACAAATAAGAAAAACATATGAAGATGCAGGTGCATTGTGATTAGAAAACAGAAGTGTGTGCATCCTCATGAATATACAGTATAAGCTTAAACTTAACCTTAAACTTAAATATTCAGAGAGCACTGCCTACATTTGAGGGACATTTTAATGGCAAGGCTTGCACATGTTTAATACAATAACCTAACCCCCATCCAATCTAAAAAAAATAAAAACAAACATTAAAAACAATGTTTAATTGTAATAACCACTTAATGTGGCTGATTATTGTAGGAAAAATACTTTGGGAACAATAAATTAAGTTGTTACAACTACTTAGAGCAACACCGTGTAACTTTTTACCAGAAAGAACATTACCTCAAAACTAGAAAAAGAACAAAGGCATGTTGATAAATTTGCAGTAGACAATAGTGGTGTATAGATAGATAATAGATTCTGTTAAATTTATAAATATTTTGTTGCGCAATTCTCATATCGATTCAAATTATTTTTAAGACACGGCTTTGAGAATTTTTAAGGAAAAAAGTACAAAGTTAGATTTTTCAGATTCTTACATAAAAAAAAAACATGTTATATATCATCTTGCATTATTTTATAGTTACGAATTATATCGCCAGGTAATATGCAATACACCCCCCTAGGAGACACTAATAGACCCTGCCCAGCTCACTGGATATTTTACTGTGTATCTAACATATCTTGACCATTTTCCACATTTGGAGTTTGCCTTGATGATGGCCTGCGAGACAAAATACGTTGGCATTTTTTGCATCATCAATAAGTCTGATTCCTACACTGAAGGTCACCAAAAGGACTGTCTAAACATAGAACTTCACATCCAAGTAGCACTCCACGCACGCAATTTAAATTTCCACATATATTACAAATAAATACAAGGCACGTGTTGAGACTTGATATTTTTAATGCAAGCTCACAGCTTTGGAGTTGCTCTCAGAGTCTTTAGTTCGTGCAAATTGTGAGCCTTTTTTAGTACAGGACTATCCATTTGATATTTGTGGTCCCGTGTGCGTAAACCCTTGACTTGCCTTCTTTTTTGCAAGCTCTACAGTCAATATTTAAACAATCCACCTAGTAAACATCTACATTACCTTGCAATTAAAATATATAGGTCCATTTTACTGTTCCCAAGCCATTTAGTATTTATTCTAGAAGTTATTGACAGGACTGGTGACTGTCAGTGATGCTCTGGTGAGTTTTGAATGGTAATATTGAATGCTGTGGGTCACTGACTTTGCATTGGTATTTACTGACCATGATAATGATATGCCTCGGGTGGAAAATGTGAGAATAGAAATGGAGTCTGAGTCATCTAAGTGCTGTGTGAAATAAATAATAATACATTTTAACATTGGTTTACATTGGAGAGCCACAACACTATAATACTAAAGCATTGAAAGCCAACATATTACAATTACTGGGGTTTTCCAAACCACTGCAGCCTTTGAAAACATTTCTATAGGCATTATTCAAGTAAAATGTAGGATCATATTTCTCACATAAAGCATAACCTGTGCTGACTATCTCGTGTTTGTACAAACAGTGAAGCTCTTTAACAATTATCTCTTTGCTTCAGAGAAAAGCATAAAGGTCCTCACTTCCTGCACAATGCCAGAGCTTTACAAAGCAATAGATTCAGGAATCCGAGTCCCGGACTTGCAGTGCTTTAGAATGAGCTTTATTCTTGGATAACGATGACATTGGAGGTCGGCCCGGTGTTTCTCTGTCTGCGCTTGTACAACTGTTCTCACAAAGATTAAGCACTTCTCAAAAGGTAGTCTAATAGATGTTCTGAGAGGTACTTCCAGTGTGGCTTTCGTTGACGTCACAAAGACAAGTCAAGACTCTGGAAGCTGAAATACTCAAGTAAGTGGTTGGCTTGAAAAGAAACACAGCTGTGAAACTTGTCCAAGTACACCTCGTTTTTTTAATCATTCATTTGTCAGACCTTCACACAAGAACTTTCCTTTGTGTTCAAAGGTGTCAAACTCAGGGCCACAGTCTCTATAAGGGCCAAATGTATGGATGTATTTCTATTTTATTTTAATTAAAATAATAAAATAATAAAACAACTGAATTCATTATTGTATATCATCACATATAACAGATTGAATAATTTGGAAAATGGTAAATGAAGCCTCATTTATGCTCCTTTTTAAGCCCCTCTTTAACCCGTCTCAGTCTGCCTTGTGTCCTATTTATGCTCAATGAGAAACACATTAAATAAAATAGAAAAAGCCACTGTAGCGTTTCTGCCTCAAGTTGAATGACACTTATCACATGGACAGGTTGCATAAATGAATAAAATCACAGCCTGGTCTGCACAGATGCCTTTCCTTTAATAAAGGGGGTCCAAAGTGTCCCCAAAAAGAGGATCCGTGCTATGTTGGGGAATGCTTGTCAAGTGGTCCCACGTGGTTCTGAGTTTGAGGTATGCTTAATAAAAGGTGGAGCTAAACACAGCAGTGGAAACAAAGCTTTTGTCAGCAGCTTTGGAGATACCTTTACTGGTTTCAATAGTTGGTCTCACTTCATTCTAGTTTCTGTAATGATTAATGTGGTCGCAACTACAACACTATCCTTTCCCTTAACCTTCTTTTACAAGAAAAATATATTTGAACATTTTACATATTGAAACAATGAGCTACATTGACTCGCTTTCATTTCAAATAAAAGTGTAAAGTATTCACATGGTGGATTTATGTTTGTCTTGAGTTTGGCCCGTAGATAATGTGTGTTGTACTCACTCTCCAGGTTACCTGCCAGAAGGTAGAGCCAGGTGAGCAGCACCACCGCTGTGACGGACGCCAGCAGCAGTTTGAGGCGGCCGCGGCACAGCACCAGGTGCATGATGGGAAGGCAGCGCTGAAGCGTGAGGGTCCAGGTGGGTCCAAGGGCTCAGGTCGGGCTCAGTCCTTCATCAGCTCTCAGCAGCATCGTCTCATCTGTGGACACCAACAGAGTGAAAAGCTTTGCATTGGAAGTGGAACCAAATACTGCAGAGAACTATCCCATTTGTTATTCTCGAGAATGTTTGAAGCCCAGACTTTAGCCCAATGTGACAATCAACTCAGGTCAGACCTGAAGGACAAGGGCACGTTCAGATAAAACAATGAGCTACAAAACAAAGCCAGCCTTCACCAGTTACCAGTCACAACAGGCTCAAACTACATTTAACAACCGCTGCTGGAAAACAAAGCATAAGAATTCAAAACTATATGACATCATTTATCAACAGATGACCATAAATAGCAAATAAAGTTTTTGTTGGTCAGCCCAAACATTGAATCAAAGAGGAGTTTTTAGAGGAGACGGCATTCTTTGAAAAAGTGCTTTTAGTTGATCAGCTTTTTCTGGCAGAGCTTCTTGTGAATGGAATACCATCCCAACAACAATCAGAGAACTCAATACATACAGCTTATTCCTCTCATTTCAAATGTCACTCATTAGTAATCAGACCTGTCAGCACTGTACTCCTGCTGCTGCCTTGTGTTTGTCTGTGAATGTGTCCTTTCCCTTTGTCTGCGTCTATCTTTTAACATTTTGTTTAATGTTGTTTATGTTTTATGATTGATTGTCATGCCATTAATCTTAACAATGCTGCGTCTTGCTGTGTCAGCACCATGTTTAACCTGTCAGTTCTCCCTGTGATGCATGCATCTGCTGCTGTTTGCCTCTATGTTTTAACTCAGATTTGTGCTCCATGCCTGTGCTTTGTATGGGACTAGACTTTTATTCAGTATAACACTTTGACTTTTGTCCTAGTAGTTGTTGTCCCAGTCCTCTTGAATGAATGATGAATTGTATGAATTGTAATGTTTGATGCATTTTGTTTTACAGTGACATTTTAACAGCAGGGACAGCAGATGGAAAATAGCCATTAGGCTAACTCTGGAACATTTACAGAAATGTTGATAAATGTGCACTGCCCCAGGCAAATAAACTTATAAAAAAAAATAAAAATAGTGCACCAACAGACTGTGACATCTCCTGCTTAAACATCAAAGTCAGCTTAAATAACAAACTGTGATTGTAGTACAGTTTTAAAGTACAAACACCCTGCGCGTCAAATTCTATAAAGCGAGAGTGATGCTGTAATTTAACATATATGGAAAACCTGGAACACAACTGACCACAGTTAACCACTTTTTCATCATAGAAAATAGGAGATAATATTTTAATCTAAGACCTTAGATCTTAGATTAGCATTTAACAATAGGAAAACAATGACACCAGACGCACTAAAAAAACAAGGTGGCTGAATAACACTGCTTGGTCAAAATGGCGGTCAAACTTTAGTGACCCGTGCAGTTTGGATGTGAAAAGCTTTTATCTGGTGTTTCTTGGTGTCTGTAATCATCCCTAATAATGTGCCACTGGCGTCTTGGCGAGTGCTGAGAGGCCACTCAGGGCCACACTGCGCTGAAGTGTTAAAGGAAAAGAAAGAGGAGCAGAGTGTCCAAGTGCGGCGGGATGATTTATGAGTTAATTAGAGCGGCTGATGTATGTGCGGCGGTGCATCGTTAGAAAGACGAGAAGCTGCTGAGAGGGCGGTGGACTCGAGACAGACATGCCAGAACAGGAGAAAGAGACAGAGAAGGATGAAAATAAGAAAGTTGCAAAGAAAATAACAGCAAAATAAAGGGATAAGGAAATGGCCACACAAAGAAATTCAAGAGAAAGGCTGTATGTAACGATAAGATGAGAAGAAACAATAGAAACAGATTAAAGAAAAACAAAGGCAGACTATGGGCGTAAAGAGGAGCGAAGGGGTTTACACGGCTGCTTATGTTGTTTGTGTAGGAGTTCCACTGAGTTTTGAAGAGACACTGCTAGCACTGCACTTTTTTCCCTGACAAAAATCTCTGCTTTTACTGTCATCCGGCCTCGTTGCAGCTTTTTCTGAGCGCAGCAGTCCCAGGACAGTCTTTAGCTCTGCAGCAGGGTTTCAGGTAAAACACTTTACATGACACTAAATAAATTTTAATTGTTGCCCTTAGTATAATCAAGTTTGTGCTTTTAAAATGTAAATGTCTTAGTCTGAATGGAACTGCATTCATTTGAATTTCTCTTATTCAAGACAAGACGTAAACAAATGCATAAAGGAGGGAGATGAACAGTGCTTAAAGCTTAAAAAAACACTTTTTAAACCTGATGTATTGGGTTTGAAGCACAGGGACACAGTTTTTTAGACTTTTTCTATTTGCTGTATCAGTATTATTTTCATTCTCAAATAAAAATCCCTGTGGTCATTTTTAAGAATTTGGGGTTTTGTCAAGTGACAACCCTGTCTTTGTCTAAACACACCTAAATCTTTTCATTTTAGTGGATATTGTGAAAGACATACAGTAGTTTGTGCTAGCTTTACAGTGCTCAGTTTTACAAATCAACATTTACAAATAAAGTGAATTGTAAATTGACTCTGTTAGGCTACTTTAAGGGACCTTTTTTCCATTAGTAGGGTGCAGGTATACTGTCAATTTTTGTATTCACTAGGGCTGGATATATAGCTACTGACTTAAAAATGTAACTGCCAAATGTATTTTTTTTTATTTATTTATTTTTGCCAAAACAAAACAACAAAAGCAAAGTAGTGACAACAGTGTGTTACCCTTAGAGGGAAAATAAGCCCTTTCTGTCTGCATAGACCATGTTTAATATTATTTCCACTGCACACAAAGCCTTGTTAAAGGATGTTAAAATCCTCCAACCTCGTGACTAATTTGCAACAATTAAAAAGATATGCTGTGCTGTGTGCACTGCAGAGAGTTTCCGCCACTTCACTAAACAAAAGCATTACAAAGGTATAATATGAGTCCTTTCTCTGGTGAGTATTAGTGTTTTTGTTTTGTTATTTAGATTTTTTTGGGGCCTTTTTTCCTTTTCATTCATTGTAAACAGTAGGTCAATAGGAAACAGAGAGAGGAAGGGGAATGATATTGGGTAAACGACCCAAGACTCGATCGGGGTGTCCCGCATATTTGCATGTTCTCTACCCACTGAGCTAATGTTTTTTTTTTTTTAAGAGACAGAAAGGAAGTAGAATTCAGTCAGGTGTTGACAGAAGAGATGTGTTTTCAGGCGTTTTTGGCTACAATGTCTACAGAATCTGCTGATCTTGTAGCAGCAGTAGATCATTCCACCAATGGAACAGATCCAGAGAAAGTGCGTGAGAGGGATTTTTTTCCTTTTTGGGATGGTACCACCAGACGTTGTTCATTAGCAGAGCGCAGGGATCTGGTAGGAACATAGGTCTGTATCAGTGAGTGAAGGTATGAAGGAGCGGAGCCAGTGGTGGTCTTGTAGGCCAAGAGCATAGTTTTGAACTTGATGCGTGCCTCAACCGGGAGCCAATGAGGAGAGGAGTTACGTGCGCTCTCTTCGGTTCTTTAAAGACCACTCTTGCTGCTGCATTCTGGATGAGCTGCAGAGGTTTGGTTGTGCAGCAGGGAGTCCAGCCAGAAGAGCATTGCAATAATCCAGTTTGGACAAGACAAGAGCCTGGACTAGGATTTGCGTAGAGTGCTCCGATAGGAAAGGTCTAATTTTCCTAATGTTGTAGAGGATGAATCTACAGGACCTGGTGGTGCTGGCAACATGACTTGTGAAGTTATGTTGATCATCAATTACCACTCCCAGATTTCTGGCAGTGCTGGATGGTGTAATGGTTGATGAGCCTAGTTGAATGGAGAGGTTGTGGCGGGTCTTTGGGTCGGCCGGAATCACAAGCAGTTCTGTTTTTCCAAGGTTCAGCTGCAGGTGATGATCCTTCATCCAAAGTGAGATGTCACTCAGGCACGCTGAGATGTTCCGCTTCCACTTTGTTATAATACCACTAAAAGTTGAATGGTGGAATAATTAGTAGTGAGTAAATTTCAAAACTGGATTGTTACCTTATTGCACAGGTGGCATCCTATAACTGTACCACTCTGAAATTCACTGAGCTCCTGAGATCAACCCATTCTTTTACAAATGTTTGAAGAAGTAGTCTGCATGCCTAGGTGCTTGATTTTATGCATTTGTGTCTATGGATGTGATTGGAACACCTGAATTCAATGGTTTGGCTAGCTGAGTGAATACCTTTGGCAATAGTGTATATCGCCCAGCCCTAGATGTCAGGAATGCTATTTAAAAAATGCAGTGAGCCAAACAACAAAACACTAGTTTCTGGACCTTTGTTAAATTTTATACCAGAATAACAGAACAACAAATATGATAGACTGTATTAAAACTGAGATTTGGCAGGGGTTAGGGATGGGTGACCAGTCTGGGTACCAGAAGGTTAGGGCTCAAGCAGGGCTTTATATAGCACTTTTCCACCTAGTAGGCACTCAAAGCGCTTTACCAGTGTTACAGCTGGAACACCACTGGAGGCAAGGTGGGTTAAGTGACTTGCTCAAGGACCCAACGACAGTATGAACTGTGGGGAGAGCAGGGATCGAACCGCCCACCTTTCCAGTTGAAGGACAACCACTCTACCACTGAGCCACTGCGCCGCCAGTTCTTCTCGCTCAGAAAAGAAGTGGGTATGGCTACGCCACACTAATGCGTCACTTATGAGCTCTGGAGTGTACCTTATACTTTATTATTTATCTAATGTTTGGGGTATGTAACTTAATGTATCTCCTGTCTCTTCCTTTAAATATAAATTATACATAAAATAAAAACAACAACTCTGTAGTGATTGGGTGAGAAAATTATTATTGTTGTGAAGAACAAAAGCACTGTATTTCTCCAAGCTAATAGCTGTCTGGGACCATCTGGGACATCATCATTTTCACTGAGGAAACCAACAATACAGTTTGCACAACAATGCAGCGGGTGGCCTCTTTGAGAGTTTTAGACAAAGAGACAGAGTTTATGTTACTACGCCCAGAATAGTGTTTTTCAAATAAACTCTTACAAATGAATTTGTTAATTAACTGCCAGTTTAAGTTACATGTGGTCATTGTGTAATTTTTCCCCCAAATTAATCTTGTATGAGTAAAAACTGCAACAAATAAAAGAGGTGGCAGTAACTTAACATTATCATTTAAAAATTATAACCTCATTAATGCGTTACCCAACAGAAACCACTTCCCTCGGGACATTCCCTCAACATGGCACCATCACACATTAGTTCCTCACATTTAGTGTAACAAGTTCCTGTGACGTCCACACTGGCCACTGCCTTTGATTTATCTTTGTGTCGGTTATGACTGGAGGTCGTGGTTAATCTGTGCTGTTGTCATCACGCCGGCTGCTCTGGGGGGATTTCTCTGTGTGATCTATCAAAGGCAGCCAAGGTGGATTAAAGGCTCTGCGCCCCGAGTCGACCTTTCATTATATTTCTCTGTCCACACACGCACAAAACCTCACATGCACGGAGCAGAGTGGGTTTCATATCAATAGTGGGCAGAATATTTCATCACAGGCGTTAGGTTTGATCTTTGTGACTAACCAAGCAGAATTTATTATCTTATTTACAGACATCCCGATTTTCATTCAAAGATGTATAAATGCCTTTTTTGACATCAGAATCCCTTTAACACAATGTTGGTTTGCAAAGTATGTGCATATTTAACACTGTTTTGAAAAAATATATAAAAGAGGTAAAACTGAAGTTGCAGCAGCTCATGACCTCCTCCACCCCAGCTCCTCCTGTAGATGTTTTTCTATTATAACAGTACAATGTTTATTGAGATACGTTCAGTAAGATTTTAGTGACTAATTTCCAGTTGAGCCAGTTGAGAATGAGATTAAAAGGTAAATGTCTCTGTGAGCTTGAATAATGTGTCCTGGATTCTGTAGAGCCGACAGAGTTGTCCGGTGGGATGTGTGATATTTACAAAAGCTGCCGAAGGCTTCACTAAGTATAAAAGTGAGCCCAACGATCAACAACTTAAGGAATATAGGAATTTTTTCACTAAGTTGCCTCGTTTCCATTGGAGTGGTACAGGTCATTATAAGGTTTGTGTTAGAATGGCCAGAGTCTGCTCTGTATATTGAGGCACAATAATCAAAAAAAGATTTACAATCTCAGTGTCTAAATGACGACAATTCCCTTGCACGTACAGAATTTAGAAGCAGTGTTCACATGTTCCCGTATCTACTTTACAACAATACAAGACGCAGTAAAAATTGTGTTTGGGATGGTCCGCGATGCTCCTTGGGACAAAACACACACCTCCTTCCTGTCACTGTCACAGAGCCAGTTCTGGAGGTGGATGTGTACAATATCAGCACAATTTAAATGGAATGGAAATTACAGCAATTTAAAAATCCACTGTAGCAAAAGGCTTTCACTCACTCACAGACTGTGTCTCACCTGATGCACAGACCGGTACTTTAACGAGCGGGACTTAACGAGATCGCAAGAAAAACAAGTCTGTGTCTGATGCTGAGCTTTACTCTTTCCAAAATAGACAAGAAGTACAATAAATGTCCCGTCACCAGTGGAGAACAGAGAGAACGTGAGCAGTAATCTGTGTTAGCAAAGAAGCTCAACTTTAAACAGAGGCTTGTGTCCCAAGTCTGAACCATGAGAATTACTTTTATTCATCCCCAAGGGGAAATTTTTTAAATCTCTGAGCCATTAGTTATTATTTCAACAGACCCATCTTAAACTAAGTGTTCGTCTGTTTGAGGCCCATGTCAGAGACAATGTTCTGGATCATGTGCTCCCTTTTGTGTCTCTGCTGCAGCCACTGAGAGTAAAGACCGGGGGTGTCCAACTTATGGTTCGCAGACAAAATCTGGTCCTTTGTGAAGTACTTCTTTGTGAAGGCCTCACATTAATAATTAGTTAATACATTTATGCTATCATTAATAAAAGATTCATAAAATTCATAAAAAGGTAAGAGTTAAACAAATTATATTGTTATGATAAAGTTCTACAATAAGAACTAATTATTAAACACATAATAATTAACCAGGTTTTAATCCATCAATCGTAAAGAAAGTAAAATGTAAATATATTTAACTATAATAAAACTAGAAAACACAAAAAGTATTTATTTATTGTAGTTTAAAAGCCTTACCTCTATATCACCAGCTTGTGAAGAACCATGTTCTAGTGACGTAAGAGTGACGACGCAATAATATTGGTAAAAAAAAAAGAGAATCGTGATTTTAATTCTTATGTAGAAAAATTGTAATTCACCTCTTGGCAAGAATTGTGCAGCCCCATAGCTCCGTAAACAATGATTTTCAACAGAAATGCACCTGTACTGACCCGCCTTGTGCCATACCGCTCCAGTGGAAACGATATTACTGTCTCACCTCTGTAACTACCTCCCTGTTTAGTCCTGCAACAATCAACATCTCATCATAATGGAGAGAATTTTACACTGCACCCATCTAAGTTTGGTCTATTATTATTATTATTACATCAATTATTTATAGCGCTTTTTCTGGGTACGCAAAGACGCTTTACATATCAATTATTCGTTCATACACAGTCACACTGGTGGTGGTAAGCTACATCTGTAACCACAGATGCCCTGGGGCAGACTGACAGAGACGTGGCAGCCATTTTGCGCCTACGGCCTCTCTGACCATCACCACAAACATTCACATTCTTACACAATCAGGGGGGTTAAGTGTCTTGCCCAAGGACACAACAACAGAATGAACTGTGGGGAGAGCGGGAATTGAACTACCTTCCGGTTGAAGGACGGCCGCTCTACCACTGAGCCACTGCCGCCCCCAGAGTGTGACGGATTATGTACAATCAGAGCCAAAATGGCTAATATGCATACATAAACACAGAAATAGAGTCTTATACACATGCTACACTATTTTTCTGCATATACTGCTCTATATACATCATCAACATTTTGGCATAAAGATGGAACCACTATACACACACAAATTGTAGTCAGAAATGAAAGATCCTCTAGGCCAGAACCTCACTGCCAAATATAAATCTAAGAATATCTAAGTTATATTTGACAGACTGGTTCTGACTAAAATGAGTTCACAATGATTTTGAATGTCAGGTACAATTACTGGGTTATGTTTAGACAGACCTTTGGATGAGCTAAGACTATAATAGCAGCATAGTGTAATAAAGGTATAATTAAAAGTCTGCTAAATGTAATGCTGTCTCAAGCCATATAAAACCAAAATGCACAAGCCTTTCCAAACCAGACCACTGCTTCAAGCTTATTCCTACCAGGAAGAAACCCTCTAAAGATCTAAACTACCGTGTTGCCAGTCAGAGGAAAACCAGAAGATTTCAACTATGGCTGTCAAGTTATGAGAGAAATGCATTAAGTCCACTGTTTATCAAATTCCACAACAAAAGAAAAATGTTTATTAGCATTTGTTTTAATCAGTGACATTGCAGTGTAATACAGTATATTGTCCCACTTCTATTATTAGCATTACAGATACCATACCAGTTGTAGTGCAGTTACAGCATCAGGGCAAATGCAAATGAACCAGGAATTAAACATTACTAAGAATTTCCATGGGATGAGAATGCGTGACAGCGTGACCTGATAAAGACACAAATCTGTTCATTCTGCAGAGCTAGAAATGTGCTCCAAGACATGCAGATACTTTTATACACCCACAGAGACATTGTATAACCCCTGAGCTCCCTGCATTAACTGGGGTTTGACAACTTTCTTACCTCCTATTGCAAGAATATCCCAAAATATCCTCAATTTAGTTAAAACAATCTTTCCCACCAGAGAAATGAGCTGAATTTTCACAGTGTTTTAGGGTGTTTTTATTAACCAGACAAAACCCCAGTGTTGAATTTCTCCACATTCTTTGTATTGTGTCTTTTATGAGACTGTAAAGTGAATCCTCGATCCACTGGCTGTAAAAGACTGCAGACGTCACCTTGAACTGAAATAAACCGGAGCTCTACTTACAAACTGAGTCACGAGGCTAATCATTAACTCCAGAGCTTTTCCTTGCTGCAAGGTGTTTCATGTAGCATCACAGCATTCAGATGTCTATTATAGTCAGGTATCTTTTCAGACAGACATTAAAAGTAAAGGAGAAATCCCTGGCAACACAGCTTAAACAACTAGATAAATTAGACATACTGCAATAGTCAGACTCAGAAATCAGAATTTTTGAATGCATTAGTTAATTAATGGATTCACAGGAAATCATATTTCTCTTTGTCGAGCTAAAATAACTAGACACATTTGGTTGTTGAGCTAGGCCAGGAATGGCTTTTTAGAATGCATGAAAACATCTTTGTCTGACTGGAATAGGGTATATTTCAGATTTCTCATTGTCAAACTAACACACACCTGAATAATACAATTCAAAGTTGGACTATTGGGGCATTAGACGGCTTGGTTGAGCTATGTTTGGCCAAAGCTCTCTGAGCATGCTCCTGAGACTCACACATGTAGAGTAAATGCAGTGTATTTGCATTTAACGCTACAAATTAGCTGCTTTTTTCCTGAATGCTGCAATAACCTCAGATTAGCCCTGTGGACGCATAAGTTCAATTCTTTCCCATGCATGTAAACTCAAAGTCTACCTCAGTCAAACTATGAGCGTAGCTGTACATCTAAACGTGTGTGAGAAAAGTTTCAAAATCACTGCATTTGCTCAAATTAAATCACAGTCATTCTAATTTCTCTTAGGCTAAAATGATGTGATACATAGCTGAGCTGCGACTGCATGTCTAGCTAAGCTGAGACCAAGCGCTCACTCCCCGTGTTGGCACAGAGCCTGACATGGCTGAGTGAATCTATTAATGAACACCTAATCAAAACAGTCTTTATAATAGAACTCAGTCAGAACTTTCAGATGTGAAAGCCATACAGTTACATTTTGAAACAATTCCTCTGCAAGTGACACTTTTCAAACCTAGAAACAAAAACAACATGACTCAAACCTTTTCAATGAGCTCTAAGGGTAACTCCTGCCCCTTTCTATTCACTCAGCTATGTGTTTTTAGTTACTTATTACATTTTTCAGCAAATACAAACACTTTCAAATCATTTTTAAATCTTGGAAAGACAACACTACAAGTGACACGCCAATGGGAGGCCTTCAAATCAAACAGAAGAGAAAAGTACATATTAAAACCAAACGCTAGCAGCAGCAACCTTTGATCAGGCCTCACCTGGACTTCCTCCGTAGAGCTCAGTGTGGTCTAAACAAGCGAGGGCAAGTCCAAGTTCAGCTCCAAGTGCTAAGACCTGCCTTCTCCTGCAGCATGTCCCTCCCAGTCCCTCCCCCTGTCCTGCTCTGGTGTTGCAGCCTCCAACAATAAAAAAACCTACAGCTCCGTTTTGCAAGACTTTTGTCCCAGATTCTTCTGCCCACCTCTGCCTCAGCCCCTCCCGGCTCCTGGTTCAGAGAGGGGCCGTACATCAGCTCCAGGTCTGGGCTAAAGCTCAGATTACAGCCCCCTTTACCCTGTCTGTTTCCCTCTAGGGCAGCTCGGTCAGTGCAGGAGGAGAGAACAGCAGGAGGTATCACCTTTCATTGTGTAAGCCCCCACCACCCCCACCTGCAAGAAAAGGCAGCGCTTTGTTTCTGAGAAGAGAAATGTCTCCAGGTCATTATCAGGAAGAAATCTACTTGACCAGAACAAAAATGAACAGACAAGACTCGATTTGTACTTTCAGCTAGGATTATTATAAAGATGCTACAAATCAGCTTCGCATTCACTTACTTGGACAAACAAGTGGTCAATTACATTTCAGAATTTCAAGAAAGCATATGAATCGTAAATGTGTCATGTGTGTTATGAAATACATTGAATAATCCTACTGTTGTACTTAACCCTGGTGTTAGACACACTTGAGCAAGAGCACTTTTAATCATTTACATAAACAGAAAAACAAGAAGAGCAGTGTCTAGAGACATACAAGTACTTTAACACCAAGACACATTATTTGGGTGACGCTGCCATGACAGTTGTTTCGCTTCGTCATAGTGTAAAGCTTTTACAAAGAAAAACTCAGAGAGAAAGGCTAAAGAGAAAATCAGCCAATGACAGGGTCAAAAATTGCATGCAAGGTAAAGTGTCAATAAAAAATGTATTCCTTTAAATAAAATAAAATAATTCTCTCAGACACAACAGACAAGCCCTTGTGCACATCTTTAGCTTTAGCTGTATTTGCATTTAGATCATAAAGAGGTCTCTGATCTCATGCATCAGTTTGTGCTAATATGCAGTGCTGACAGTATATTCATATAGTTTCAGAAGATGACAACAGAGATGTGTGGTTATGATTACAATTTGGGGGGAGTATTGTATTTATGTCTATAATCCACAAATCTAATAGCTCAGCTTAGATTTTACATATAAATAACATTGTGAGCACAGAAAAGCTCTGTGTGATTACTCCTGATATCTGTTGTTTCTGTCTGCTGCATTTACTGAATATGGTAACCGAATCTTTTCATGCAAATCTTGTCATGCAGAGACCACCGAGCTTCAGTAAAGAGCGGTGTTAACATGTCGGGATGTCATCAGGAAACAATATGCGTCTAAACTCTCTGTTTGCGCGTCGTTTACACTTTTAAATTAAATTCTAACGCCGTGTAAACAAACCCCCTCGGTAGTCTGCGCACAGGTATCTGCTGTGCCAAACATGATTAGATGAGGAATAAAGTCGGTCTGTTTTCCAGAGCCTGAGGCATGAGGGCGCTGTGCTGATGGAGCTTGTGTAAATAGTACTCGCAGTGCCGCTCTGATCCCACTCTTACGCTTTAGATGAGCTCGCACATGAAAAGACTGATCAGACAAAAGACAATTTACCTTTAAAGAGAGTGAAAGATTAAAGTCATAATGACAGTGTTTCACACAGACCTGCAGTGGGCTAATGGCTGGGATAAGGATAAACTGTTTGCTGCAGTTCAAGCGGCCTTGAGCTAAAAATTCGATACAAAAGTCTGGTGTGTCTAAGATCACAGAGGGTGTGTGATTAACCATGTTTGTGTCAATTACATATATTTATGCAAATTATCTGCAATATTTTTAGTTCATTATGAGATTATGGTGGGGTACAGCACATTGTGCTCTGTTCCAGTCAAATGCCTTTTTTACATTAATTTCTTTTATTGAAAAATAACTTGTGCGTTAATGGAGCAGACTCTATCTTACACCGCAGTGGAAACACAATCCATTTCTGGGATTAGCCATACCAAACATGGAAATGTGGCCATTGTGTCTCATTTTGAGGTCATTCTAGTGTTGAGAGAAGAGGGGATTAGAGACTATCGTGGAGGAAGACAGAAAGATGGCATAAAAGGTGACAGAGGTGCAGAAGCCACTTAACATGGAGCAGCTCCACAGAGATGCTCACAGCTCTTTAACAAAGCAAGTTTAAAAGGTCAGGACTGCAGCCAGTGTTTACAGCCGCTCTGTTAACACTGCTCCTCATTATAGAGTCAGGGTCATGGCTAACAGCCCACAAGAGCACTACATACACCCCCACATCAGAGACTGAGCAGACCCCCTATGTTCACTGACACCAACAGGAAGTGCAGACTATAAATGTCTGTTTGCGAAACACATACAGTCATCTAGTATCCTCTTCATGTTACATCTGGGCTGGGCACCAGTCTTGTCTTGTAGTCTTCTCGGAGACTAGAGCTGAATATAAAAAGCCACTGAGGAAGTTCCACACTGCATCGTTATTCAGCCGAGCACTCCTAACACTATAGCCACGTTTCCACTGAGAAGTACGATATGAGTCAGGCCAAGAGTAACCACAGAAATGAGTTGTGCTTCCACTGCAGTTCTGGGTAAAATCTACATAAACAGTGACGTCAAATGTTCCAAATAAACCTCTGATATTAAAGTTTAAAAAGCTGGGAATAAACACTCTAATTTCACTGTTTGTTGCAGCAGAACATGGCGACACTTCCCGCCTTATGCACAACCCATACCAAACTGTCCTGTACTGACCCGGCCCGTACCGTACCCCACAGTGGAAACGAGCCGTAGGTGAGTTTTAGGTTCTTAAATAACAATATGTATCCAGATGATAAAGCCAGTGACACCAAAGATTATTAAACCCTACCTGAAAGAACTGCATTCATTTAGCTGAAACATTGACGCGGACATTTAAACATTTTTAAAGCAACCAAAATACCCTTATACCATCACAGGATTTAAAAAAAGGTTTTTATATTGTCAGAATCTCATTCATACTTGTGTGTCACTCTGTTGTCATTGCAGCTTTTATTTTTCACCCACCGCAGTGGAAACACAGGCCTTCAAGTGTTTCCAGGAACAAACAATCATTTGTTCTCAATGAAAATGTGGCTATTGTCACTTTTCTGTCAACAATGAAGCCCAAACATTAGCTATATGCTCAGGGCTGTAGCTAGGGTTTAGAAAATATGGAAGTACCAAACTATAATTCCAACTACTATAACACTAACTACTATTAATATTGTGTCACTATTAATACCCCTCAGTGTATATAGTATAATAGTTACAAAAGTCGCTGGCTGTTTGTGCTGTCAGACCACAAATGGATAAAACTAGTTTTGTCAATACATTGATGTTTAATTGATCTCTGGAGAGAAGCAATTTCAAACTAATTACTAACCAGCAACCATTAAGAGCCCCTCATTATGTGCCTGAGGTAACGCCACGGGAGCATTCTGGCTTTGACACTAACACTTGTCTAAAAATTAATTAGGAAATTCTTGAATAATGGCTCAAAAGTATTTTTAGTTTTGCATTAATTAGGCAATCATTGGAGCTTTCCAACTTGTCACTGCGTGGACAATCACTACAGTTATAGAACAATTATTGCCTCAACTTTACAGTACAAAAGTGATACAAAAGTTTTAGTCAGACTGAAATGGTGCGTATTTGGCTTTCCCCTAGTCAAGCTAGCACACTGAGTTAATGTGATTCATAGTTGAGCTAATGCATACAAACACGTTAAACAGACTAAGGCTAATAGTGTTGCAGATGCGTCAGAGTTTCCTGCAAAGAGCTGGCTGTGTGTAACATGGGAGGTACACAAAATGAGAAAAAGATGAACTTGGCTAGAGCTTGGTGCAAGACTCACATGTTTTCAGATTTGCAAAAGGACACAAAAGGACATCATTTATTGTAGTGTGCCGTCGGCTACCTTGCTGCTGGTTCAAAAAGTTCAAAAAGAATTAGCTGTGTATATCATAGCTGAGTCTGGTGGTTCTCCAGCTGTGGTAAGGCTGTCACTGGTGATTTGTAAATGGTTGTTTTGAATTGTACTATACTACTAGTCATAATGGTGGAACTTACTAACTAACTAACTGAGAAATAAGTGTGACTGGACAAAGCCGTGCAGGTAAACACACTGTATCAATGAGACACACTACAAGACAATTTTTAATAGGGAGTATTATTTGAATCTTTAACATTGATTCATATGGTTTGTAATGCTCTGTTTTTGCACTCTAATTGTTTTTTCAAATCAGAAATAGTTGGCATGCTGTCAAAGTGCAAATGATGCTCCAGCAGCAGCTGCTCTCACTGAGCTGTCCGTCCATGTTCAGGGTCACTCCGCTGCCCACATACAGTCCTTCAGCAGCAGTGGAAATAACTTCTCTGGGAATTATATAGCTCTCCATGGCTCTCACTTTAACTTATACTCCTCCACAACTGAGTTCCTAAAAACAGTCATTTGACTTCACACAAACACATTCAGGAAGAGAAATAACAGCAGTGTGTATGTGCATGAGTATGGCTGATAAACTCGAATCAAATTTTCTACAGGCTATACTAGTGTTTCAAGGTTCCCACTCTTTATTTTCCAGGACATTACCAGCACTTTCTGTTGGCAATTCACAACACCCCTTTGTCATTAGCAATCATATTATTTACAACAGGCCCAATTTTGTATCAGGAAGCAGCCGTTACGTTATGTTGACCACTGCTCTCTGCTTTAGTTAAAACTACAGGAGCCTCAGAGGTTCAAGAAAAGGTTGCCGGGCCATTTCCACTGAAGCAGTACAGTATGGGTTGGGTCAGTTCAAAAGGGGACTGAAGTGTGCACTTCGCTGACACAACGGCTTTTGGTTCCATCAGAGTTGTCCGCTTTTGAAAGGTGAATCTTAACAGTGCAGTCTGTTAATTAGACAATAGATAGTCCTGGCTCAGGCAAAAACCAGACATAAACCATATTTTTGTTTTCAAATGAAGCATTTAATGTTTCAAGGAAAAAAGATACAAAATGTAATTTTTCTCAAAAACAAGCTAGTTTTATGTAGCAATGTCCGATTTGGGTTTTAGTCAGCGTTCTGTGGCTCTCGCTTTGTTAACTAAAACATTGCCTTTATCAATTTGTGACATTAAATGGTGAGTCACTAAATTGTAGGATGGTGCAGCGCTGAAATGAAGCAGCAGTGTACGACTGAACATCCAGCCTCTCACATCACTACACACCAGGATTTTACAAACTTTTCTATATTAATCCTTCCCAACGCATCCACATTTGTGAAAAGTCCCCTTCAAATATGATATACATATATCCAATTTAAAAACGGTTGCTCTTGTGTGACGTCACTGTTTCTGCAGCAGATGTATGTCTCTGGACACAGCTCAGTGGAAACAAGCCTCTTCAGGGTTTACTCACCCACACTGGGCCAAACTGATCCAACATGTACCACAGTGGAAACAAGGCTTATTTAAATTTACTTCTGCAATATGTAGACATAAGGGGCTGAACTACAATGAAAAATTGTCATTGACATTTAGATTTTTTAATTCATTTTTTATAATTATAAAACTACTCACCTTTTTTCAGCTTGTTTCAGACTGAGTGAGAACTGAGTGTAAGAACAAACTGTCTGTTCCCACTGTTATTGTGCATGTCTAAGCAGCTGGGATGTCACTTTTAATGAAGCTGCAGCTTTTTCTTATAGTTCACATGAAGCAGCCGGGGTGTGAACAAGCGCTTAAAATATACACAACCAGAAAAAAGATACAAAAAGGTCAATCTAATTATTGAATTGAATACCACCTCAATGGGGGAATAATCATGACTACTGCCCTGAATGATTTTTTGAATAATTCCTCTGTTTACAATCAAGCGCTGTGTGTGAGTAACTTTAACTGACAGCCGTCTGTAAACCTCAATCTTTACGCTGCTCGCTGTTCATTAACCCCACCGCCCCCAAGAACGCACAAACACATGAAAAGGCCAATTAAACTATTGAATGCCACATTGATGTATCTTTTCCATTACAGCGGCAAAAACAGCAAGAAGGGAACAGAATAAATCTTTGAGCTTACTGCTCTGTGAATATTTGACATGTCAATACCAGACTTAATATGGGACTTTAAAGCAACTGATGATCTTGCAGCCTCCTGAGTGTTTAGATAAGGTTTGAGAAGATGCAGTTACCGACAGAATCCTATTTAACATGGCAACATGAAGATGTCAGAGCCTTGTTGCACATACCCGTTTTTTTTTTTTAGGTCTGAGCAGGTAACTCTACAAGGCTTCAGCTCCGGAGCATGTTTTACTCTGGTTTAGAGAAAAACCCAAACTGGACCAATCAGCTCAATCAATATGACGCATCAAAAATAAACCCTTATGTTCTTGGTCTCCCCTTTTCTTTCACTCCGCCTCCTTTTCTCCAGGTTGAACACTATTGGCTGTTCACAGCAAACTCCTGTCTTTTTTGTGCATGTGCAGACTAAAGAATCACTGGTTGGGTTTAAGCCTGGGCTGAGAGAGAAACTTTAGAACCAGCCTCATGAAACAAATGAACCCAAAGTTAGCTGGTTTGCATTTGTTAGATTTGAGTTTGTGCAACAGTGGTCAGGTGTGAATAATAAACTGTGTAGGAATGCTGTGTCAATGCTGCTGTTTGTGGAAAGATTCTGTGTGATAAGCGAGTTATGAATAGTAAAAGTGTGACTGAGGAAGTGGCCGTTGAAGAACTGAGGAAACCATGTTGTAATAAACCAAATTTACCCTCTGGAAAAATAGAAACTGACTCTAAATGTAAATAGTTTATAGGCAACATAAAAATAATAGTGGTTTAAATAAGTGTTAAATCTGACTTATAAAACTAATTATTATTTGGCCATAAGCAGGCCTACATGGAATTCTTGGACTGCCTCATCATTTACTCTGAAAACACAAACAGCAAAGCATCATGGGAGGGAGGATCTAGAGACAGAGGAGGGTTTGTTGGCATCTCACAGCTCTGCAGCTTTTAATTAAGTCTGTCCTTATGTGCACTTAACCGTACTGTTTGTCCACTGGAAGATACCTGGCTGCTTATGTATAAAAATAAAAACAACATGACCTGATATTACATGAAAACAAATTTCACAGGAGCATTGTGTTCAGAGTTTAAACTGCTGTGCTATGTAATAAAATAAACAGCTGAATTACAACAGACATTTGCGGTCTTTCCAGAAATTTAGATTTAAAAAAGAAAACGACAGCAGATGTTTTGTCATGTGCCATGTTTTTTGTGCAACAGCAGCCAACTACAGACGTGTTGTCTTAGCAGCACACACACAGGTCACCTGACATGACCTGAGGGCACTCTCCCACCCCACAGTTTCCTAATCCTCTCTGACCTCTGACCCCTGACAGGGTGCGTCACAGCAGACCAGACCTGGAGGGGAATCTGTTGCCACAGAATCTCTATCTTTATTGTCTATTTGAACTAATAATGTATAAATATGTCTTATGCCCCTGCACAAACTCAAGTGTTATTAAGTTTGAGAAAAGTCTGTGATCAATAGAAATTCAAACAAATATAAGGCTCTGAACTGTTGACTTATGAATCGTACCCAGCACTTTACAAGCAGCCATTAATAATCCTGTTCTCTTTTATTCATAATATATTTACTTTACTGTGATGCAGAAGAGCACAAACCAAACAGGAGCAGTGGAGAAAAACTCTCAGGCGACTTATCGACTCGTTTTTGGATTTGCTTACTCTAAGCCTGCGGCAAATTATAAATAATCCCTTTTCTTGTGTTTTTTACCCCAGAAAATCTTTTGGGAAAACATAGTAAATGTATTATTTGTCTTTTACAAGAACAACAGCTCAGTTTAATGCAGCAAAATAATCCTTTTTATCATACTTTCACAAGCAGTGCCTCTATTTTTCTCTTCAGGAACAGAGCACAGACTTTGACCAGTTTTGATGACTACTGCTACTAATATTCTTGTTTGAGCAGAGGCTCCTCAAAAAAAGCGCTTTAACTACAAATACGTTCTAAAGAATGACTTTGTACAGTCAGATTTCTCTTAAGACAAAGTGCCTGGCTATAATATTTTCAGTTTAGTCCACAAATATCCAACACTTTACCAACCCCATTAATGTCCCATCACATTTTTATTGTGCAATGAAAAGTAACAGGGGACACAGAGGGATCGAGCATAAATGGGACAGGTCAGTGTGTGGACATATTAGTCATGAGGTTTTTACTTTAGCACCATTGTGTAAAGATCCTGCGTTGAACAGACTTAATAGTTTGCTCTAAAATAACAGTGTCTATATAACAGTCCTTTACCCTGTGTCACTGCTGAAGCATAAATGAAGCACAATATTAAGGAGGACCATAAACAAGGCTTAGTTAGAACATGCACATGCTTCTAACTTCATTTGAGACCTCCTACACATGTCACTGATAAACACTGTTTAATCATGGTTTTCTTGTATAAACTATCTTCTCAAGAGAAAGGAGCTCACTCAATACGTTACCACTCTGGCACATAAGCCTCTTTCCCAGTGGACAAACACCTCTTACAACCTTCTAACAAGCTGTATTTAAGTTCAATAGAGATGCAAATGTGAGTCATTCAACATGGGTCACAGCTTTGCAACTGACTCCAGTCGTTTGTTGAAAACGTTAGAAAACCAGACCTAACCTATACTGTCAGAGGTTACTGCAGCACTTTTTTTAATTTTTATTTTATTTAACATTTTCATCAAGTAAAACATTGAGAACCAATTCTCATTTCCAAAAGTGCCCTGGGCAAGAGTCAGCAGCATGGGAAAGACAACCGACAATCTAAAACATACAGAGTCAAACAAAGATACAAGATTTGTTTGAGACATTGTACAACATAAATAGTGACTAAAAGCAGGTGCATTGGTCACAGAGCACAGCATATTATTTTCTCTTAAATGTGGAGATTGGAATGAATTAACTTATTCATTACTTTTAACATTCAATCACTGACCAAAGTCAAGACCCCTGAGACATTACTGGAGACAAGGTGGGTAAAGTGTCTTGCCCAAGGACACAACGACAGTATGAACTGTGGGGAGAGAGAGAATCGAACCGCCAACCTTCCACTAAGCCACTGCGCCCCAATTACTGAATAACTCAACCTCAAAGTAACAGCTTCATCTAAAAGTATTAAAAATGTTTGATAAGGTTTGTTATGGCAAAGTAATAAGAGGTGCTACCTCTTTGTAGGCTCACACTGCTTTCACAAATGGAAACCTGTAGGTTCCTTTTAATGAAGCAAAATGATGTGCAATAAGGGAACAAAAGCCTTTGAGGTGAAACATGAAACAGAAGTCTCTAAGAGTGAATTACTGCTAATCTACATAATTGCTGCTTTTAAATAACGTGAGATAATTGTGAGCGATGTAGTCTGTAACTAGTTTTCTTGACAGTTCACAGGATGTATTATGACTTTGTCCCAGTTTAATATGACCAAAGATCCCCTGCAACAAAAGTGATGAGGCAGGACATTGTTAAAACTAGTGCTTTTTAAGGGCCTTTGCTGTAAGTAACTTGCTTTTGAACCAGTGAGAAGTTCATAAGAAAACACTGACATAGTGCTGACATAGCTTTTGTTGCATTAGGTTTTCTCAGCCTGGCCTTTCACTGACCTTTACAAAATGCAACACAGTTTGAGATAAAGTCAGGAACATTTGTATAGAGAAGCAGTACAAATAGCCTTATCATTATGAACAGCAGCAGCATTACCACAGCACTGGTGACTGACAGACACAGACGACAGAGCCGGGCGGAGGAACCACACCCAAAACTCCTGTAAACTGAACCCAGGAGCTTGTACCAAGAGAAAAATAAAAACATTTCTGTTGCAGTTTTGGTGAAGACGACATAAAGTCAAATGTAAACAGTGCAGTGATTATAGTTAGGAACACCAGTCTGTTGCAACAGTTGGATCCCATTACTCATATCACTGAATACTGCATGGCTCACAAAAAAACAAGACAAATAGCAAATGTCTCCACAAAGCAGCTGCCAGCAACACAAGCATGCAACACAATATGGGCCAACCCAATCATGCTCACGTTTGTTAAAAACACAAAGATTATATGAGCGCTCATTTAAAATGACTTCATCAGTCCCATATTTGCTGTGAGGCTGCTCAAGTTGTGAGGAAAATAAACATTTTGCGATAACAAAGTATCCACTTTGCCGTAGTACACGTTAAAGTGGATTGAAAGACTGTACACAATCCTCCACTTGCTCTGGTCAAACTGCTTTTACAAATTGCTTTTTTACTTATTTAGTCAAGCCATGACGCCAATTTAAGCTCTGATTGTTCAAATCACATGGAAGGCCTTAATGTGGACTGAAGAGCTAGTCTTGACTGCTACAGTTTCTCCCCACACTGCCTTCATATTCAGTTCATGCAGAGTTCAAACTAGTATACATAAAAGTGGGTCCAACTGGTTTAAAAGTGCTACACTAGTTCCAACTCACAATAAATGCAACAACATCATCTAAAAAAAAGACTTTCACTTCCGTCTTTATCCAAGCCTTTTTATATTTGATTCATTGTGAGTCTATCACATTTTCTTAGAGGAAGCAGACTTATGTAATGATGCTCATCACAGGCCCAGACCTGCGGCGCTCAACGCTCTCCTACTCAGGTCAATACAAGGTCCACATTATTAGAAATAAACAGCAGCGCCTCAGGGCCGACATTCAACACAAATGGCACAGCATTTCCTCTTCCATTTATATCTGCCTCATTAATCCCAGGGCACTCAGCAAACAGGGCAAGACCAAACAGCAAACTCAAACTGTCCCATTTTCTGAGCTGTGTATGTAATAGTGTGTATAAATAAATGTGGAAAAGTATAATGTGTAGAACTGTTTAGGGCTGCAACAACTAATCGATACAAATGATTATAATAAATTATTAAAATAGCTGAGTAGGAACAGCAGACCTTGTGTTTTGATTGATGCACAGAAAATGGAGGTTAATATGGAGGGAAATACTAGTGCACAACATCTCTAATGTGATGTTACACATATTTCTGGTCTGGACAATTAATTTATACAGTCTTAGCAAATCGAGAGCTATACATGTGCATGAGACTAAAATGTATTTAAACTTACCAGACGGACAGATGTGAAGACCAATAAGGGGCAGATCCACAGCCACAGTCCCGTAAAAGAAACTCTGTAAAAATAAGCACACATTACATCACGGTCTCTTTCCCAACACACAAAAAAACAACAGTCTGAGGTCAAAGTCCAGTCTCTAAAGCATCCCTCAGTTAGCTAGGTTATCTGTAGATGTTATCTGTAAATGTGATAGCAATGTGATAGCAATCCAACAAAACATTTCCAGCATTTGCATGACTAATAGACACTGCAGAATAGACTATTACGTCTCACTGTGCATGATAAGTCACTCAGAGGTACACTGGTCAGGTAAACACAAACATGTCGATTCACGTTCACACAACAGCTTTTTCAAACACCTCCTCAATCGGATTTGTAATTTCGTGGAGCGAGAACGCTGGCCTCATGCAAACCCTGTTGTCATGTTAACAGCCTCGCAACTGAACTAATCAGAAGGGGCTGCAGTGTGAACACAACTCTAGTTTCTCAATCCTTGTCTTCTCGGGTCACTGTGAAGGATTTGGCTCCTTTGTTCATCTGCTTCATGATGTAAAGTAAAACCACTTAGTCCACCCGTTTCAATCAGTTAGTTTTTCACTCAAGACCAAATTATTTTATTGCATTTTAGTCATTGGTTTACATGTTGATGGTGTAATCATTGCATAAAAACTTAAAAACAACCAAAAACCTTAGTGAAAATAATGATGCCACATCTGATCCAAAACTGGTACACAGAGAGAATACTGGGTTTTTTAGCTTGCCAGGAAACCATCGCTGACTCCAAATGACTTTGTGTAAAGTTTTTAATGAAAAAGTAACATATAACCATGTGCAAATTTAAAATGAAAGAAACCCACAGTATTAATATTTTGACCCGTGTGTGTGATGCATTCACAAACGCAAGAATGCCAAAACTTTAAAAAAAAATCAAAGCCTATACATGGGAGGGACGGCTGCTGGTTCCAGATGGTCGCTGTAGTCAAACATTACAGAGGGGCCACTCACTCTGCCGACCCGGGCCCCAGAGCACCATCACAGGCTGCAGCCGCCAGTCTGATGTGCATCCACATCAGTCAGCCTGTAGGGGTGGGGGTCCAGAGCAGCGGGGGGGTTGGAGCAGGCTGGTGCTAACAGCCCTCTGATGGCCCAGTCACACTACAGCACATTAAAGCGGCTCAGTGCCCCGGTTAGAGCCCGGTTAGAGACACAGCTTTCAGGGTCCGATCTGTTTATTCTATTCTGACTTCATTTTCAGAAGCAGGAGCTAAGGTTTTTTTGGTGGAAGAATACTGACATTTATATATATATATATATATATATATATATATATATATATATATATATATATATATATATATATATATATATATATATATATATAAAGAGTGAACAGAACAACTCATTCCTCTAGGTCACTTCATAATGCAAGAGAATGGTTCTAAGCACTATTCGCTTTTTCTCATTGTTTCATTTTGTTGCAGTCCGTTGGCTCTGTGAAGGGCATTTAGTCCAGCCCCAGTCCTACTAAGCCATTCACATGCAGCAGCAGAAGGGCACACTATGGCTCAGAGGTGGAGCTAAAAACTGCAAAGGCTGTTTACACAACATCATCATTTTCATGATGAGCGCCCCATTTATAAAGTTTACACAACAGCACCGGTGATGGTTTGAGAAAAAACTTTGACCTATTTAAAGGTTTGTGAATGTCACCATTTTCAGATGAAAGCATTCTTGTGTCATCAGCCTCTGAAGTCTGATGGTAAAAATGAGAATCAAAAACAAAACAAACAAAATCAAATTAAGCTTCTGGTAAACATATTCATACCCTGAGGATAACAAATACTTAACATGTGACATTTATGGAATAAACTCACAATGTAATCACCAGGTTTTGTGTTGGTGACCACAGCTGCCCTGGGGCAGACTGACAGAGACGTGGCAGCCATTCCGCGTCTACGGCCTCTCCGACCATCATACATTCACATTCTCACACAATCATACAAGGCAAGGTGGGTTAAGTGTCTTGCCCAAGGACACAAAGACAGTATGAACTGTGGGGAGAACGGGAATCAAACCTACTACCTTCCGGTTGAAGGACGGCCGCTCTGTAAATCTTACTTCATGAATTAACAAAACATTGCATTTGCAGCCTTCAATGCATTAAAGAGCTAACTTAAGCACTAAGTTATTAAAATTAAATGTACTAAAAGTACAGCTCTTTGGATTTGAAGATTCAAAACTATGCTATACCAATTTTATTTCATTTTAGTATACAACCATACCTCCAGGCTTTAACATCGCATTACCTAGCCATATTTCTACTTTCCTGGAAATGTAATTTCCTTCTCACATTGAAACAGTATGCAGCATTTGTATGACATCACTCTTTATGTAGCAGACTCCACTCCCCTACACACAGCACACTGGAAAACACAAGCTATTTCAGGGGTTACCAAACCTTACTGACCCGACCCGTACCACACCACTCTTGTCTGGCTTTTGTCGGCGGAACCCAGGGTCACTCAGCTTTACAGTGCCTGCACCATTAACCCTGTGCAGGCTTGTGTTCAGGAGCCAGTGTAGGAGAATAATGGGGTTATCACAGCAGCACTGCACGCCTCATTACACCACACAACTCCCACATATCAGCGAGATGCAACCCCCAGAGCCCCCAGTGAGGAGCGGGGCGGGCTGTTTGCGCGGCAATCATCTGCTCTGAGGGGAGATCCCGGAATAGAGCAGCGAGGAGTGAAGGCTGAGGCCACAAGCTGCTGTTTAAAGAATCATATAAGGCTCCAAAGAAGGCCTTACTTAGTGTTACTGCATGTTTTATAAAGTAAAATCAATCTAATGGCTACTTTCCAGCTAGCATTTCCACAAAGGCCTTGATTTGGGCTCAAATATGGGTCCCAAGTGGGTTTGTCCACAGTTTCCACGGTGGCCCCACCGGTGTTAGCCCATATGGGCTTTGATTGTGTTCAGAAGTAAACCAGATATGGCAAGTTTTTTCTTACATTTAATTGTGATCAGAGACTGTGAGACAACAGGAGAAAGGGAAGATTTTTTTTTATTTTGTTTTAAATTACAATTTACTTTATTCCCCAGACTGTACATTTTCCTGAGGCAACTTTCAGGACATTTACATTTCAGTTTGAGGCTCCACAAGTTTTAGAGTTTAGTTTTATGAGAGACACTTTTGTTGAAAGTTATGTCAATTGCCTCAATAAACACTATTTTTTTCCAATGTGGACTTTTAGCATTGCCAATGACATTAGAGGTTTAACTTTTAAGAAAAAATATGATCAGATGATGTTGGTGCCATGTGTTCCTCTAAGTCAAGGTCAGAATGTGCTTATCGTCAATTAACAGGCTTTCAAATGTATTTTTATAAAATAAATTTTTTATAAAATTCAAATTTTTCACAATATACAGAACAAATCTTTAATGTTATAAAGCACTTAACTCCAGAGTTGGAAAAGAGAATAAAACCACTTTGGTATCATAAACCCCTCATTTGCCAAACTTCAGGCTGAAATGTAAATATCCTGAATGTTGCCTCAGGCAAACGTACAGTCTGGGCATAAAATAAATTATAATTTAAATCAAAATGGGCTAAATCATGAGTGCTAACACAAGTGGGGCCACTGTGGAAACTGTGGACAAACCCACTTTGAGCCCAGATGGGGCTGTTAAATGAAATTTAGCTGGCTTCAGATTAATAGGTAGCCCTATATTCCAGTATGGTAGTAATGAATTAAAAAAGTTTCTCTAGAGGCATGCATGAACACAATACACTAGAGGAAATCCTGCGGACAGCCTGGTAAAACCTCTAGGTGGTCTGTATGTACTGAGATGCCCCGGAGGAGTGCCAAGAGTGTGTGTGTTGTTGATGTTTATGTTGTGTGACTGCTGCTGTGTGGAGCATGGAAGCCTTATAATCCCTGCATTTTGTTTGTACATTCCACTGTTTACGTGCATGTTTGAATAAATATATTAGCCCAAATTACCACCAGCAATACTGCCAACTTCATTTTTTAAACATGGCATACACATTTTATTCATTCTGCTCATTAAACTTTCCCCCGTGACATTCCCCAGGGACATGAATGAAAGAGGCAATATGGAGTGTAAACTGGGCTTGTGACAAACAGAAGACTGTGACACAAATTGTCACAGAGGTGTCACGACACGGGTTTACACTTAAACTCGAGCGTGTGAACACAACACATGCATTACGGCAAACGTAGCACTAAAGATCTACATAAGTCCAGACTTTACTTTAGAGAAGCCAAACACATAAAAACTCAAAAAGTCCACAAAGCACTGCGGCATCATCTTCACTCCTACTCAGCCGGAACAGTCAGTGTCCATAAAGAAGCAAAAGGAAAAAGCTGCTCTAAAAAATAGAGACCACAAAGAAGAATCAGTGATAATGATCCTTGTGGAACCATAGAACCATGAGCAAAATGAATTCAATGTGTCCCAGCTTTAACAGCTGACTGTCAGTGGGCTGTTAGAGAAGAAAAGCTCTCACACAGAAACAAGGCAGCGAATGTGGAAAGTCCTTTATCCAACAGGACGTCCAGAGTAGAGAGGCAAAGCCCAATCAATGAGAATTGATAAAAAGCAACACAAGAAGATGTTTTCTGTTGAGCTTTGTCCAATTGTTTATACAAGGACAATGTGGTTGCTCCATGAAACCAAAACACTTTTCAACACGGCTGTGGAGGTGTTTTCACTTGAGAATATCTCATGCTGCAATTTCAAGTAGACTGTATAAAACTGTGCTCTTGGATGGTTCCAGACAGCTATTGGCTGCAAGGAAAAGAGCATTGGCAAAATACCGTGCTTCCAAAATTGATTTCCTAATAATATATTTTATTAGTATTGTATTAAGTAAGTATTGATTGACACTGAGGCTTCAGATGTTATCAGCATTGCTCCGGAAAAAGGCCTGCCTTCTTTTGGTGTCTTGTAAATAGTCATATGGTCTGAATGAGGGCTTGATTTAAAATTTGATTCCTTAATATCCACTTCCCTGGTTTCAAATTTACATAAACGCATAAGACTTTTTCAGGACTCAGTGCTTCCTTCAGGACTCCACATCCTGCTGTTCTGGAGCTGCTGAGCCACCGAAATGGATGCTGCATTATTGATGATCAAGATTAACTGCTTGTGTTGTGTGCATTTCCACTTTTATGCTAAACCATAAAAGCTTATCTTGCCTTTTATCCTTGCATCTATTTTGTTGGGTGTAAGTCAGCGAGCAGGACTGAGAGCTCCATCTTGGCGGCTTCATTAGCTGCTGTAGACCGAGGCATGCACAAGTCCCGGTTTTGTGCAGAGATAAACGAGCAGAGGAGTCACAAATGCACACCTTTGAGCGGCAGAGGTGTCAGAGTGTAGGAGAGATCACTATGTCAAACCCACGCGCTGCTATAAAAGTGTGAGGAGTGCACTCGTCAATACACCACACTGAGTACATACTGATACAGGCTGTGTGGGAGGGACTCGAAGACTTTATGTTCAGCTGTACCTGCAGTGCTCGAGCCGGTACAACAGGAATACAGCGTTGTCCACAACATAAAGACGCAGTATTCTACTGCCTCATGACGTGTTTCATAAAGCGCCCGCTGTGTTGAACCCTCAGTAACAATGACACATTCTGTGCACTCTCAAATGACCCCCTGATGCTGAAGATAAAACCTGATTAGATTCAGCCAATCATTACATTGGCTGTACATTGGCTTATGGATGAGAGCACGGTTTAACTTAACGGTCGGATCAGGACAACATGGATTGCAACAGGTTTTCAGCAAGCAGCAAGCAAAAACAAGTTCTGTTTCTATCAAAAAGAAATTGTCCCAAAATTCTTATATATATATATATATATATACAAAGTCAATAACTACATTGGAAGCATGGCTGTTCACTGCTGTAATAGAAGTGGCAGATGAAGATTGTTTCTGCATATTACATGTTAAATAATGTATACTATCGTTTGGTTTGGACTGGGAACCAACTTAATTAAGCCTACCTACACCATCCCACCTCCAGCAGAGTAAAGTGTATATTAAGGAAGGACATCCCAGTATTCTATTTCATGCTGATAATAATGTTTTGGTTGCAAAGGAAGATGTACGTTTGCAAATAATGGTAAACATTCTGAATGACTGGTGCAGAACACAGCTGTAAACTGTGAAAAAGAAAACATTACACACAACCTCCCCAACACATGACCGCACTCACGGTCAATGAACACGAGCGCGTTTCACACAAAGCCAGCATCTGCAGCCGCTTTATCATCAGAGACGGGCTGCCAATCACAGCCTGTCAGACCACTGCATCGCTCTGACACATACAGACAGGAAATGACACGCGGCTCTCCACAGATACACAGCCTCACAGCAGAGTGTGAAAAACAGCCTTGAATAGAACCAAGACTCTGCTGGAATCTGATCTACTGGGTTTACAGCAACGTACTGGGCCTTTTAATAATAATAATAATATTAAACTTTATTTTATATAGCGCCTTTAAAAGGGAATCTCAAAGCACTTTACATACACTTACATACATATAAAATTAAAAGATACACAAAACAATAAAATCAATTAAAAGCCAAACTAAGACAAGCAAGAATAATAAAATGAGTCACATAAAAGCTATCCTAAAATAGTACGTTTTAAGTAATGATTTAAAAAGACTAAAAGATTCTGCATTCCTAATCTCGGAGGGCAGGGAATTCCACAATTTAGGAGCCAAGGAGGAAAAAGCCCGATCACCCATAGTTTTTAACCGTGTTTTTTGGACAGTTAAGAGACCAGTTTCAGAGGAGCGTAGTGCGTGTGAGGGAGTGTAGAGAGTTAAAAGTTCACACAAATATTGAGGGGCCAGATTATTCAAGGCCTTATATGTGAGCATTAGAATTTTAAAATCAATAAGAGAACTAACAGGAAGCCAGTGTAATTTTTCAAGGATCGGTGTGATGTGCTCCCTTGCACTGGTTCCTGTTAAAATTCTGGCAGCTGAATTTTGTACCAACTGCAGCTTATTTAGGGTAGCTTTAGAGACTCCGGCCAGCAATGCATTACAATAATCAATGCGTGAAAACACAAAGGTGTTGATTAACTTCTCAGCCACAGAGCAAGTCAACATGGGGCGTAGTCTGGCAATGTTTCTAAGATGAAAAAATGATGTTTTGACAGTGTTACGGACATGAAGGTCGAATGTTAAGTAGGCATCAAATATCACCCCCAAATTTTTTAGTTTAGTTTGGAATAGTAAAGCAGAGCCATCCACACTCAAAGATATGGACTCTGCTTTACGTAGTTGATGAGGTGAGCCAATAAGCATCACTTCAGTTTTTTCACTGTTAAGACAGAGAAAATTTTCAGACATCCATTTTTTAATCTCAGTAAAACATTGTGAAAGAAGAGACACAGGCATATTGTCATCGGGTTTTGAATATATGTAAATCTGAGTGTCATCAGCATAAAAGTGGAAGTTAACTCCAAGAGTTCTTTAAGGTTGGCCAAGTGGAAAAATATAAATATTAAAAAGTAAAGGTCCCAGAATTGATCCTTGAGGGACTCCAGAATGCACCCCACTGACCTCAGATTTACAATCACCCATCACAACAAACTGTATCAAGTAACATATTCAAGAAGAGTCACTGAATTTACATGAACGGGATACTCTCCTTTAGCTCAAATAGACTATAGGCTACGCCTGCATTTGTGTGTTCTTGGTATTTCTAACCACTCAGACTTGGTTGAAATGAGAATTAATGTTAATAGGTGTTATGAGAATATAATAATTCCAAGGACTGTTACAAATTAAACGCCCTGTACCATTAAATTGGGAGGTGTTGCTTAATTGGAAAATTGACATCGTAATAGCCTATAAATTTGTTGAAAATGCTACTGGCCAGAAAACCACTTTATGAACCATTCACAGGCAACAATTAAGACACAGAGCATTACCAGGTTTAGAAGTACACCGAGGAAACAACAATGCCTTTCATCTGGATCAAACTTCCACAAGATAATTTCAATTTAATTAAAACCACTGTTAAAAAAAAAGTTTCTTAGTCTTTACTCTAATTGGAGGCAGCAGTCATTTGCATTTCTCAGATTAACTAACTCAACTAAATTGTATACTATAAACTTGAACAAGGTGTGAGCTCAGCTATGAAGGCTTAATCGAACGCTGAGCATAGTCAGAGTAAGCTATGCATGTAACCTCGAGTGTGTAGGATGTTGAAAGTGTGTCTGCTGCAAATCCAGTGTTCAAGTTGAGACAGAGTCAAGACAAAAAAAACAAGATATACTGGAAGAGATCCCAGGCAAACGTTAAATCCAAGCAGTCCAAGTCCAAACTAATGGAGTGGTTTAGCTTTTGGTGACAGAGGCAGAGTTAGAGTAAAATCACTATCAAACCACGAAAATGGAATAAACCAATAAACAAGTGCTCTCGAAGTCCGACTAAAGCCACTAGACCCATCCGCTGAGATCTGCACCATGCACTGACTTTATCCACATACCCTGGTTGTATGAACAAACCCCCCCCAACAATCCTTCAGGGACCCTAGTGTCAAGTCCAGAGCGCCCCGTTGTGCAAACATTTACAGTGTAGTCTCCGCGGTGAGCTGATGACAACAACGCTGTGCGTCTGGAGCTGAACTCTCATATTGTTCGAACTTTACTTCTTTAACTTAACTTTAACATGTTTAAAGTTTCACATGTTCAAATACTCATAGTTTCATTATTAGTGCAATAATCACTGTCTCTGAAAAACAAGATTATACAGCTTTAAATCAAGAAGTTTTTAGATTTACCAGCTGCAACTGAATGCATCGCATGCACTAGTGTATAATGCAACATAAATGTGTAGTTCATTTTCTACACATGGCTGATGGCACAGCATGCATGTGATTTAAATAATGACAAAGGTTTTTCAAGTCTTAGCGCTCCTCTACAATTATTGCTGCTTGACACATTTACTCTGCAATCATTAAAAAAATGTAATCAAATTATAATAAAGTAAAGGACGTGATCGATCAGCTGCAATCCATTACACCCTATAAAATTTTTACAAAGTGGTTTTAAGATCAAGACCAAGTACTATACCACTAGTGATAAAGTCCAAGCAGAGACCTGTGTCATCTTCTTTGTTGTCTGCTGCATCACTCTAAATCTGTTATCTGTTCGTTATGTTCATGTAGCCACAAAACAGAGGACATGTTTTTCATATCTGGTGCAGTGGAGGTGAAATAATACAAATGAAACTAACCTTTTTGTCCAGAGAAGTGAGCACACACACCAGGTCACAATCAGTACATTAACACCACTGACCTGATCTCTACAAGGGACTGCAGATCACAGCCCCATCCCACACCTTCAGACCCCTCCCCCACTGTCCCCCGTTTATTCACAAACATTAACCTGCAGGAGTCCCCCCCTCCCCCAGAGTCATCCTAATGTTGGTGATCGGCTCCCACACCACCCACGGCTCGGCCCTGCCCTCCTCGTGTGGGACACTACGGAGAGCAACCTCCACCAACAAAAGAGAGACTGAGATAATGACCAGCACAACATGGGTCTGTAGTTACAAAAAGAAAACATTTCAAAACACACTGTAACATCGATTTATTTAACATGAAGTGTAACATAAAACCTGTATACCTGTACTTGTCCTTCTGGTATTGAGCACAAGAAACATACAGATATATAAAATAGACACGGTTTAGAGCTGTGAATAATAAAACCTAAACAATTACACAATGTGGGATGGCATTTTCCACTGGAATGGTACGTTAAGGGTAAGTTTCTGTTGCCGAAAGGGGTAAGAAGTGCGCCTGAAAAAGCATACTCTGCTCAGTGTGCTCCGCTTTCCAAAAGGTGAAGCTAAACATTGCATTTACATTTATTCATTTGGCAGACGCTTTTATCCAAAGCAACTTACATTGTTCTACAGTAATTACCAGTCTTACAGCCACTGGAGGCAAGGTGGGTTAAGTCTCTTGCCCAAGGACACAACGACAGTATGAACTGTGGGGAGAGCGGGATTTGAACCACCTACCTTCCGGTTGAAAGACAACTGCTCTACCCACCGAGCTACTACTAATAACATACCAATAACAATAATCACTCAAGCATGAGGAGAATGGTAACCGCTGTGCCACCATAATGTACATGTAGTGCAGGAATCCTATGCCATTTGTATTGCATATGTGTGTGTGTGTATGCAGAAAAACAACAATTCTCTGTGTTAAATAAGTTGCATTTGTGTTTATGCACAATAGCCTTTTTAGTTTTAATATCACCTCCTACTTTATTACTTTTGTCTCAATTCTTAAAAAGTGTGTATACAACATACAAAATAGGTCACACCAGAAACCAGGTGGCTTTTTAAGGAACGAATGGCATAACACATATAAATAAAAGGATAAAATGTATTGCTATGTCACTGATGGAGCATAAATGGGGCACAATGCTGACTGAGGGTAAGAGAAATTCACACCAAAATCAAGGGATGGAGCATAAAAAGGCATAAATATGAGACCAAAAGATTCTATAAACAGTATATGTATAGAATATTGGACAACAATTTGACTTTCAATGAATTCAAGTTTCTTTGCATAGAAGTGCTGTACATCTCTCTGACAATGGTACTATCAACTGCTTGGTACTGTTGATAGTAACAGTACCAAATGTTCTTGATGTTTCCCAAAAACCTGCAATTATGGAATTTGCTTGTATCAAAATGTGATGACAAAATGAAATAAAGACATAGTAAAAATTGAGCTGGTATAAAAATAACTCGAAGAATAAGTCGTCTGTGATTGCACCCAGCAGCACCAGAGCTCCGTTTATAAAAGCCTGCTGTTGCTCATTACCGACATAACAAAAGAGCTTCTTAACAAGTCATTTTATTTCATTATTATAAAATCATAAAAGAAACTAAATGACATTCAAACAGCCACCAGCAGAGTGAACCATGTGACTGGAGAGTGTAAAAGCACTAGAGCAGTACATAAGGGGTCCCAAACACTGATGTCTGATGATTGGATAATAAACAATCTGTACTCAAGCAAAAATGAGACCTGAAAGTACAACACAAAACATCATTAAAATTTGATGTAAATGTTGTGTTTGTGGTTTTTGACCAGTGTTTCACAGCTTTAGAAAGAGAATTGAATTGAATTTAAAGTTTACAATATACGTCTAAACAGTACCATACCTCCTGCCTCTCATGTTGCTATAATTTGATCATTTTATTCTAGTTGATGGCAGCGCTCATTTATTTATGAAAGTTTGGCAAATTTAACAAAACAAAACACTTGTTGCTCCTTTAATCCACTGCCCTGAAATCCCATGCCTATTGGAAATTAACTGTACGAAAGCAAACCGCACTCAGAGGAAACATGGCTTTAATAAAGAGTGGCTTCATTTTCCTGATACAACAGCATTTATACATCCCACAAGCCAACATCAAACTGAATCTGTATCTCAAAAAGTGTGATAAAGGAACAAGAACGTGAATAAATACATGAAAACAGAAAAGTTGCTTCTGCAAAAGATTTTGAATTATAAGCCATAGTCTGAAGGCCAACTACACATCCACAAAGAAGCAGTGGTAGAATTTAATTTCAAAACAGATCTTGTGCTTGTGGTAGCAGTGCAGATAAACAGTGACGTTTCTGTTAAATGTATTAATAGAATATGAGTGTATGAGGAACAAAACATGTCATTTCTCCTTGGTTGTTGTTCTTGGAAAAACAGAATCACAGCAGCAGCATAACAGAGTTGGACTTTCAACCAGAAACGCTGTTTTTAGGATTTACATCATTCCTGAATATCTGATTCATCTGAGCGTTTTTAGGAAAATGTAACCCCTGGAGGCCATTTTTAAAAGTAGCTTAACACATTTATATGCACCAACTTAGTCTGCAGTTTTTGTTCGAGTATATGCGCAAATGGGAATCAAACTACTTACAGTACCCTGGCAGAATTTGTGATTTTTTTGGCCATTTGTTCAGAGAATATAAATGATAACACAAAAATCTGTTTTTCAGTCATAGTTAGGTTGGGTTGGGTGATGCCAGTTATTGTCAAACAATTGTGTTTTTTATCATAATGACAACAGAAACTAACCAAATGACCCTGATCAAAAGTTTACATACCCATACCATACAATGTCTCAATGATGAGACCAAAATTTAACTTTTTGGCCACAACCATAAACGTTACATTTGGAGATGAGTCAACAAGGCCTATGATGAATGATCATCATGATGCATGGGACGTTCCAACATAACAACAATCCAAAGCACAAGCCCAAGTCAACCTGTCATTGGCTACAGCAGCATAAAGTGAAGGTTCTGGACTGGCCTCAGACTCCTGACCTCAGTATCATTGAGCCACTCTGAGGAGATCTCAAATGTGCAGTTCATGCAACACAGGCCAAGAACTTAAAGGAATTGGAGGCTTTTTGCCAAAGAATGGGCAGCTTTACCATCTGAGAAATTAAACAGCCTCATTCACAACTATCACAAAAGACTTCTGCTGTCATTGATGTTAAAGGTGTCAATACACAGTATTAAGAACTGTATGTAAACTTTTGATCAGGGTCATTTGGGTAGATTCTGTTGCCATTGTGATTTAAAAAGAGTAAACACAATTAGTTGACAGTAAAAGGCTTCACCCAACCACCAACTATGAGTGAAAGATACATTATCATTCATATTCTTTGAAAAATGCCAAGAAATTACAAATTCAGCCAGGATAACTTACGACTGTATGCTGCTGTGCTCTAGTTCTTTGATTCTCTGTCCTTTCATCATAATATTTGCAGCCTTTTCACCTTTTTTTTTATTTTTACAAGTTTAGCTGGCGGTGTTGTTAAAAAAATATATTTTATTAGTATACTGGTCTTACTTGAACACTGGCACTAGCTTTTGTCTTTTTTCACACTTGTTGCTGTTGTTATTTGTGCAGTGAACTATGGAGCAGGACACAGGTCAGTCCAGCTTCAGTCCCACTATGCCACAAGCATTTATACACTTTAAACTGTTGGCTCAAATGAGGTGCTTTGTTGTGGAACCAGTCAGATTAGAAAATAACATAATTATCATCTGCCTTATTGCCAGGCCGAGCACTAGACCAACACTTACACCAGAGAAATGCACTGTATTGTTTTGGTTTTATTTACCCCTTGAAAGCCTTGTGTATGTAGTAATGTATGTAGCTTAGGAGCGTAAGCTACATACATTGATGAGTTTCTGTATGAGTAAAAAACTGCATTAGTTTACAACGTACAAGAAACTCACTCATTGTAGTAATAATAATAATGGATTAGATTTATATTGCGCTTTTCTACCAAGGGACCATGGGGTTCAAAGGGCTTACTGGTAGTCCATTATTCATTCACTCCACAGTCACACACTGGTGGTGGTAAGCTACATCTGTAGCCTCAGCTGCTACAGATGTGACAGAGACATGACACCAAGTACATTCACTAAACAATCATACGAGGTAAGGTGGGTTACGTGTCTTGCCCAAGGACACAACGACAGTATGAATAGTGGGGAGAACGGGAATTGAACCACCCACCTTCAAGTTGAAGAACGACCACAGTACCACTGAGCCACTTTTTACCTTGGGACTGCATATAATGAATATAATGTGAGTTAATATATTAAATGATTTAAACAGGATCACATGTGATTGTCTTTTAAATAAGAAACACCATACCAGTAGCTCATTGTGGATTATAAAACATGAAGAAATCGCCACCCAGTGTTTAAATTTACACTCACACATTTTTAGACAAAGGCTCATAGGTTACTCTACTCCTGGCAAAATCCATTTTAGTCTCTCACATAAAAGGTTTGTAACAAAAAGAAAAACCTCTTTGGAAAGAGTTGCCAATAAATGCTTTGTCAAGCAATGATTACTTGATAAAGTAGCCTAGTTTATTATCAGTTAACACTGTGTGTGTGACGAGACACAAATCCCACGAGACAGGACGAGACACATGGATACTGGACTGCTCCAGTATGTGAGACCTGCCTTTAAAGCTTTGGATTCAAATCCCAGCGGTTTATCTTTAGCATCCTGCTGCACAAACAGAGGAAATAAACGGAGGATGTCAAGGAAGCACTAAAAGCTTCAGGCAATGCTTTCCATTAAACTATTCAAGTTTGTGTGTTAATGTGTGTGGGGTTAAATGTAAAAGCAGGGACTCCCTTCCTGCTTGGTCAAACCTGTTATTTATTTTTCATTGTGTGTGGGTACAGACCGTGGATATATGTTTAATTACATAGACACTAGTCAGGTGGGTTAATGGAGAAAGCATTAGAGAGATGGGAAACCAAATGTGAGAGGGGTGAAGCAGCCGTAAGCAGATATTAGGAGTTAATGTGGCTCATCATAAGACATGCCTGTGAAGAAGAGCATAAAAACTGACTGCATTTCTTTCTATAGTCCGATAGTATAGGGCATTTAAAAGGGATTTGAATAAAAAGCAAGGGATGTGGAACAGAATAGGTCAAATATAATGTGTGATAAAATATTTAGCTGTGCAAGCACATTAAGGCCCACTCAGCATTGCTTATAACATTAATACTGTAACTCACATAACTTTGAAATATTGATCACTGTAGATCATTGTACAACTGTAGAAACCTATTAAGCAGAGGAACGGTAATGACATTAGGTGCCAAGTCACACAACGTGGAGAGGGAAGTAATATTTAGAATTTATCATAACTTCGCACTAATGTACTGTTCAGATCGAGAGTCAGTCCTCAGTGATGGATCGACAGTGAAAATGCCAGGTGTGACTGACCTCAAATAGCCTTTTTTTATGCACTTAAATGATATTGGTGTGGATTTCTCTCAACAGTAATATATAGTAAAAAGAAGAGCCACTTTCCTCTTTTATGCTGCATCCTTGCTTTCCATAAAATACTCAACCAGCTCCTAATATGACATTTATTATATACGGAACCTCACAAGCTTGTTACACAACAGCGTAAAATTGAATGATGAAGACATACTAGAATAACACAATGGCATATATTGCTCTGTTTATGCGACGCTGGCCAATAGCAATCAAAGCAATCTAAGACTTCACATGGATAAGCTCAGCTGCTGATAATGCTATAGTACAGTGCTTCTCAAACTTTTTTTGCCAAGGGGGCTTGTCCACTCACTAGTTAAGATAGCATCATTTGTCTTCATAATAAAATTAACTTTGATTGTGTAACTAAATTAGAAAAGTGCTTTAAAATAACATTAAAGTGACATAACAATAAAACATTGCAAATTGCAAGCTTCAAAAAAAGTCTTAGCAGCATCATTTGAAATATCATGTATGCACCTGCCAATAGCGTCATTACACAGGGGAATGAACATTAATATTAGAGCGCCTCTCATCGATCACAGACGACACCATACCGAAGGCTGCGGGGCGTATGAGCTCTTCAACAATCATATGTGGGCTTATTACAGACAGTGATTCTGAATGCCACTTTATAGGACGCTAACTGTGCCATGGTGTTTATGGTAGCCACTTTTGTAAAAGTACTTTACTGCTTGTTATGTTCGTCTAATTTTCTTTGGAAAAACTCCAGTGGCTTATTGACATGACGAATGCAGTGTTTCTATGTGCCTTCTTAACTTACAAGGTTTCATACTGTCTTCAGTGAGAGCTTTTAGACATAACACACACAATAAAGCCAAGAGCAAGATAAGCATTGTCATATTTGCGTAACTTAGGCTTTGATGTATGTATGTTGTTTTCACCATCTGGATTTGTATTTTCTTCGCTTGCTTTTTGTTTTTGTTCCTGCAGAGTATTTCTCCATGTTGTAGTCTCTCTGCCCGGAGCATGCCAGTCACCATGGAGGCGCAGCATGTTTGGTGTCGCCTTAAAAGAGTCCGTGTTGCCGCACCCCTCCACATTAGTTCTGCACATTTCTTGTGCCCACCAACAACTTGGTGCTGCTCTGATTGGATAAAACTGTGGTTAATAAATTCAATCAACAGTATTCATGTAAAGTACCTGACCTCTGCAAAGGCTTTCTAGGGATGTCCCCCCACATGGTACTGTGGAATAGACTACTGTGGAGTACACTATCTGGGTTGTCAGGTTAGCCATGATGCATGCCCATTTAGGGCAACATTTGTAAAATGCAGGTCTAAACAGAACCACTAGAGCTTGACACTTCTGATTGAACAATAAAACATTTTGAAATGCAAGCTCTGAAATGCCTGTATGATTTTCTTTTTCTATCTCCAGTTTAGATTTTGACTACTCTGATACGTTCCCAATCCATCTTTTAGTTCACTGTCCAAAGTATTATTGTGACGTCCCAGATGACCCAGATAATCTCTGACCATTATCAAATACACTGTCGTCACATGCCTTTATCTCGGCACAACTGCAGCTGATCCGGACACATGCAAAGGAAGAAAGAGATTAGCCCAGTGCAGCAGCAGAGAGCCACTGAACCACTGAACAGCGCACAGATGATAGCCATCTCAAAGTCACTGCGTCCTTGTGCGAGACAGGCCTGTGGAGTTTGACGTTTAGGCCGCACACATGTCTTGTGCAGAGACCAACTGGTGTCGTATTGTTTAAATGTATTACTGCTTTATTGACATGTATATTTGGTTGACTTTAACTATCAAAATACATACAAGCACAAATCTGTCCCTCACTAATCACTTAAAGCTGTTTGATAATAAAACAAATGTAATTCATTTGGCTAAATGTTCACTGGTTAGGTCCATCAGTAAAATTTGAATTATTAAAACTAGACATTTGATATGTTATTGTGGGTTGCTGTAATGCTTAATAGGTTTAATGTCCAAATAAATAAGGCTGCTAGACTGTGGTCCAAATTGATTATGGCGATTATTTCAGTAACTTTTTATGAAAGATAATTCAGCTGATTGCCTATTATTATCAACATCTTCCTCTGTCCATTGTTGTTCTCCACAGACAGCAGCAGTGACAGGACAAGAGATGCTAACACTCTTTGCTGTAAAACAGACTAGACTCGACTCAAACATGTTGACCTCTGTGTTGTTTACCATTAACCAGTAAAGCAGGAATGCTAACGAGCTAAAGCCCTGTATGTTACTTTACATACATGTTTTGTGTATGCTAACCTGTGTTGGACGAACAAGACATTTCCCTGGAGAGGTTTTATCTGCGAGAGGCCAGTTTATTTTCCTGCAGCTTGTTTTGATTGTGAGTTGTATTGGAGAACACATGCATCCAAGAAGAGCGCTCTAAGGTTGAGATCACTCCAAAAGCAACAAAATCGCTTTTCTCAGCTCGCTCTCGCAGTGCCAGCTCTCATTCGTGTCGCTGACAGGGGGCGGGAGATTCAACCCACCACAGTTTAGCCTGGACCTATTCCTCTCCTGTTCTGTGATTGGCTGTCGCTTTGACGCTGTCACTCCTCATTTCGAGCTCAACTGAAATCTACCGTGATATTGCTGGAATCGCGGGTGTGTAGGAAATGAATGGTTGCTGGTCGTTTTGTTCATTTTTGGTGTGAATTCACCCTAACTCCATGAAAACATCAAACTTGAATACGACCAATGAGGTGTTTTTGTTTGAGAATACCATCCGCTCAGTTATCAGTTAAAACCATAAAAACAATAACATCCCAGATTTTACTGGCTGCTGGCAAAACACAGTAGGACCGAAATGGCAAATCCATACAAAATGATTTGTGTTTCTGTGCTTCAAAAACTCATGTTCTATAATATATTAGTAATAAATACATAGATCCACACTAAGGAGTTGATCAGCACTGCTCCAGAATATGCCAGGTTTATTGTTCTGGAACCGACCTCCTCCTCCAAAACGACTAAAATGTAGCTTGCCAAAAGCTGTCAGAAGCTGGGATACAGTATATACTTTCCACAGTATCACTCTTCTTCAAGGGCAGAATAACTGGATTTCTCAAAACCAGGTTACTGGTTTTACTTGGTTTCTCAAAAAAGTCTTGTAAAAACAATTAAAGTGGGAATATATAAGTCCATGTAAACGTACTGTGAGCAATTCCATGTGAATCGATTTGAAACTGTCAAAGCCTGCGTTTGCGCTTTGGTGTGATGTAAACAGCCTAAGTCATGGCTTTACTACTTCCCAGAAAATTACAATGAAAGAAAGAACTTAATCTTGAATAAGTGCATGTTGCAGGATGTACGGAAAAAGTTTGTAGCAGCTTTTTTTCTGCAGCTTTTTTTATTTAACATTTTCCAAGCTAAATTCTCCACCCTACACTTACTTTTATGGCTAATTAACAGTTCAGCCATCTGTAACCACGGTAACAAGTCAGCCATTGTCACTGATTGTAACCACTAATCACAGCGCATGCCGTTTACAGTGAGGTGGCACATGTAATGGAGCATGCAAATTAAAAATCTAAATTAGACACAATTAGACGCTGCAGTGAAATAAAATAAGTGAATATTCTGTTTATAGACTTACTCAGTTATTTATTTATATAAGTTGGTAACTGTGTGAGTTACCATTAGCAAACAAAGCAAGAATGCTAAGAAACTTTAACCTTCATAAATTTTAGGCCAGCCCTCAAACCGTATGTGTCTGTTGCATTACCTAATATGCATGTTTGTTGTGTGGATGTGCAATTAATCATAAAGCTCCACTATCTCATATTTAGTACTACTACTGTTTTATCGGCCATTACTTCCTTGTTGACAAGTGCCTAGACCAATGGTAGCGTTCCCTCGCATGTTGCCATTAGGCAATTGGCAAAACTTCCAATGTGAGCTAAACACACTAATCCATAAAAATCCTGAATAATAAAGCTCAGGCAACATCTTATGGTCAGATCATTTGTATTGCAATATGCGGTTAAGTGATTAGAGATGTTTATACTGACCTCATTATTGGTTCTTTGATGAGGAAGCACAGGTCCTATAACAATCCAGGTGCCTCCAACATAGTCCTAATACCCCAGTGACTATTCTTTAGCTATTTCACTTGCTTATATATAGAGCAGCTAAATATCAAGACACACATTAATGTTCTCTACCAACTCACTGACAGGACACGCAAGCAGTCAGATACCAAAAAAAATCTTGTTTATGCAGAATTTTAGGTCTGTTTAATTTCTGTAGTTAAAAATAACACAGAGCTCATGTTTGCAAAAAGTCTATAGTATCAAAGATGTGGTGTCATAAATACAGTCTCATATAAACCATACAATAAATGAAAAACAATATCTTGCCAGTAGCTCAACCTTGGCCTGAGCTTGTCCTTGTAGCCTGCTGACATCCGTGGAGGCTCTGTGCTCTAACCCTCTGACTGAGCATTAACGTAACACTCTCGCGGTGAGGTGTGAAATACATCCAAACTCTTCCTCCTCAACGCTGCGTATTCCAATCACACACTAGTCAGGGATTTTCAGGACGATGTAAATGGCATTTCTCATTTCCACAATCAGATTTCACACTTCCTGCCTGGGTTAAGTGCCGAGTGGCTTGTGTCAGCCGACGCACAGGCTGGAAGTCCCTCACAAAGCGCCACTTTGGCACAGCTAACGCCACATGAATATTTCAAAACACGCACATGAGGCAGCTATCAGACGGATACCACGGCGAGCACACAGACACCTTTAAAACATTTCCCTTCAAAATGAGCAGAGAAACAGTTACTTAATCCTGGGAATCCTGGTTTTATTTGGGAGAAAAGCAGTCGTCTGACAAAGGCAGCAGCTTCAAGAACACTTTTAATAGGTTTCAGGGATGTCTATTAAATGGCTCAGATGTTGGTTTGTCAGTGTTGGGATCAAAAAGTACACGTCTATATGGGTGAATCATGTAATGCATTTACAATATTATTGTGATATTTCGGCCATATTACCATCAAAAGCAGTGAACTAGTAAAATAGCAGGATTGTTTGTTCAAAGAGGAAAACTTTTAAATGTGTTCAGCTCAGTAACAATTGTTTCAAATGCATCACTGTAAATAAAAGCACTTGTTAATGACGCCGTTGTCAGTAATGAGTTGTCATCATTTATCTGTTCCACTGTTTAAACTCGAAGTGAACCTGATATGAAAACAGCAGGAGGAGAAACTACTCACAGTAGCATTCGGCACTAGCCCCGCTCAGCTAAGACTGACCGCCCATACTTCACTGTGATTGGTTAATTTGGTATTTTACTCAGTCAGAGCATGACGTGGACCAACCAATAATGGGAGCAAAAATATAAACTGCCGGTATCTGTCTTTTCTCAAAGAACTGCTCCAAATAGAAATGCACTGTAGTACGATCCAGCCAATACAGCATAAGAAATAACAATGTAATGTAACAATGATACTACAACTCCTAAGTCCACTATCTGCCAACAGACTTTACATTTTATATGGCCTGTAGTTGCGTACAGTTGTACGCTGGTCATTTAGTACATCATGAGCATTGATCAATCTAATCAATCGACATATACAAGTGACAACTAAAATATTCCTAGTGAAACTGCTGAGTAACTATCAACTTTTGACAACCACTCATCAAAATGGCCAATGAGCATAATGTTCAAACATTCATCATAAACATCAACAACATGTCAGCAAAGTTGTTTTGTTTGTTTGGGTATTGCACTTATTATATTATTAATAATTACCATTAATGACATACGAGTGAACTGGTGAACTTGCGAGAGAAGCTTAAGTCTGTTAGATCAAGTCCCCAAAATGACTCTAAAACAGAAAACGAGACAATCCAAGCACATGAAACCCTGAGTTTGTGCATGATGTGGGGGGTCTGTGGTGCAACTCAGTGGACAAGAATGTAGTTCAATTAGACCTCAGCTCACACCGGCTCACATGGCCCGGTCTAATTCCTCTGTCAGAATGAATAGCTGCTCAGTCCACATGAGGTGTGCTGGTAAATGTGCATTGCAAGTACATTACAGAGAAGAATACCAAAGACACCAAGAGAAGCTCTTTGTGCCGTACTGCAGCAATAAGCATGATGGGGCCATTAAGTTCTATGTATGTTCCACAGCAGATGTTGATCATGGCATGGTAGTGTGCTCCAATTCAAATTACACAGTGCAGTGTCTGCTGGGGGTGTCTTCCTTTTTCATCGAATTGAAAATTGAATCATCACCTTAAAAAAAAAAAAAATGTGTTTTGTGCTATTTTCAGTTGTTTTCCAGTCTGGCAGAATAGTTGCAAATCAGACATTAAAAACTAATGTAAGCTGCTGTAAAGAATTGGATTGTCGTCAGTGATAAACAAAATTTCTGGATTGCACTTATACACATAAAGATTTCTGTTTTTAAAGTTGGCCCAAAGTATGTATCTTCATCAGTCTAAAATGAGCCAGTATGGCACTAAACACTGGTCTAGTTTTCATGTCTGTCCAACTCTGGATCATGTTCAGTCGCATTGTCCATAGTCTTTGACCCTTCCAAGAGCACTATTGGTTTGTGATACCAGGAGCTCCCTGTCTGTTATTTTTTTTGTCTAAGTAAGCTGAATCACATTATCCACCCTGATTTAAAGAAAAATAAGATTTGCCACTTCACCACGACTGGGGGCAACGCTGTTATCTGTGATAATGTAATTGGTCCAACAAAGAGAATCAACAGTTACGGAACGGCTTTAATAAAGTCACAATATTTTATTGTCTGTGTAAGACAAAATTAGTGTTTCTTTTTTGGTCTTCAACAGGATCAGTCTTTAGCCATCACTTGTTAAACTCTATACTACTGCACCATCCTGTTATAGAGTTTGGGTCAGTACTTACCAACCTAAACTGGAAACTGCTCTATGTGTTTAAAGTTTTGTGAAAGACAACATCCTAATCATTGCATCCATATATAGCCTATATTTCTTTTTTTTATTTCATTAAAGGTCACATGTATCTGACTCCTTTGGCCACATTATGTCCTTACCTGTCAATCTCAGTTCAGTTTACTGTACAGAGGGTCCAGCAGCAACAGCCTCCCCATATTCTTTTCACATCTTGAAACAAATCTTGAAATTTATCAAACCCAATCACTTATGTCTTTTTGGAGCCTTTGAACAACCATTGAACTATACCACATTTTCCTCTTATGAATAAATAAAATCACAGTAGACACTTTTCCTTATAGGGCACAGCTAATATTGCTCTGTAAGGATCTTGTAAAAATAGATTCTGGTTCTAATTTAGTATTTCATCCGTCATTAATCTTTTACATCTTTCTCCACCTGGTGCTGCTCATCCAGGCAGTAAGGCAGTTTATAACAAGAGCACTCTTTGTAGTTCAGACTAACTCACATTATCTGTGAATATGAGACAAAGGTTTAAGGGAGTTACATTTTTAGTCGACAATCATGGGCACAATATCTATCAAAGTTTCAGACATCCTCTGAGTTACTGATGATCATGCCAGTAGCCTCGAGTCAGCTGCGGTGAACAGTGATGGGATAAGCAACGCGTTTTCAGATTTATAGCCATACAGATCATCATCATATAACATGTCAATGCAAACATTTAAAATTAATGAATTTCCTTGAGGTTACGTCTTCGGTTTCTATCCAACCAAAAGAGGCACACGTTTTGGCACAGACACTGGGACGCACACATGATTCACAGAAAAGGGACACGCTTCACGGTCCAGTCATCCTCACCTGCCTCTGCGCGGCTCCGGGGCGCCTTCAGTCCGCGTTCTCACCAGCACAGCCACATCCACAGCGAGAACCAAGTCCAAAAAGAAAACCCGAAGAGGATTAGGCAGAGTATAGTCCAGTCCTGTCGCGGAGCGGTGGTGCACTAAAGACAAAATCCAAGTCTGGGGACCAGCGGAGTGAGGTCAAATCCGGGTAAGCGCTGTCAGAGAGCCGGGGTAGAGCCGCTCGGGAGGTCGGTCCGTGCTGTCTCCGTCGCTACTCCGAGGAAGCGCTGGTGCACCGAGTAAGCACCGCCCACCAAGATGCTCCGCCAATAGGAGCCTGGCCTCACCCTCTCTCCCAAATACAGTTAATACATACACTGTATGTAACGTTTCTAAACTGATGACTGTTACACACTTCGTATCGTTTCTGGATGATGAACACTATGAAGGATGGAGATACCAGAGATAACTGATAAAACAGGATGTAGGCTAATAAAAGAGCCCCTAAAGGCATCTAAATGAATGAATTGACAAATGAAAGATTATATATAAACCCCACTTTTCAGAGATGTTTTCAGGGTTATTTAGTTAATTACATTTTACACAGTATTCTGGGGATGTCAAATGATAAAAGCACATTTAAATTAAAAATGGGTGTTATAAATTGTTATGTGAATTGCTAATAATATATGTTCTAAAAAGGGGTGATAAGTGACTGACATTTCTCTATTTCTGAAGACAGTTAACGTATGAGACTGACGGTCAGCATTTCTGTGTAGCACCACTGTAATTTTTACGTAACTTTTCTAGAAGGCCTTTTTAGCATATATAGGATGTGTTTACATTTGTAGTCCACTTTATGTTTAGTGCACGCTGAGGTTTGAATGTATCATTCACTTATCCAAGTGAACCGTGCTAACAGAGTCCATTTGAACTGCACCAAACACGCCAAGTGTGAACACACTCAGACACTCATAGGCCTATTGACCATTTAAGACCCTATATTAACCATAATAATAATAATGGATTGGATTTATATTGTGCTTTTTCTCCAGAGGGACCAAGGGACTCAAAGCACTTACAGTCCGTCCATTATTCATTCACTCCACAGTCACACTGGTGGTGGTAAGCTACAACTGTAGCCACAGATGCCCTGGGGCAGACTGACAGAGACGTGGCAGCCATTTTGCACCTACGGCCTCTCCGACCATCACCACATACATTCACTGAACATTCATACATATTCATACGAGGCAAGGTGGGTTAAGTGTCTTGCCCAAGGACACAACGACAGTATGTACTGTGGGGAGAGCGGGAATCGAACCACCTACCTCCCTGTTGAAGGTCATGAGATGGCATTTATACTTATTATAGAAAATACTGAAGTCCAGACCCCAATGACCTCAGTGCTGCCATGTTTGCATTTTAATAATCCATTATAATCCATTGTGAATTGAACTTGTTTTAGTTTTTAATAGGGCCTATACTGCTTCAGAGTTATATACATTTATACATTTTTGGAAACCACTTCTTCAATGGTTATGTATTTCAAAAGTAAATTTTGAATTTAGATAAGATAAGCTACAGTTATGTATGTCTGTGGAGGTTCTCAGTCATCCAGGACATTTAAAAAAAAGGATAAGACAAACAATAGTTATAATAATAATAATAATAATAATAATAGATTTTATTTAAGAATCTCAAAGTGCGACAAGGTAAAACGACTAAAAACATGTAAAACTACAGAATAATTAAAACAATCAACACATAAAAGCCTTTCTCAATAGAAAGGTATTAAGTTGTGCTTTAAAAGGGTCCATGCTCTGTACTGCTGTCAGGTCGATGGTGGTTCCAGAGCTGCAGTGCGCCCGAGCAGAAAGCTCCATCCCTCATGGTATGGAGTCTGGTGGTGGGGTCCTGAAGAGCGGGCTGCCTGATTATCTGAGGATTGCAGAGTGATGAGTTCTTGTAGATGTGGAGGCTCATGTCTGGTGATGCATTTATATATGTACGCAGGTGTATTTTGTGATGTGTATGCTGTGTATAACATAGCCATTAAACCCCACCCTGCTGCAGACAAACGGCTTGTGATTGGTGCGTCTGAAAAATCGGTGAAGAAGGAATTCTGTGTGAGGAAGGGACCAGGCGGTTCTCCTTTTGAAAAACGGAAAACAGTTGCGTATACCAGGCTAGGGAGCCTGGGAGAATGGGGGTTATGGATGTATTGCAGCTTCTGGGTGTTCCTACCAGAAATCCCAATGAAGAGTCTGTTGTCCAGCCTTGAAGAGATAAAGAAATGGACAAGTGTCTCTGCATCTGGAACAGTTAGAAGCAGACAGAGTTTGGAGATGCATATGGACAACAAAGGCATATTGACATTAGAGGTTCAAGGTGGAAACGTTTCATTCCCCATCTGAGGGACATTTTCCTGAGTTCAACAGGTACGAGAACTGAGCTTTATCTCTAGAGGGAGGGGTTTGACCTGAAACTAACTCTGTCTGGAACAGGCTGTTTGGGATAACTCAGAATTGAAAATATTCCTTGGGTGAGGAGTAAAACATGTTCACCTTTAAACTTACATCCAGACGACTTTTGTTTTAACCTTTAAAGTATTTCAGTAAAGTATTTTATTGTCTGTCTGGCAATGGCAGTGTCTTGAATGCAAATGTATTCAACACATTTAATACTTGAAAACTGCTTGTTTCTGAGTGCCTGAACAGACCTTCTTCTTATGAGTCTGATTGTATACCACTCGTCACCACTGCAGTGCTCTATGACCTGACGTCATATCAACCTCATTAGAGCTGAAAACCGTAGTCTTCTATTGAAATGGAAACATTGTAAAAACTGAACTATCTAAAAATGTATCATGTATAATATGTTAGTTAGAGAAAAACAGTAACCGTGGCAACAGATTTAGTTTGTGATCTAAAAGTTTCATAAGGTTGAAGATGTGAATCTCAATGTCTTTTCTTTGTCATCTATTACAGCTTTGGCTTTTCTTTACTGGAACAGCCTCCCCTGATTTTTATTTCTGTGGAGCACTTTGAATTACCTAGTGTATGAATTGTGCTATATAAATGAAATTGCCTTGCCTTTCACAGAATGGTTTCCACATTGCTGTGCCCTTCACAGGCCTCTCTCATTCATTCTGTATTATCATTAGTAACTCAAGGAATTAAATGATAAAGAAAGAACACTGCAATAACGTAAATTAGATGTGTGTTTTCTTTTTCTTTTTTAAAGGCAATTAACCATTTTGTGTTTTTTTCCCGATTTTACACACTTTTCTTGTGCGGTAGGCACAAAAAAACTGCATTTTTACAGAACAACAGGGAACAGTATAAAAGGAGACCGTGGCTAGTCTTTTTGATTTATCCCAGGTGGAGTATAAATCACGCACAGGTCTGAATGTGTTTACTGCGATAACTAAGACCAGAGGGAACAGAGCTGAAGATGTTGAGGTTCTCTTTGGGAGTGACAGGGATGGATAGGATCAGGAATGAGTCCATCAGAGGGACAACTTAGTTTAGACGTTTTGGAGACAAAGTTAGAGAGGCCAGGCTGAGATGGTCTGGACATGTTCAGAGGAGGGACAGGTGGCCAAGTGGAAGAGCAAAGAAGAGGTTTGTGAAGGAGGACATGAAGGTAGTTGGTGTTAAAGAAGAAGATGAAGAGGATAGAGACAGATGGAGGCAGATGATTTGCTGTGAAAAAACCCTGAAGGGAATAGCCTGAAGGAGAAAAATACACAGCTCACCATACTTTCTTTACACACTTGCCACTGGAGAGCTGCCCTGACTTTAGAGCACTTTTGGATGGACACAGTTAGAGGAGTGTGCACATACAGCCATTTCAGAAACAGTCGGGGATGTGTACCTTTTAGGTACACATTCCAGCATTGTTTAGCTGCAGTCTTTGATTTACCTTTATTTTTAACAAATATGTAATAAATTATTCCCTGTCATAAAATTTGAGTGTCTACCATTTATACAATGAACAGGCTAGATTGCTAAACTCGTCCTAAGGTCTGCCTGTTTGGTCTGTTCAAATACACCTGGCCAAACAAACAAAGAGATTTTTATTAAAGAGAGATTAAGTCTGTAGCTGTTTGTCTGAACGACAGACTTCTGCTCTGACTTTTCATGTGCTTACAGGGCCAATAATTGAGTTTAAAGGAGTTTCTGTTCACAGAGCCAGTCTTGAGATTACTGTAAACAGACATTGAGATGATGGAGCAGACAGCTGAGTCACTGAAGGTTAATGAGACTGAAAATGTTTGTGTGAAAAAGTCTCAGGCCTTTAAAGAATGCTTTTCCCTCTGTCCTAAAAAGGTCTGTGTGACATCTGACCTCTGACTTAGCACACATACCCAGTCAGAAGCTTAAGGACAGCAGCACATATGGGATATTTACATAAAATGTCTCTGTGAATCTTTAGACTCACCTTGAGCAGTTGCATTAAATTTATTTGCAGTAAACTGTAAGAGCCAAGTTGTAGCTCAAAGGAAAAGGACAACTTAAAATGTAATAAGCAGAATTTGTGGAATCTCTTCCTCAGCCAAGCACAGCACACAGAGCCCAAAACAATCTTTTAAGAAGCAAAACACCCAGTATATCATGACTTTGTTTTATGGGATGAAATTGGACATCAAACATTAGACATTTTGCCTTTAAAAAGTGCTAAGTGTGACGCACACAAAATGTGTGGTCCCATTTTATTTAGTCGATAATGTTTTTTAGAATAGCACTTGGCACCAATTTGATGTTCAGAACACATGTCAATTTTAGTTTTGGGGTGCGCCACTTGGGGGCAGTGTGTGGGTTGTGCTTCAGGCCTGGGCCTCTCTCTCTGAGAGTCTCGCGCAGTTTCCTCATTCTATGAGCGACACTGCACAGAACAGAAGCACCTGTATACTGTCTCATCATTCCTCCTGTTTCTACAGGTTAGTAATGTGAAGAGCACAAAATATATAAATATGAACAGCATAACATCTTGGTTGATAATAGTTTACAACTTGTTTACTCTAAGTCAGCTCGAACAAAGCCAAATGGTATGGGTATATCTCAGTATTGAACTAGCTACAGCAGCGTGGCCACGAGGTCTTGCATCAGCGGCGCCCTTCCCCCACTAGCAATGTGTATGATTTAATGTTACTTTTACTGCAATTATAAGAACCGGACAGAGTTAAAATGTATGTAATTGTTATGTCAGTGTTTGAAATTACAGTTTTGGTAATGCCAACAATATTACAGTTTGTGCTATTGTAAGTTTTTGTATTGAGTTAAATATAAAAAGAAAAAATGACTAATGTGCAGACCGTTTTGTTGGGTGCTCTGAATGTAATTTTGGTTATTCTTCAAAGAGTATTTGCTTGATCAGCTGGTAATATCTTACAATTATATCTATAAAACCAAATGCTATTTTTGTTCAAAATCACTATTCACACTGGAGTTTTCATAAACAATATAGATGCCTACAATGCATAGTTTTGGTACCATTACGCCATGTAATCGTATTTTTGGTATTTTGCTTTAATAAATTCTATGAGCGACACTGCACAGAACAGAAGCACTTGTATACTGTCTCATCATTCCTCCTGTTTCTACAGGGTATTTTCTGTTCGGGTCTGCCCCCTAGACCGGACCCGTAACAGAAACGTGGGGGCTCGTCCGGGATCGATGACATCACCTGCCTATGAGAGTCGTCGATCCAGTCACCTCTGAACCCGTGAACCGGCGGCTGTGCCAGCGTGCTGTATAACTGAAAGAGAGGGCCAAAGCCAGGACTACCGGCCAAGGCTTCAAGTTATAAGTGACGATGGAGGACAGCGAGAGAAAGAAGCTGGTATGGACGGTGAAGAAGGACCTGTTTCATCTCACAGCCGATGAGCTGTTTCAATTAGTGAACAATATCCCCAGAACACAAGACCAAGACCCAACTACACTGGATAAACAAGATGAAGAACGCTGCATTGATTACATATGCACCTATATGAACAGTAAAAGCCTGCTAGAGCTTGAAGATCAAGGTGTGTCACAATTACTGCACCTTTATGATAAGCTATTGGAGATCAAAGAGAATCGTGGTCAAATCGAAGAGACTGTTGAGGACCAACATAGTAATGTTTGTGAACCTTCACCAACTGACCAGGCCCACGTTGGTATTGATTCAACCCCACAAGGTGACAGCCTAGACTCTCAAATAGCAAAGTTACTCGCCAGCTATGACAGCTTATACAAAAAACTTAAAATGAGTGACACAACGTCCCCAAACCACATCCAGACTTTTGCTGACGAAGATAGGCAGCCTAATAACACCACCTACAGTGCCCAATACTCGCCTCATCCTTCAGAGAGCATGATAGCGTTAAAAGATCTGCCACTATTACAGAGAAAAGAGTTCAAAATACAGGGAGGGCAGATTGGCGACAATACCTCTGATATAAGTTATAGTAGTATCAGTAAACAAATTGACCGAGGACTTAAAGAAAATCACACAGAGAGTGAAATAGTCCAGGCTGTGCTACGCATCATAAAGCCAGGCATCTTCAAGGAAATGCTGACCAGCAAGGATGAAATGTCCATAACAGAGTTAAAGAGCTTTCTGCAATCACATATGGGAGAGAAAAGCACAACTGAGCTGTTCCAAGCGCTCATCACGGCCAAACAACATGAACACGAAACGCCACAACAGTTTCTCTACCGAATGATGGGGCTGAAGCAGAAGTTAATTTTCACATCAAAACAGGCCGACAGTGACATAAAGTATGAGGCTCAAACTGTCCAGAATGTATTCCTGCATACTGTGTACCAAGGTCTTAGTGAGAAGCACGAAGACATAAGAAGAGAGCTAAAGCCTTTGCTTTCTGATCGCACAGTCACTGATGATTTACTCCTGAGACAAATGACAAAAACCACAAATGAAGAGAGTGAGAGAAAAAGGCGATTAGGCCGTTCCACACGCCCAAAGATGGTGTATGCCCATAGTAATGAAGTAGAGCCTGAGACTGTTGCCAAACCCAAGTCTAGTTCAGACTCCAAAGCCAAAGATGAGCTTATTCGCCAACTCAGTGCTCAAGTCCAAACCCTGACAGAAGCAATAAGTTCTCTTCAGTCAAAGACAAAAGAGACAGACAAGCCATGCAACCACCTGAGGAAGAGTAAATATGGTTGCCCTGATTGTGTTGCAAACCACCGAACTGATTGCAGCCACTGTTTTGTTTGTGGAGAAGAAGGACACCGTGCAGTAGGGTGCCTGAGAAGAACTAAATGACGCAAACAAAGGACACAACAGCACTCACCAGCAATACACTACAAAGAGGACACACACGCAGCTAATACTGCTGCCTGTCATTCTGCTGATGTGATGTCCGCGTCACAACGAGTTGCAAAAATTCTTGGACAAAAATGCCTGCTCAAGTGTAACCTGGATGGATATGCTGTGATTGTCCTTCTAGATACTGGCGCCCAGGTCAGCATTGTTGATCGGTCCTGGAAACAGACCTTTGCGCCACAACATAAAGTACGTCCACTCTCTGAACTATTAGGGGAGCAACCACTGAATGTCACTGCAGTCAATGGTGAGCCTATTCCATATGATGGATGGATTGAACTGTTATTCAACCTACCTAACAATGACAATCCGCACCTCACCATCCGTGTCCCATTCCTGGTCAGCAAAGTCAGCCTCCCACGTCCTATATTGGGCTTCAATGTTATCCAAGAACTTATTCTGGGACAAGAAGGAGGAGTTGAAGTCATTACTGTCATCGCAAAGCTACTGAAAGATGCCATGCAGATTCATACTGATCAGGCTGAGGCCATTGTTAACTTTATTCAGACCGAGAACTTACACATGAACATGCACAAATTCGAGTTGGAAGACAAGGCGCTGTCATTCGCCCTGGCCAAGTCACTCACGTTAGGTGCCACATACCAACAGACTTCAATGACCCTTTCGCACTGTTTGAAGTTAATGACCCTGATTCCAAACTTGAGCAGCTCGACATAGGTGATGGACTAGTCAAAGTTCACCACACCAAAAGACCTTTGTTGAGATCCCAGTATGTAATCACACTCAGCATGACATCACATTGGACCAGCTCACAGTACTAGGGAGTATCCAGTACATAGATAGAATAGTGGCAACAGCAACCCATACTGAACATGAAAGTAATTCATCCGAATGTGTCAAAGAAAAGGAACAGGACCAAAATACAACCGCTCCTCGGCTGTGGCACCCACCAGTGGGCGTGAATCATTTACGTGACGACCAACAGGCAGTAGTCAGAGAAATGCTTTATGAAGAGTCAAATGCATTTGCCAGTGATGAAAATGACATTGGATGCATCCCAAGCCTCCAGATGAATATCGCACTCAAAGATGACATTCCCGTGCAGAGGTCATATTCGGCCGTCCCCAAACCACTCTACAAAGAAGTCAAGGAGTACATCCAGGACCTCTTAGCAAAGCAGTGGATCGTCAAATCAAGGTCACCATATGCTGCTCCAGTGGTTTGTGTGCGGAAGAAAGATGGCAGCCTCCGTCTTTGTATTGATTATAGGCTCCTGAACCAAAAGACTGTTCCAGACAGACACCCACTTCCCCGTATCCAAGATCTCATTGACACACTGGGGGGCTACAGCTGGTTCTCTATTTTGGATCAGGGAAAGGCCTACCACCAAGGCTTTGTAGCAGAGGGTTCACGACACATGACAGCATTCATCACTCCATGGGGACTGTACGAGTGGGTGCGCATTCCCTTTGGACTCTCTAATGCCCCAGCTGCTTTTCAGAGAAGCATGGAAGAGATGCTGACCTCCTTAAGAGACGAATGCTGCATAACATATTTAGACGACATTCTCTGTTACTCAAAGACATTTGAAGAACATGTTGAGGTGTTACGCCGGGTCTTGCGTGCCCTCAAACAGCATGGGGTAAAACTCAGGCCCACTAAATGTGAGCTCTTCAGGAAAGAGGTGCGCTATGTCGGACGTCTGGTTTCTGCCGAAGGAGTCCGTATTGACCCCAAAGACCTGGAAGCCATTAAGGCTTTAAGAGACAACACCCCAAACTCTGTTGGAGAGGTTCGTAAGCTCCTGGGGTTCCTCAGCTACTATCGAACCTATATCCAAGATTTCTCAAGAATTGCCAGACCGATGTATGAGCTTCTAATTGCAAAGAACCTGTCCAGTAACCACATGGCACACAATTTAAAGAAGACGCCAAAGATAAAGCGAATGCAGATGCCATCAAAGACACCTATTTGCTGGACTGAGGAGCACCAGAGGGCTCTGGGCCAGCTCATCAATGCCCTGTCAAGCCCACCAGTTCTCGCCTACCCAGACTTCACCCTTCCTTTTGTGTTACACACGGATGCCTCAGAGCAAGGTCTTGGTGCTGTACTGTACCAGCGACAGGAGGGTAAGCTGCGAGTCATCGCCTATGGGTCGCGAACATTGACACCTGCAGAAAGGGGCTACCACCTTCACTCAGGTAAACTGGAATTTCTGGCTTTAAAGTGGGCCATATGTGACAAATTCAGAGACTATCTTTACTATGCATCTCACTTTACTGTCTACACGGATAATAATCCACTAACCTATGTGATGAGTACAGCGGCTTAACGCTGTTGGTCACCGGTGGGTCGGTGAGCTTGCTGACTTTCGCTTTGAAATAAAATACAGGCCAGGCAAAGCTAATGTAGATGCAGACACCCTGTCCAGACTGCCATTGGACATTAACAGTTATGTGGAGGCCTGCACGAAAGAACTGTCCAGAAACACAATCCAGAGCATTTGGGATGGTAGTCGTGTGGCAGAGTCAAAAGATGTTGCTTATGTAGCTGCACTGGACCTGTCGCAAAACAGTTTTTCGCTGCCTGACTTACTCCCAGCCATAAACCATACTGAGCTTGTGAAAGCGCAACAAAATGACCTCATTATTGGCCCAGTCCTAAAGCTCAAAGAGACAACCAAAACACTAACTAGTGACATTAAAAGCAAAATAAGTGGTCCAACTAGAAAACTGCTGTTTGAGTGGGACAAACTACAACTTAAAGAGGCTTGCTGTTTAGAAAGACTAGTCAGAGATGCCAACTTGTCTTGCCTGAGTTGTATCAGCCAACAGTCCTTAAACTCCTTCACAATGATATGAGCCATGTTGGAAATGAGAAGGTATTGGCATTAGTCAGAGACCGCTTTTACTGGCCATACATGAAGCGAGATGTAGAGGCTTATGTAACAAGAAAGTGCCCCTGCATTAAAAGCAAAAGCCTGTCTCCCACATTAGAGCGCCCATGGGGAGCATTACCACCAGCTCGCCCTTAGAACTAGTGTCAATTGATTATCTCCATTTGGAATCTTGTAAAGGAGGCTTTGAGTACATTCTGGTTGTTGTCGACCACTTTACCAGGTTTGCTCAAGCCTATGCAACCAGAAACAAAGCGGTAAAACCGCAGCAGAGAAGCTTTTGAGGATTTTATTCCCAGGTACGGCTACCCACACAAACTACATCATGACCAAGGGAGAGAATTCGAAAACGAACTCTTTAAAACCTTGCAGTATTTAAGCAAAGTGGGACATTCACGTACAACACCCTATCATCCCCAGAGCAATCCTGCAGAAAGATTTAACCGCACTCTTCTCCAGATGCTGCGAACATTGGGATCAGAGGAAAAGGAGAGATGGAAAGACCACCTGACACATGTCGTGCATGCCTATAACTGTACCAGGCATGAGGCCACAGGTATGTCGCCATTCTATTTAATGTTTGGGCGGCACCCGCGATTGCCTGTGGACATGATATTTGGTCTAAACTCAGAGGAAGACCCCAGTACCCCTCGAGGCTATGCAGAGAAGTGGGCTGCGAGGATGAAGGAGGCGTATAGAATTGCCTCTGAGAACAGCCAACAGTCAAGTGCAAAAGGAAAGAAATCTTATGACAAACACATTAAAGGTGCTGTTCTTCAAACAGGTGACCGTGTCCTGGTGCGTAATCTAGGAGAGAGAGGAGGTCCTGGAAAACTGAGGTCATACTGGGAAGACACAATCTATGTTGTGAAAGAGAGGATTGCAGATGGACCTGTCTACAAAGTGACACCTGAGAATGGAGGTAATAAAGTCAGGACACTTCATCGCAACCTTCTCCTCCTAGTTAATGACTTACCAGTAAACTTACCTCAGGCATCTTCAAAACAGCCACTAAAGAGAGACTCAGACCAAGCATACTTAACTCCAGAAAGACACCTTACCCGAGTTAAGAGACTATCAAAACAAGATCAAGGACTCAGTGACTCACAAAGGAATACATCTTCAGATTCAGAGGATGAACGTGTCCAATACTGGGTAAGAATCCACAGCCAGTCACAAGAGCACGACCTGTTAATGAGCTTCATGAAAACAGACCAAACACCACAGCTAGAGTAGGACCAGCCAGACCTACCCCTGCAAGAGATCTGAGAGGACACACTCCTGCGAGCAGACATACTCTTGAGATTGAATCAGTGAGAGAAAACAGAAACTATGTTAACACCGAGCAACAAGAACTTTGCACAGAACATCTTGAGGCTGAGGACACTTCACACATTATACCAGGGCCTGCGGAGGATGCACAGGCTGAGGCCAACCAGGAGGACTACAGTGAACCAGCTGACCCACAGCAACCTGCACAGGTTAGGAGGTCCACGCGCACAAGGAAACCGCCTCAGATGTTCACATATGACTGCCTGGGACAGCCCTCCCTTCAGCCATCCTACCAGCTGCCACCAGCTGTCAGCTCCGTAGGAGCCTTCATGCCACCAGCTGTACCTGTCTGGGGAATGGACTCAAGCCCAGTGGTATATTGCACACCATACAGACTTATTCCACAGCACTTCACGCACCCACTATATCCATTCACTCCACCCGCACATTACACGGCACAATTGTTTTCTTATTGATGAACAATTAAGACTGAGATGCATTAAGACATGGACTTTAAAGAAAATTTATTCCTTCATAACAGTAGTGAGAGTTAAGATAATTTGATTTGCAAATGTCCGAGTCATTTTCTGTTGTCAGGGAGTGTGTGACGCACACAAAATGTGTGGTCCCATTTTATTTAGTCGATAATGTTTTTTAGAATAGCACTTGGCACCAATTTGATGTTCAGAACACATGTCAATTTTAGTTTTGGGGTGCGCCACTTGGGGGCAGTGTGTGGGTTGTGCTTCAGGCCTGGGCCTCTCTCTCTGAGAGTCTCGCGCAGTTTCCTCATTCTATGAGCGACACTGCACAGAACAGAAGCACCTGTATACTGTCTCATCATTCCTCCTGTTTCTACAGGTTAGTAATGTGAAGAGCACAAAATATATAAATATGAACAGCATAACATCTTGGTTGATAATAGTTTACAACTTGTTTACTCTAAGTCAGCTCGAACAAAGCCAAATGGTATGGGTATATCTCAGTATTGAACTAGCTACAGCAGCGTGGCCACGAGGTCTTGCATCAGCGGCGCCCTTCCCCCACTAGCAATGTGTATGATTTAATGTTACTTTTACTGCAATTATAAGAACCGGACAGAGTTAAAATGTATGTAATTGTTATGTCAGTGTTTGAAATTACAGTTTTGGTAATGCCAACAATATTACAGTTTGTGCTATTGTAAGTTTTTGTATTGAGTTAAATATAAAAAGAAAAAATGACTAATGTGCAGACCGTTTTGTTGGGTGCTCTGAATGTAATTTTGGTTATTCTTCAAAGAGTATTTGCTTGATCAGCTGGTAATATCTTACAATTATATCTATAAAACCAAATGCTATTTTTGTTCAAAATCACTATTCACACTGGAGTTTTCATAAACAATATAGATGCCTACAATGCATAGTTTTGGTACCATTACGCCATGTAATCGTATTTTTGGTATTTTGCTTTAATAAATTCTATGAGCGACACTGCACAGAACAGAAGCACCTGTATACTGTCTCATCATTCCTCCTGTTTCTACAGGGTATTTTCTGTTCGGGTCTGCCCCCTAGACCGGACCCGTAACATAAGCACCACACAAAGTGTTTTGCTTGGGTGGAAGGACACCATCCCACCATCCCAGTGGCTGCAGAGCATCATGTCCTGCCTACTTTGGTTGGCGGCCCTGGGGCGTTTAAGGGGTCTTAATCCGGGCCTTCCCCGCTCTGAGATGATTCCTGGTGGTGATGGTGGTGGATGTGACAGGGATGTTCCCTTTCGAGGGAACTCACACTGCGTCGGAAAACCAACACTATGGGGAATGCCCTCAGCGTGACGGCTCTGAAGTATGAATGAAACTAGACCAATCCTGATTGGTGCCACGTCGTGCCGTAGTACGTGCCGGCGTACCCGGAAGTATAAAAGGGGCGCCGGCTCACCATGGTGCTAGTTTTTCTCCCTTCAGCAATTGCTCGAAGTGTGTGTTAGAGACAAAGAGACCGTGATCCTTAGACAAAGAAATGACAAGTGAACAGCTCAGATAGTGTGTACACCCCTGCCCTCGGTATGTCACGGGTAGGGACACGCACGCCATGTGTGTGATCTGTTTGGGAGTGCAGCACGCTCGGTCAGCTCTCGAGAGAAGCTTGTGAGGCGCTCCCCGAGGGCAGGTCTCGCAGCTTAGATTGTGGGGATCGCAGCCGGAACTAATTGATGAGATTTGGACTGCTGAGGCATTTTCCCAATCATCATCAGTCAGTTCTGATGCCCTTCCTCCACGTGCAGAAGCCCGTGATGGCGCTTCTTCTGCACGATGGAGTGGGCCGGTGCTTGAGCAAGAAAGTGCTCAGCACCGAGCCGGATGACGCGGAGGTTTACTCGTCACCTCACGTGCCCGATTATGAGGAGCTCATTAAAGCGGTGCTTTCTGCAACACAGAAGCATGACCTAGATAGACCACACTCCTTCCGCCTCTCTAATCAAAATAAAAGAGAAGCAATGGTGGGGGGAAGATTTGGAAGGCCAGTGACCTCCCACCCGCTTTGGGGTCTTCACTAAAAACCCAGTTGCTGCTCACTAAGCCTCGTAGAGAGACATGGGCAGGGCATAGGTAGCGGCAGGTTGAGCAGGGGCATGTCTGCATGCTGTGGTTATATTGCAAAAAGTTGGGATGAGTGTGAGGCACTCACACCTGAGGATGTGGCTGAGCTCCGCAGAGCGACAGATTGGTCTCTCCGGGTCACCAGGGAGACCCTGGTGGCCACAGAGAGGCATTTAGGGATCTGTCGGGCATCAGGGATTAGGATAAAGGTTTCATCCTGCGTGCTCCTCTTTCGCCTTCTGGCTTGTTCAGCGATGCTGGGTTTTTACGGTCGTCGGCAGGTTCGGGAGGTGAGGAAGCAAACTGCAGCGTTCCTGCAGTTCATCCCTCGCCGCGCCAAGCCTAAAAGAGAGTGATCCTAAAAAGGACCGACCCCAGCCATCATTGAGCTCCTTGTACCGGCAGGTACAGAAGGGGAGCGTCGCCAGAAGGAAGAGGAAGAGGTCCTGGCTGTAGTAACCCCCGCCCTCTGGAAGGTGATGTAATGCCCCTCCGTCATCGGCCATCAGTTTCCAAAGCGCACGCAACCTCGATGATGCGCGCACGTCGAACAATAGTAGATGACCTTTCCCTGCCGGGGGGCCACTTCTGAGGGTCAAAAACGGTATTCAAACACCCGAAGTCAGCCTCAAGAGGCTGAGTCCATTGGGCAGGCTCGGTTTGGGGAGCAGGAAGTACACTTCCTTCTGATACAGGAGGCCATAGAAGGAGTTCCTCCGTCAGAAGGGGAGGCGGGGCTCTACAGTCGTTACTTTATCATTTCCAATAAAGGATAAAGGTCCACGTCTGAAATGAGACGCATATCTAGTATCAGGTCCACACAGAGAAGAGCGTGTTGACATCTTCCCAGAGGACCACGCTCCTGGGAGCGGTGTGGGACCCAGTGACAATGACATATGTCCCCCAAGCGCCTTGAGACCATACTGGCGTTGGTCTCCAGTATAATGCTAAGTCGCAACATCACTGCAACGCAGTTTTAAGGACTGCTGGGGCTCAAGGCGGCCGCGTCCAAAACATAACACATGTTGGACCGCTATACATGAGACCCCTGCAGTGGTGGCTGAAAGCCAAAGGGTTGTCCCCGAGGGGGAACCCATTCAGGCTGTTCAGGGTAACACGCAGATGCCTTCGTTCCCTGTCAACCTGGAAGACGACTTGGTTTCTGGCCCAAGGGCCAGTGCTGGGAGCATCATGTCACCTAAACCATCAGGGGGTCTGAGATTGCGCCATCTGTACAGACTGGCGCATCAGATCCTCCTATGGTCCCAGGGTAAACGATCGTTCATCAGAGAAATGTATGTTCCTGGGGACCAGAATTATGGAGCAGACATCCTGTCAAGGCAGGGGCTGAAAGGCATGAGGAATGGAGACTTCATCCAGAGGGGGTGAGTCTTTATGCGACAGGTATCCCTGTCAACATTGTGTTTTTCCTAAGAGAGCATGCATCCAACCCCGCGGGGTTCGGATGCTGAGGCTGCATATGTGTGTAGTTTCCTCGATAGCTCTGCTCCCAGGAGTTCTAGAGAACACTGCAGACGGGCCCCCCATGGCAGATCCCTTCGAGGAGGGTCCTGCCGTCTCAAGCCCCAGCCAGAGCGCTGGAAGCTTTGAGTCTGACCCCTGAGGGGGCTCAGTACTTATAAGATGGCCCGTCGGCAGGTGTAGTAGAGACCATACACAGTTCCCGGGCTCCTTCCACGAGAGAGCAGTAAGAAAAGAAGCGCCTGACTGCCATTGTGGCAGTGTAAGTGAGGGGCCTCTGAGGAGGCACCCTTTGGTCGTACGCTTCCTCCGCAGTAAATGGAGAATGAGACCTGCGACTCGTTCCAGAGTCCCAACGTGGGACTTGACAGTGGCACCGGAAGGGTTGGCTGAGGCCCCCTTCGAGCCACTTGAATCGACGACAAATCGAGGTCTGTCGTTTAAGGTGGCGCTGCTCCTTGTGATTACCTCGCTTAAGAGGTTGGGGGGCCTCCAGGCCCTGTCTATAATACCAATCGGCCTGGAATTTGGCCCCGGAGGGGTTAAGGCCATCTTGCATCCGAGTCCGGGCTATTGGCCTAAGGTGCCATCCAAGCCTATGGTCTTGCAGGTATTGCATCCTCCGCGGTACGTGTCGGCTGAAGAAGGGGGACTTCATTTGCTCTGTCCGGTCAGAGCACTGCAAACCTATTTGCAGAAGTCTTCGCAGTGGAGAAAATCAAACCAACTTTTAGTGTGATTTGGGTCTCCTAAGAGGGGTCTGCCCGCAACTAAGCAGACGGTCAGTACATCTCCCTGAGGCGCCAGGCGCTAGGGTGCTTTTGTCCTAAGGGGGGCATGGACTCCAGCCTCATAAGCTAGAATAGGCATGGATCGGTGTGGCGTAGTGGGTATTTCGTTCCCCATAGTGTTGGTTTTCTGACGCAGTTCGAGTTCCCTCAAAAGGGAACGTCTCGGGTTCAACACAAATGGCAGACAAAGAAAAAAATGTCTCGGGTTACGAATGTAACCCTTGTTCCCTGAGAAGGGAACGAGACACTGCGTCGACCGGCCACGCCTCCCCATGTCCGGGAGCAATTGGTTCATTACGAAAGACTAGCGCCGTGGTGAGCCGGCACCTCTTTTATATTTCCGGGTACCCCGGCATGTACTACGGCATGACGTGGCACCAATCAGGATTGGGCTAATTTCATTCATACTTCAGAGCTGTCACGCTGAGGGCATTCCCCATAGTGTTGGTTTTCCGACGCAGTGTCTTATTCCCTTCTCAGGGAACAAGGGTTACATTCGTAACCCGAGACATTTTTTTCTTTGTGTGCCATTTGTGTTGATGTGTGTATGTTTTCTTATTTGTTTATGAAAATAAGAACCAGTTCTTTCCGGGTACTCCGGCTTCCTCCCACCAAACACGCATGCATGTGTAGATTAACTGGCAACTCTAAAGTGTCCCTATTGAATGAATGTGAGAGTGAATGAATGTCTGTCTCTAAATGTCAGCTCTGCGACTTAACTGGCCATTGTCCAGGGTGATTTCTCCCTATCCGCCAAATCTGCTGTGGTAGGTTCTGGTCAAGCAGAAGGAAATGGATGAATGAAATGACAGTATGAGGTCATGGGAGTTTGCAGCAGCATTTCTTTAATTTCGTGGGTAAACCTCATGGGACAGTAAAATATATTTTTTTGTTTATGCATTAAAGTTTGAGCAGTCTAGTGACATAGTTTGACACCTCTCCTAAGTTCTCCTAAGCACTTTTTTGCAAACTGCAACAACAGAAATGAAAAGACATTCAAGGTTACTGAATTTAGAAGTTAGACTGGAAGGACAAGACTTTACACGCAGCATGAATATACATCCCATGTTCAGTGTGAGTTTAATATTTGATGAGCTGCCAGATGGCACCGTGGATCCTCTGATAACTGCTCTAGTATAGGTATACACTCCTCCTTAGAGTTAGAAGTACCTTTGTGTTTGTCGTAGAAATGTAAGTGTGTCGTATTAGGGGTGGATCGTGGCTGTGTGTGTGTGTGTGTGTGTGTGTGTGTGTGTGTGTGTGTGTGTGTGTGTGTGTGTGTGTGTGTGTGTGTGTCTGCGATCAAAGAACCAACTTTCATGGCAGACGAACGTCAAGAGGCAGACTTGTCCATTAATAATTCATCAAACACACCCTGTCAGCCATGTGGAGCGGTATCAAGACAAAGACCGACAGGGTCTGTTTAGATTTAGGAATCATGGCAAAAGATGATATTTTTCTACCCAACCATTCATAGATGCACAAAAATTAGTGGAAATATATATTTAGACACAAAGTCATCCAATAAAAAGCTTGAGTATTGTAATAAGGTAGTATTCTATATTATTTACAAGAAAATACAAGAAATTCAGCATCATGTGCTGATAGAAATAGAAACATAAACATTTTCATAAATATTTTTTTACTGCTGTCATCAGGAGTGTAAGGTTTAATGGCTTTTAGTTCATGTTGTGGTGAATGCCCGTATTGCTGTTTGACACTCTACATTTTATAGAGCATGTGAGCGGTTATAGTAGCCCTCTGGGCACCTGTGGGAATAGCAACAGCAAGTAATGAAACTCCCACTGGGTTCAATATAGCTTTGTATGTTTTTTTTTCCAAGATAGAAAAATGCAAAGAGCGTTATTTTTTTAGCAATAAGAAAACAAAAAACAACGTGATATAATACATGCATGGGCAATATTTTTACTTTTATTTGTAAAGCAGTAACCAGAAGTCAATAACCTATTTACAATGACTTGATTTACAATGGCCTATAATCAGCAGATTTTTAAAAACTGATATCTTTTCTTTTTTTGTGTCACTAGTCACTGTAGTTCTAATTTTGCAAACAGTGACTGACACACATAATTACATTACAGAATAAATATAGGCCTATTTCTCCCTGAACCTTCCTGTAAATACACCTTACCTAAGCTGAACTTTACAAATAATGTTTCAAGATAAAACCCAACCCACAAATATCAACACATATTATAATACATTTTTCTGTGATTTTAGATGTGGCGTTATATGCTGAGCATCACATAAGAGTTGAACTATTTGAATAACTCTTAAACTTTTTTTAACTAAATGAGTTTAACTTAAATGTATGTGAGACTGTCTAATTATAATTTATTGTATTAGCAGATTAATGTTTCATAAATTACTTTTTAACCAACTTGTGTGCAACAGGACTCCTGTTTGCTGGAAATAGATGCGTGTATTCAGTTTTAGCTCTGTCCTTCTGTTCATTGGGCCTAGGCCTACTTTAAGACAGCAATAACTATTTTTGCATGAAAAGAAATCTTTAAGTGGATGTTGATTGTGAAGTGTTTTACAGTAAAATGAACAAATGAACAGAGAACTGCATTGAACCACAGTGGGGCAGTAGGAGTTTTTTACAGTTCAGTCTGAGATTGTGGAGGTTTTCAGAGAAATGTTAGTGAGGTGAGAAATGATGTGAGATGAGCCATATATATATATATATATATATATATATATATATATATATATATATATATATATATATATATATATATATTATTTATTATGGTAAGGACAGGGCTTTTCACACGGGGGACCCGGGTTCGAATCCCCCTCGGGGTGCTATCCAGTGGGGGTCCTTAGGCAAGACCCTTCGCGCTACTGCCTACCTCATAAAAATGGTGAGAGACAATAAATGCTATGAGAAGCCGGATCAGACGGCGACCGGCCAAACAAGGTCTGCGTCAGGTGTTGGGGAACCAGAGCAACTTGATGACAAATGGGCTACTGGAACAAGAACAGGAACAGGAACAGCACGGAGATGGACGAGATGCGATAACAAGGCTCTGTTGGAATGCTACTACTCCAGTAACCCTAGTCAGAGGGGTTACATGAAGAGGATGTGGGATGAATGGTTACTTCGAAACCCACAGTCCAGGCTTACACCGAAGCACCTAGTAGCTCAGTGTTCCAACATCCACAAGCGGCAACTGCTATCACAACTTGAGATTGACGAGATACAACACAAATGCTACGGCAAGGGGGAGCCAGGACGAGAGGTCAGTGGGGAGCCAACGAGGGCTCCCCAACCAGAGATTGGGCACGAAGCCCCAATAAGTGCAATAACGCTGAACGAGGCAGCGACTGACCTGAAAGACAAGATCATGGCGAGAATGAATGAAAGGCAACCCGACGCCAACTACAACGGCTAAGTGAAGTACCATCAGAAAGTCTCCTAGAAGATGTGAATGCAGCATTAAGTGCGATCCCTACCACAACCATCACTGAAACCAATGAGCTGATATACACCTCAGCAGCAGTGATCCTTGAGATGCTTGGCTATAAGAGCAACCATGGGAACCATGATAAACAATACCCACCATGGAAACAAAGGCTGGAGGCTAAAATCAAGAAGGCACGGAGAGAAGTGAGCCAACTGACAGAGGCCAAGAAAGGTGCAATGAGAAAACAAGTACCCAATAGGTACAACCAGATGCCAATACCTGAAGCACTTGAAACTGCCAAACAAAGGCTCCAAGCCTTGGCCAGCCGCCTAAAGAGGTACACAAGAGAGAATGAAGCCAGAAGAATAAACCGGCTGTTCGCAACTCAACCTGCGAAAGTGTACGCTCAGTGGCAGGGTAATAATAACAGCAGGGCCGACCCACCAAGGCTGGAAACTGAACAATACTGGAAAAATATATGGGAGAGGGAGGCATCACACAACAGCGATGCACAGTGGCTGGTGGCTCTGAGAGAGGACCACAGCAACCTCCCTGAACAGAATCCAGTTACCATCACAGCGGCAGACGCTTCAAGAAAGAGTCTCAGGTATGAAAAACTGGACAGCACCGGGCCCTGACAGGATCCACACCTACTGGCTAAAGAAGTTCACTGCACTCCATGAGCGCCTTGCAGCACAAATGAACCAGCTGCTAAGGGATGGGACGCACCCTGAATGGCTTACCGAAGGGCGTACAATCCTGATCCTGAAGGATCCCACAAAGGGTACAGTCCCATCCAACTATCGGCCAATAACCTGTCTCTCCACAACATGGAAGCTCATGTCAGGCATCATCGCGGCTAAGATAAGTGGGCACATGGATCAATACATGAGCAAAGCACAGAAGGGCATCGGAAAAGAAACCAGAGGAGCCAAACACCAACTCCTGGTTGACAGAACAGTCACCCAAGACTGCAGAACCCGACACACCAACCTGTGCACTGCCTGGATTGATTACAAGAAAGCATATGACTCAATGCCACACACATGGATCACTGAATGCTTGGAGATGTACAACATCAACAGGACTCTAAGAGACTTCATTGCAAACTCGATGAGGCTATGGAAACCACCCTTGAGGCCAATGGCAAGCCACTTGCACAAGTATCCATCAAATGTGGCATATACCAAGGAGATGCTCTGTCCCCACTGCTGTTCTGCATAGGTTTGAACCCCTCAGCCAAATAATCAACAAGACTGGCTATGGATACCGACTCAGGAATGGGGCCACCATCAGTCACCTCCTCTACATGGATGACATCAAGCTATACGCTAAGAGCGAGCGGGACATTGACTCACTGATCCACACCACCAGGATCTACAGCTCTGACATTGGGATGTCATTCGGGCTTGAGAAGTGTAGTCGAATGGTGACAAAGAGAGGGAAGGTAGTCCACACAGAAGGGGTCTCACTACCAGAAGGAACAATAGCAGACATTGAGGATGGTTACAAGTACCTTGGAATACCACAGGCAAATGGCAACCTTGAAGAGGTAACAAGGAAAACAGCAACTGCCAAATACCTCCAACGAGTAAGGCAAGTCCTAAGAAGTCAGCTCAATGGCAAGAACAAGGCACGGGCAATAAACAGCTATGCCCTGCCAGTGATCAGATACCCTGCAGGAATAATAAGGTGGCCAAAGGAAGAGATACAGACCACAGACGTTAAGACACGAAAGCTCCTCACCATGCATGGAGGGTTCCATCCCAAATCCAGCACCCTGAGACTGTACGCTAGCCGTAAGGAAGGCGGCCGTGGACTAGTGAGTGTGAGAGCCACTATCCAGGATGAAACATCCAAGATCCACAAGTACATCAAAGATAAGGCCCGACAGATGACGTGCTTAGTGAATGTCTCAGGCAACGGGAGCAGCGGAAGAGGAGCTGGAGGAGGGACCATCATGGGAGGACAAACCCTACATGGGATGTACCACCGAACATAACTGAAGTGGCTGATATCAAGAAATCCTACCAATGGCTAGAACGGGCCGGACTGAAGGACAGCACAGAGGCACTCATCATGGCTGCACAGGAACAGGCCCTGAGCACCAGAGCAATAGAGGCCCAGATCTACCACACCAGACAAGACCCAAGGTGTAGGCTGTGCAAACAGGCCCCTGAGACAATCCAACACTTAACTGCAGGGTGTAAGATGCTGGCAGGGAAAGCATACATGGAACGCCATAACCAAGTGGCTGGCATAGTGTACAGGAACATCTGCACGGAGTACGGACTGGAAACCCCAAGGTCAAAGTGGGAAACACCTCCAAAGGTGGTAGAGAATGACCGAGCCAAGATCCTGTGGGACTTCCAGATTCAGACTGACAGAATGGTAATGGCGAACCAACCAGACATCGTGGTGGTCGACAAACAGCAGAGGAAAGCCGTTGTGGTTGATGTGGCAATACCCAGTGATTGCAACATCAGGAAAAAGGAACATGAGAAATTAGAGAAATACCAAGGGCTCAGAGAAGAGCTAGAAAAGTCTTGGAAGGTGAAGGCGACAGTGGTGCCCGTGGTCATCGGAGCACTTGGGGCAGTGACCCCCAAACTGGAAGAGTGGCTACAGCAGATCCCTGGAAGAACACCAGACATCTCGGTCCAGAAAAGTGCAGTACTAGGAACAGCAAAGATACTGCGCAGAACCCTCAAGCTCCCAGGCCTCTGGTAGAGGACCCGAGCTCGAAGGATGAGACCACCCGCGGAGGGTGAAGGACAAAGTTTTTTTTTTTTTTTTTATATATATATATATATATCCTGTTCATACTTTCGGGTCATTTTCGCTGTATTTTGTGTAATGGGACCTCTCCAAATTAAAATGATTGCTGTTATTGAACCCCCTGGTATTTAATTACAAGTGTGGGCTCTTTGTAAAGGTAACAATCTCTAGTTTCACTCAGAGCAGTCAGAATCTGTCTAAGTATTACTGATAAAATTTTATACACTTTGGAACACACAAAAAAAATTACTTTTTGTGTGCTCGCCTAAAAAATTTAGTGAAAATAAAAGTGTCTGAAGCTTCAGCAGGTAGTTGAGGACTAAAACACACTGTGGGCCAAAAGAATTACTGGATGACTACTCACATTTCAAATTTGAAAAGAATATCTGTAAAAATGAGTATTTTACAGCAGTTTTAATGTTGGTTAATCTAGGCGCTTTATTCCACTAAAATGATTTATTCATTTTATCAAACTAACACATTTGGAAAAAGTGCAATAAGTTCTGAATGCCTCAACCCACAGACTTCAATGAGGGCTCTTCTGAAAGCTTACACCTAGAGGAACCTGAATTTACACACAATGTAACTATATTAGTTATTAAAATTAATATTCCATAATGATTGGCATGTTTACATATGAAAATAGTCAAAATGAGTGTTTTGGGACAAAATATATATTTTTGAATAATATCCACAAATAAAAACACACTGCAAACTATATACATTGGTCATAGCACTGCAATTTAGTGTTTTCAAGGCTCCAACAGCATTAGAAAGAGAAAAGGAGAGAATAGAGAGGTGTCAAACCCCATCCCCCCCCCCTCCTGCTGCGGCTGGCTCTCTCTACTTCTCATTATTATTTTTTATTCAACTGCCTGTCTAAAATGCATAAAATAACTAAAACAGATGATATTTATTACTTATAATATGTAAAATATAAAAAGAATATAGTTTTTACTCATAAAAAACTCAAAAGATGCAAGTGCGTGTTGACGCAGCTGCCTCTCTCTCCTCTCCTCTTCTCTGACGCGAGGAACCCCAGACCCTGAATTTTGAAAAAAAAGTTGCCGTGTTTGGTATCTCCGTAAACCGTAGCTCATTGGCTGTCTATTTGTAGTACTGAGGACGCTCAGTGAGGCTTCTAGCCCAAACTAAAGCCGTTGAAGTGGGGGCGTAGTCGTTCATCCATCTGTGGAGTTCCAAGTCTTCTCATTGGTCAAAGGCTGACCAAAACCCCTTTCAATTGGCCAAACAAGGTGTCAATCTAATGCTAACACTTCCTGGTAGCACGAGATTAGCTTGTTTCGGCGGTAGAAAAGGAATTATGTTTTTTATTTACAAAAGAAACGACATAAAGTGTCACAGCTGACTTCAAGTTGGGAATACTTTTCGGCAGTTTTGTGCCTTGGAGGCTCTAACATATCTTTTGGACCTAATTATTTTACTGGATATTATTCCCTGGACCTTTATGAGAAGAATGAGACCCAGTTTGTGGGATTTTGTAGCGGTTCCAGTCCAATAGACCTGTCAAAGGTAAGACCAAATCCAATCTCCATCTTTGTGCTTGTCTGTAAAACGGGCTTTGGTGTCAAATATGTGGTTTTAATGTCTTAAAATGGTTTATATAGTCTGAAAGAGGAGACTTTAAGCTTTAATTTGATGTATAGATTTTGGGGTTTGCATGACTTAGGAGTTTGCACTGATGGAGGCGCACGCTAAAATGCTCTGTGGAAACTGTAAACGTCCCTGGACAGGGACGTTGCAGTAAGAACAGGATATATATATATATATATATATATATATATCCAAAACCAAGTAAAGATAATTGGTACTGCAGTTCTTCTGAGTCATGGTCAGACCAACTAGAGACTGAGTTTGAAAAGGTTTAGTTGATAAGCAAGAAAATGAAATCAAGAGTTGGACTAATGTTGCGCCACAAACCAAATCATTTAAAGCTATACAAGTACAGATAATTTTATTATTGTCTCATCATATGTGTTTCCTTTAAACACAGATTTGTTCTTTTTTTCTCAGAGACTCTGAACTGTTAAACTCCTACCGACCATGACAGTGTCTCAAGTGTAAACTCTGTCTGAGTCTCCACTAAAAATGACTGAATTATAAAGTACATCTCTGTCTGGTCTGAGACTGTCACTCATGTCTCAGAGCCACTCACTCATTGTTTAGCGTTTAACACTTTCATAATGTTGACCAATTTCAACACCCACAGTGTTAATTTAACACTGGAGATTTTGCTGTGTGGAGACTTGGTTTGCTGTGAAGCCGTACATGTCGGAGGGGGACTTTTAGAAGCTTCTATGTTCCGGCACCAGATAGAACATACTGAGCAGTTTGAGAAGTGCTGGTAAGTACCGCTGTGTCCTGGCCCACTCAAAGCACTGTACATGTATAGCTATATACATAAAACATCAAAAATGTTTATACAAATGTGTAGTATAATTTGTACACATTTCAAAAGGTTCATTCATTCAAGGTTCATCATTTTTTCTTTCTTTTTTTATGAAATTAAAATGCACTTCTTTGTGAACAAAATAGTTTTTTTATTTGAAACATTTTGGGGAACAAAGTTAACTTAACCTGTGGGCACACTACTACGACTTATTTGCAGAATTCTTATTATATTAAGTGTTAAAATTGTCTCTGTTAATCCCACTAAAACCAGAGCGATAGTACAGTGCTTGACATCAGGCAAAGGTCTGTGCCCTTTTCCAAAGACTTGTACAGCACTGATGTACACTGTGTGAACAATTATTAAGCATAGCATATAAGTGATTATTTTGACAATATCATTATTTTATCCATAATTTCAAGGCTGTATAAACTTAAATCCTTATTGGATTTAATGCATGTCAGATGATGTGTATTTGTGTTACGAGGGAGGTGTGGCCTAAGGAGATTAACACTCTATATCAAGGTGTGCAAAATTATTAGGCAGATTCTTCTCCTCAGGAAAATGGGCCAAAAAAGAGATTTAACTCTGAAAAGTCAAAAATTGTAAGTCTTTCAGAGGGACACAGCACTCTTGAAATATCTAAGATATTGAGGCGTGATCACAGAACCATCAAACATTTTGTAGCAAATAGTCAACAGGGGCGCAAGAAACATGTCGAGAAGAAAAGACGCAAATTAACCTCCAAAGATTTGTGGAGAATCAAACGTGAAGCTACCAGGAACCCATTATCCTCCAGTGCTGCCATATTCCACAACTGCAACCTCCTGGAGTGTCTCAGACCTACTGCCAATTTTTAGAAGACACTTTCTTCAAGCAGTGGTTCAGGACAAAGTTTGCATCTTTCAAGAAGACTGATTTTTATGCAAGACAATGCTCCATTACATGCATCAAAATTCTCCACTGCGTGGCCGGCCAGTAAAGGCCTTAAAGATGAAAAACTAATGACATGGCCCCTTCTTCACCTGACCCTGGCCCTTCTTAAGCTTCATTTACAGTGAAGGTAAACAGTACACCTCTGAAATAGTGTCTGGGAGGCTGTGGTTGCAGCTGCACAAAAAGTTGATTCTGACCAAATCAAGAAACTGACTGACTCTGTGAATAGAGGCCTGTGACTGTTGTCAAAAAGAAGGGTGGCTATATTGGTCACAGAATTTTTTATATTTTTTTAATTTGTTTATTTGTAAAGTTAGTTCATTATTCTCACTTTAACAGGTGGAAATAAACAAGTGAGATGGGAAAATCATTGTTTTATCTTTAGTTGCATAATAATTCTGCACACTGCCTAATAATGGTGTACATGTAGATATTCTCTTAAGAAAGTCAAAACTTCACTTTTACTAATTAAATGTTCAGATTTGAGGGTGTGTTAACATTTTGGATTGACCTAGAGCACTGTAGTTGTACAATAAGAAATTATACAATAATTATTACAATAATCCTCAAAAATACAACTTGCCTAATAATTGTGCACACAGTGTACTCTCATCTATCATAAATGATTGCATTTTTAACCTTTTGTGTACTGTATGTACAGTATGTACATACAAATACACACATTATACATACATGCCACACACTGCTGAATGCAATATGAGTAACATTTGGTCTTTCTGAAGGGAAAGACTGACGAAATGAAGGCATTTTAATGAGCCTTCATAGGCAGAAGGCATTAGTGCTAATTATGCAAATTCCAAGCTTTCACACAGAGAACAAAGCAACACTTCATGCATAACATAAAAACAATTTAACACTCAAATCAATTATAGTATAATTGTATTCAAGTATGGAGTTAACATTATGAGCCAAAAGGATCCATTCCATTTGTATGTGTAGATGACTACAGCCTCTGAGTGTCTGATACTGATCTGTGGCTCCAAAGAAAACATTGTCTGTCAGGAATAATGCACTTAATAAAGCTCAGATCACCAGTTTTTCATGTATTTACACATTTATTTACAGACGATTTACAGAGGATTAAAAAAACTCTTGAAATGAACTATGAGAACAGTGTAAAAATCTAACTCTCTAACCCATGATTTCTATGAGAACAGTACTAGTCTCTAAGACAGTGTTAGGGAAGAATACTGGCAGACCAAAAAATGCCGACAAAGAAGTTTATTTGAACAGCAAGTAATGGAGACAGAGTGGATGGGTCGTGGGCAGCTGCGAAGGTGAGGGGAGCAAGGAGACAGAAATTAAAAAAAAGAAGGATAAGGAACAGCTATAGGAAAGGGACCAAGGCACAGACCTTGGGAGAAGATATGGACTGCAACAGGCAGTAGACAAGTGCATCATTGTTGGGCTGTGGAGCTTAAAGACAGTGAAAGCAGGACTGATCCATGATGAGTGAGTGGCTACTTTTATCAAATAACTGTTGGACATACATGTAGTTCTGTCTAACTTTTGTCTAGGTTTCACACAAGGCTGTTGTTTTTATGAAGCTTTCTATCAAATCACATTTGAATATGACTCTGCTGTTAATACGCTTCACATTCAGCCAACACATGACTGAGACTGTTCCCAAACGTCTGCTCACCAGCCTCCATCTCCTATACTACCTGCACATACCTCATCTACAGTATCCACCAGTGTCAGCAAAGACACATTTCATTCATTCATTTTGAGTCGCTATAACTGTTGGGGAATTTTAGATCTACTTAAGGATGTACTTTAACTTCTTTAACAGTACAAGCTCCTTAACCTCAATTAGGCCTTATCTAATTCATTCAGGTCAACGCCGCACAGATAACTTGACATCAAGTGTAGAATATCAATTTAATACCATTCCTTTAATATGGCATTATGCGTACATTGACACAATACAAGGCTTTATTATAGGCTTTATTATTCCTGTACAATGGAAGCATAGCAGACTTGTATATACAACTGGCATCTCAAACAGTATTCATTACAATAATAATAACAGTTGTAGGTTAACCCCTCAGTGAAAATAATGCACTTATTTCTCTGACTCAGGCCTCACAGTCACGTCCAGTATTAAAATGTTAAACCAATTCATCAACACCTCATGTTTATGCAAAAATGTATTTATTAGTCACTTTGCATTGTCCTTGTCTGGTTGGATTAATCATTAAGGCATGGACATGGTTTGACAAAAGGCTTATTTAAATGGATTAGATGCAACACCAGGTGACTGAAAACTTTTGCAGACATTTTGGCTTTTAGTAGAGATCTAATGCATGATCCCTTTTCTAAATGAGACCCCGGTCCATAAAGTGGAACACTATTGACTCAAGAGCAAATTGTGACTCCCACTTTGGCATTAGTGCTTATCTCTGTTTGTGTTTTCACATAATACATTTATAATCCCTTCTTTTTTCTAGAGCGCAAGCAACCAAATGGTGCTTCCTAGAATACAATATCAGCTCACTCTTAAGCTCCACAGACACACACAAAGCAAACACTGTTCCCCTTTTTGTTTTTTGCATTTGTATTGATCTTATAACCCCTGCATTAGCAGTTGACAGGTGTTCTACCTCACGCCTCATTTTAGAAATCATAGCTGTCATGCTATTCTTAAAACTTAAGTCTATTATGTCTAGGCAGGAGCTATTAGTTTTACCAAACCTTTTTTTCCCAGTTTTCTCTGTGAAGAAATAAAACCAGACGCCTTTTGCAACGGTTGACTTTGCAGTCTTCAAGATTAAGTTGCTATAGCCTCTTGTCCATTCTTAACCAGCAGCACCATATGTTACTGGTCCGCTGGTCATCATTATTGAGCCCACAGTTTTTTTTATTTATTTATAATTATTTTAATTTGGACCACATACATAAAATACATAAATAAACAACAATCAAACAAAATAATACCAGAAAACAAGGTCCGAATAAAGGAGGGTGGAAGCAGAACGCTTATTTTATCCCGCCCCTCATTTACATCTTATTACAAACTCAAAAAATAGCAAGGTAAAACCACTTCCGTTAGTATAAATATTTCAAAACTCAAGTCTCTTAATAAGTGCCAGCATAAGCCAAAAAGAAAAAAACAACAAAAACAATCCAAAATCAACAACAATAATAATTATAACAAAATATAAAACATGTGCCTTTAATCCCCGCCCACCCTGTAACACAACCAGACCAACTGTTTATAGAGAAAGCTGAAATTGTGAATGTTTTGACACTGCTTATACTGGAGATCCAGGCAGTTCCATAAATTAACACCACATACAGACTCACAAAAACTCTTCTGGGTGGTTCTTACCAAGGGTATTTTAAAATTTCCAAATACTCGCAAACCACAAGTTTGTTCTCTAACCTTGAACAACTTTTGTATATTACTGGGCAACCACTTATTAAACGCCTTGTATAAGATTTGGACAGTGTAATATTTCACCAGGTCATGTATTTTTAACAACTTAGATTGCATAAATAAGTTATTACTATGCTCCAAGAATCCTGCCTTGTGTATGATTCGTACTGCTCGCTTTTGTAAAATGACTAGTGGCTGTAATGAACATAGATAATTGTTTCCCCACACTTCAACACAGTAGGTGAAGTAGGGGAACAGTATAATGTACGGAGAGCATGTTGATCAAGGAATTGCTTGGCTTTGTTTATTATTGCAAGGGTTTTGGAAACTTTTGTTCTTATGTGTCTGATGTGGGCTGTCCAAGATAATTTGTTGTCTATTATTACTCCTAGAAATTTATTTTCAATTACATTTTCAATTTGGACACCCTCTATCTTTATTTGCAATTTTGAATTATATTTATAATTACCAAATGTCATTGTTTTTGTCTTATTTAAATTCAATGATAATTTATTGCTGTCCATCCATTGTTTTATTTTACTTAATTCACCATTTACAGTATTTATGAGTTCATTATAATTATCACTACTATAGAATATGTTAGTGTCATCTGCAAACTATATAAATTTTAGCGATGTAGATACATTAAATATATCATTAACATACAAATTGAATAGTCTAGGACCCAACACCGAACCCCGAGGAACACCACAAGTAATGCCAAGATTCCTTGAAATAGTCTGTTCTATCTGGACATATTGTACTGTTCCTGATAAATAAATTTTATCCAATTTCCAGCCACCTCTCTAATGCCATATTGTTCTAGTTTATTGAAATTGAATGATTTATTGTGTCAAAAGCTTTTTTTAGATCCATAAATATTCCAACTGTGTATTCTTTTTTGTCCAATGCATTTGTAATTTCCTCTGTTGCCTCGATTATTGCCATTGAAGTGGTTCTTTGTGTTCTAAATCCATATTAGCTTTCATTTATTATTTTGTGTTTTTCAATGAATTTTTCCAGACGTGAATTAAAGAGCTTTTCTAAAATTTTTGAAAACTGCGGCAGCAGAGAAATTGGTCTATAGTTTGTGAAGTTATGTTTGTTTCCATTTTTATATATTGGTATAACTTTTGCAATTTTCATTTTATTTGGCACACAGCCCGTTTGTAATGATAAGTTACAGATATAAGATAATGGTTTGGAAATGTTTTTTATGACCTTTCCGTGGATAGTTTACTTTTGCATTTGTAAACAATATTTATTACTTCAAATTCATTAGTTGCTCCAAGAAAGATTGAAAATTGATTTCTTTTTATTTTTGTATTTGGTTGATCAGTTTCCTGTTTTTGAATTTCAGCTGCCAGATTAAGGCCAACATTTACAAAATAGTCATTGAAGCTATTTAAAATATTTTGCAGATTGTGTTTTTCACCATTGTTATCAATAAAACACTCTGGATATATTTTCTTTATAGATGCAGGCCTAATTAAACGATTTAGGATAGTCCAACTTCCTTTGATATTATTTTTATTTTCCTGTAATGCTGTATTATAATATGACTTCTTGCTTAATCTAATTACACCAGTTAGCTTATTTTTATACACCTTATATCTGAGTTCAGTTTCTTTAGTTTTTGACTTGATGAAACTTTTATAAAGAATATTTTTCTTTTTACAAGCATTTATTATGCCTTTAGTTAGCCAAGGATATTTTGTATTTTTATTATTTTTATAATATTCTTTAACTGGGCAGGGATTATTGTATAGTGAAACAAATATGTCTAAAAAGTTGTTATATGCACTGTCCACATCTGTCTCTCTGAAGACTGGGTTTCAATCCTGTAACATTTAATGCATTGATAGTTTCTTCTGTTCGTATTCTTTTATAGATTTTTTTCTATCTTCTTTAATTTTCTTGAACTCACCATCCATCCATCCATCCATCCATCTTCTACCTCTTATCCGGGGCCGGGTCGCGGGGGCAGCAGTCTAAGCAGAGACGCCCAGACTTCCCTCTCCCCAGACACTTCCTCCAGCTCTTCCGGGGGGATACCGAGGCGTTCCCAGGCCAGCCGAAAGACATAGTCCCTCCAGCGTGTCCTAGGTCTTCCCCAAGGTCTCCTCCCGGTGGGACATGCCCGGAACACCTCCCTAGGGAGGCGTCCGGGAGGCATTCGAAACAGATGCCCAAGTCACCTCAGCTGGCTCCTCTCGATGTGGAGGAGTAGCGGCTCTACTTTGAGCTCCTCCCGAGTAACCGAGCTCCTCACCCTATCTCTATGGGAGCGCCCCGCCACTCTGCGGAGAAAGCTCATTTCGGCCGCCTGTATCCGGGATCTTTCGGTCATGACCCAAAGCTCATGACCATAGGTGAGAGTAGGAACGTAGATCGACTGGTAAATCGAGAGCTTTGCCTTACAGCTCAGTTCCTTCTTCACCACGACAGACCGGTACATCGACCGCATTACTGCAGAAGCTGCACCGATCCGTCTGTCGATCTCACGCTCCTTCCCTCGCTCGTGAACAAGACCCCGAGATACTTAAACTCCTCCACTTGAGGCAGGAGCTCTCCACCAACCTGAAAGGGGCAAGCCACCCTTTTCCGACTGAGAACCATGGTCTCAGACTTTGAGGTGCTGATCCTCATCCCAGCCGCTTCACACTCGGCTGCAAACCGCCCCAGTGAACATTGAAGGTCCTGGCTTGATGGAGCCAACAGGACAACATCATCTGCAAAAAGCCGACTCCCTCCGGCCCCTGGCTGCGCCTAGAAATCCTGTCCATAAAGATAATAAACAGGACCGGTGACAAAGGGCAGCCCTGCCAGAGTCCATGGAACAGGTCTGACTTACTGCCGGCAATGCGAACCAAGCTCCTGCTCCGGTCGTACAGGGACCGGATAGCCCTCATTTAGCAGACGCTTTTATCCAAAGCGACTTACATTGTTCTACAGTAATCACCAGTGTTACAGCCACTGGAGGCAAGGTGGGTTAAGTGTCTTGCCCAAGGACACAACGACAGCATGAACTGTGGGGAGAGTGAGAATCGAACCGTCTACCTTCTGGTTGAAGGATGACTGTTCTACCACTGAGCTACTGCCGCCCTTCATAAACAGTAAAAATTGATAGATGGTCAGTGACGGCACATATGAGCAGGCCATTGCTTGTTTGATTTACCATATTGTTAGTGTGTCAATGAAGGCATCTATATGTATTTGTTCAGTCGGATTTAATAGATCAATGTTGTAATCCCCACAAATCAATATAGGTTTTTTGTTTGTTTCAGAAAACAATTTCCCCATCCATTCATTAAAAGTTTCTATACTAGAACCAGGCGACCGATAAACACAACTTATGATGATGTTAATCTTTTTTCTATTGCATATTTCAACTGTTAAACATTCCATTTCATCGTCTATAACCTGTGTCATTTCCTTTAGTACCCTAAATTGTATTGAATTATGGACATATAATGCAACTCCACCTCCCTTTTTGTTTTCTCTATTCATATATGTTAACTCGTAGTCATCTAATTCAAACTGTATACCTTTATCCTTGTTGAAAAATGTTTCTGAGATGGCAATTATACTAAAGGGATGTGTGAAGCTTTGCAGATCTTCTTCTATAGCACTAAAATTTGTATACAAACTTCTACTGTTAAAATGTATTATTGACAGTTTGTCCTTTGATTTTATATTGTTATACTGTTCTGAATAATAATAAAAATTTTGTTAAAGGAAGAAAAAAATTCTTTGTCTGGGTGTATTTCAGCTTCAAAATTTTGTGCATTATGCTCCATATATTCAAACATTTCTAGTTCAGTTTGTTTAAGTCTAAGAATTCTTTGTAACAGGTCATCATCAGCTCTTGGTGTTACCGATACATCGTTCATAGTGGAAATGTGTAAAGTCATGTTACCTTATTTATTTATTTTTTATTTTTTTACAGCTTTTATCAGTCCGTATCAGTTTGATCCATCAGTTGTATCTGTCAAGTTCCTCAATGCTTTTCAACCTACTGTAGTAGGCACTCAAAGCGCTTTACATACATTAAACTATTACCACTGTTACAGAACTTCACTGGAGGCAATGTAGGTTAAGTGTCTTGCCCAAGGACACAACATCAGTATGCGGGGGAGAGCGGGATGTTATGATGTTTTGGGATGTTTCCAGCAGGATTCGATCCGCCCACCCACCGGTCGAAGGACGGCCACTCTACCCACTGAGCTATACTGCCGCCTGTAGATAGCTTCCTTTTTTGCGATGTCTTTTTTGTTAAATGATCATTTATGAAGATGTTGGATCCTTTCAGTTTGCGTCCTTGTTTTAAGAGAGCTATCTTACTTTTCCTGTTGTTGAACCTCATTATGATGACGGGTCTTTCACTGTTTTTCATGGGCAGTGGGTGACACGCCTCGATATGTTCCCAAGCCATCTCCATCCCCTTGCTCCGGAGGTAAGATGCCACCTGTTGCTCCACTGAGCGAGCCTCCTGCTTGCTGGGCTCCCCACTGTCCGCGGCCACAGCCCGCGCATAAGAGCGCTGCTTGATTTGCAGGCCTTTGATGACCCCGTCGTTCATGCGAGTGTATTGTTCCAACTCGTCCACTTGCCGCTCCAGACCCGCAATGAGCTGGTCCTTTTCCACGTTTTGAATGCGCAGGAGTTTCACCTCTTCAAGGAGATCCAGGAGCTGCTTCTGCTGCACTTTTCAGTTGTTACTTCCTCGGACAAGAAGTCGAGCAATTTTTGTATGTCCTCGACTTCCTCAGTCTGCGCGTTTCTCTTTGGCGGCATATCAAAGTTCACTTCGAGACATTTAGAACACAGGCAGTTGGTAGCTCCACTGTGCTAGCTTGGCTTCGCCATGAGCTAGTTCACAGAAAGTGTTTTCAATTCCTTTAGATTGCTGTTATCAGTGATAAACACCTTGGTATATCTGGCTTTTAAACTGAACCTGACCATAGTTTACTGAGTGTGTAGTCTGTTATTTTTTGTGTATTACCTGTAGTAGACGGCTGTTCACACAACTTGAGAACTGGGCACTAGATCTTAGAACTTGGAGATGCATTATACAGATGTATTGTATATAAATATTTGGTAACACTAGAGTAGGGGGTACATTTTATTATGAATTCATGCATTAATTTATGCATGACTCATGCATAATTACTTCAATGAATCACCAGGAATCATCAAGTTTTCATTATTTTTTCACCCTAACCATAACCCTGCATGAGTACATGCAAAAATCTATAAATTTATGCATGAATCTATGATAAAATTTGCCCCCTACTTTAAAGTGTTACAAAATACTTTTCCTAAATAAATTATTATCAGATTGGACATGCTACTACGGTACAAAGTTATGTAAAACAACATTTTGATAAAATAAAATAGAGCATTTCTAAAAAATAAATAAATCTGTTTTCCTTTTTAGAAATTTGCTGCTCCTGTGTCATTTCCTTGTCTGGTTTACACTGGAAGCTGAATAACAACGTGCTCATTGGCTGAACGCAGTCACTTCTGGTCAGTGGGCGTTTCCTTTCCAGTTGGCTCTGCCTTTTGTAAATTTGTTTTGGTGCTTGTTAAAATGTTCCACTAAGTATCAATTTGTTCAACGCTTGATTTGTTTCATAGAGTTACATTTGTGTATAAAAGTGTATCGCCCAAGTGAAGTTGTTCAATAATCAATCAATCAATCAATAATTTATTTATAGGCAAGGCAATTTTATTTATAGAGCACAATTCATAAACTGGGTAATTCAAAGTGCTTTACAGAAATAAAAGACAATTTACAAGATTTAGTGCAGATAAATAACACTTTAAGTTGTAGTGTAGGCAGAGAGCTAAAGAGGAAGGTTTTTAACCTCCCCTTGAACATTGTTAAAGTTGAGGCTGTTGCAGATATTTGCTGCTGAAACTTAAACGCTGCTTCACCCTGTTTAGTTCTAACTCTGGGCACGAGCAGAAGCCTGTCCCAGATGTTCTCAGAGTCCGAGGAGGTTCATAAGGAACTAGCATTTCAGAAATATATTCTGGTGCTAAACCATTTAGAGACTTGTAAACCAGCAGTGCTGTTTTAAAGTCTATTCTCTGAGCAAAAGGAAGCCAGTGCAGAGATTTTAAAACTGGACTGATGTGGTTGTACTTCCTGGTGTTAGTTAGAACCCGAGCAGCAGCGTTCTGAATAAGCTGCAGCTGTCTTAACCCTCGTTTTGAGAGACCAGTGAGCAGGCCGTTACAGTAATCTAACCTGCTGGAGATAAAAGCATGAATAAGTTTCTCTAAGTCTAGTTGAGACATTATCCCTTTGACTCTGGAAATGTTTTTAAAGTGATAAAATGCAGATGATGTAATTGACTTAATGTGACTCTGTAAATTTAAGTCTGAGTCCATGATGACCCCTAGATTTCTAACCTGGTTTTTAGATTTTAGAGAAAGAGACTCGAGGTGACTGCTGACACTTTCTCTGTGTTTCTGTTCCCAAAGATGATTAGTTTATATAGCACCTTACAACAACCACAGATTGACCAAGGTGCTGTACATTAACAATAGATCAACATAAATAAAAATAGGTTTAAAAACACATTACCACAATTAAAACAAGGTGTCAAAAGCTATTCTGAAAAAGTGAGTCTTAAGTTTGGCTTCAAACAAAGGCAGGTCAGTGAGGGAACGTAACTCAATGGGCAAAGAGTTCCAGAGAATAGGACTGACCACTGCACCAGAACAATTGTAAAAAAAATTGTAAAAAAAATACTTTGTAAATTAGTTTTGCATGTCATTTCAAGTTAGCCTATTCTGTGTTTTGAAACATATTCTCTCCAGGGCCGACGTGGCTAATCAGGAGATTTCCCAATGGACCGGTCCAGATGAGGGCTGCTGCTTTGAACTTTGAACAGTCACTTTCACTGGTTCTCTGCTTGTGCCAGGTTTGTTGAGCCACCGTACGATTTTCTGCATGTGAAAAGTAGGTGGGAATATAAAGTTAGATGCGCTGGATTCAGAGAGATGGCATGTCTTATGCAGCCGGTCGACGGACATTTTTTAGACCGGTGTGCAGATCTTTTTCACTTAAAATGTAAGTCCTGACCTCAGAGAGGGGCCATTGCCCTTAACTATTAATGCTTCATACAAAGCCTGTAAAGATGCTAAAGCTACAGCCTTTTGAGGGGTTTGTCTCAAAACAGAGGCGGAACAATGTGATGGGATTTTAGGGCAAAAGACCCCAATTCAGGAAGGCTCCATTTATAGGCATACAAAGAGTAAAGGGTGGGTTTAAACAACATTTTATCTTGTTTGTTTCTGTTTGAAAGTCTTTAGTCTCTGATGTTGGGGCCAGTCTTAATGTCCAGCTAAAATATTATAACATCATCTAAAATGCCCCAGAATAAATCTTTTTTGATTTAAATTTTCTGGGGGAGGACCCCGAGACCCCTCTGCTGTTCAGTCTCACATACTTTTGTCTGACTATATACTCAAACTGTTAGCATCCTTCTTTTGTTGACTTTAGCTCTGAGTTAATGAGCTGCTAAGCCTCTACATTTCTGACCTAAATAGTGAGCTATTGTTTTTTTTTTTTTTTTGATTGATTATTTTACTTTAATACATTATATAGAGTTGTGCTCCTAAGTTTACAAAATCTGGCAGAATTTGTGATTTTTGGGGGGGTTAGTGGTTAGATGAAGCCATTTATGGTTAAAAAAAACTGTGTTTACTTTTTAAATCATAATGACAACAGAAACTACCCAAATGACCCTGATCAAAAGTTTACCCCAGTTCTTATTACCCTGTATTGTCACCTTTAACATCAATGACAGCTTGAAGTCTTTTGTGGTAGTTGTGGATGAGGCTCTTTATTTTCTCAGATGGTAAAGCTGCCCATTCTTTGGCAAAAAGCCTCCAATTCCTTTAAGTTCTTGGCCTGTCTTGCATGAACTGCAGGTTTGAGATCTCCCCAGAGTGGCTCAATGATACTGAGGTCAGGAGACTGAGGACAGTCCAGAACCTTCACTTTATGCTGCTGTAGCCAATGACAGGTCAACTTGGCCTTGTGCTTTGGATCGATGTCAGGTTGTAAGTTTCATTCTGATGAGTGCAATTTTTTCTCCAGTATTTTCTCATGATGGATTCAACATCCCCAAAACATCAGTGATCCACCTCCATGTTTCACAGCAGGAATGGTGTACCTTTCATCATAGGCCTTGTTGACTCCTCTCCAAATGTAACTGTCATAGTAATTGTATATTATATATTGTGCTCTCACTCCTGCTCCAGGTCATATGCTTATCCACAAACAAGTATGACTTAATGTCTTTAGCAATATCTCTTATTGGTGCCAGGCTAATCCAAACAAGACAAAGACAACACTTTGCACTACATCTAATCATTGTCCACGGACTCTGTCCTGTACACTTAGTGGCATATACAAGTAAACTTATTCACATCTATGACTGACACGTCAGCTCAATACACGTCCATCCATGACCCTGGAACTGAGAAGCAGGCATAATGTACACCTATAAAAGCTTCATGTGTTGTAAACATGTTAAGCATATCACCATGTACCATTGTTGCATGTGTCTGATTTGTTTCATTCTTGCAAGAATTAAACCGGTCTTCCATTCCTAAATTTACCATGTAGGACTCCGTGGTCTCGTTTGTGATCCGAACCAAATAATTATTTTAACAGTAACGTTTATAGTTGTGGCCAAAATGTTTACATTTTTTCTCATCACTCCAAAATACTTTGTTCTGGAAGTTTGTCTCTGTAGCTCAATGGGTAGAGCAGCTGTCCTTTGATCCCTGCTCAAAACATCACAAAACATCATAACATCCCGCTCTCCCCCGCATACTGTTGTTGTGTCCTTGGGCAAGACACTTAACCTACATTATCTCCAGGGAAGTTATGTAACACTGGTAATAGTTTAATGTATGTAAAGCTCTTTGAGTGCCTACTACAGTAGGTGGAAAAGCGCTATATAAAAATAAAGATTATTATTATTTTTGTTTAAGTGACTCCTTATTGTGGATCTATAATAGCCACACCACTTTTTTTCAGAGAATCCTGTATTACAGCTGAAGTTATTTTATGAACTTTTTTTTCTTTTTTGCATCCCAAAAAAATTCCCTGTTAGTTGTGGCTGAAATTTTTGTTGGTCTAGCTGATCGTGGTTTCAACAGAATCCCTCATTTTGGACACTGCTGATTCTCATTTCCTTTTTTATATCCCCTTCCTGTTTTACAGTTTAAATTACCTTTTCCTGCAGATCCTTTGACAATTCTTTTGCTTTCCGCATGACTCAGAATACAGAAACGTCAGTGCAGCACTGGATGAAAGATGCAAGGATCTGTCAGGAGACCAATTCAGCCATGGCATGTAAACTTATGAGCACAACTGTATAGTACCCTATTACGATCTATTTATTTTACGCCAATGTAAGTGATTGTGTAAATTATGTCACAAATGTATCTACATCTACAATATAATCCTTTTTTTTTATTATAGTAGCTCACCTTTTGTTATTTTGTTCATGAAATAGATTTTCAGCGAAAGATTTAATAAGGGTTTGGTCTAAGACCAAAAAATTTAATTTGCCTAACATCATCAGTATAATGCCTGATCATTTTAGCTAACTAATAGTATGTTTTTTTCAATTGTGGTCATTTACTGTAAGAACCTTTGTTGTGGGTCTAAATAAATGGTACATTATCAGAATTTTTTGTCATTCCTGCAGTTATTTACCACAAATAATTTTCTCTGATACTTACTATAGATTCTACAAATTCTGGCAAAATACTGTTTATAGAGTTCTTTTCAGTTCACAGTCAAAACGAGCAACCACGCAGCAGGGTTTTCAGAAAGAGGAGAGGAAAGAGGTACTTACTCAGCAGGAGAGTCATCTAGTTCTACCAAACAAACACGCAAACCTAACAGGGTTGCCAGTACATTACATAAAAATGCCTAAAAGTTTGTTCAATGTTTCCTTCCACCTTTTAGACTACTGCCATGGATCCCTCTACCAACCACTCTACTGCTACTGCTGTCGAAGGCACTTCAAATAATCCCCACCTCACAGGAAAATATATTTTACAGTTAAAAACCCATATGTAACATACCTCTAAACAGACATTAATATTCAGTATAATTTATTGACACACACCCAATACTAATTACTGAAAATACTGAGGATATGTGTGCACTGTTTGGTCAAAATGAACAGCACATGGTCCAACCCTGTCCGTCCCCCTTTCGTCTTGTTATCGCATCACTGTCCGCCTCACCAACTGTCCCTTATCCCCACCCTCCACCTGCTCTTTTCTTCAGCTTAATTCTTTCCAGTTTATTGGGGGAAATTCTTATTGGGAAGCAGATTAAATTGGCAGCGCTGTAATGAGATGCCACTATCACCGCAGCAGTAGGAGTTCCCATCTGCCTCCATCTGCCGCCTCATTCTCCGACATTATCCACACTGCGCACACACACGCAGCAGGCAGTAAATCAAGCACAGCACAGCGTGTCCAGCAGGTACAGGTTTGTTTAATCCTATCAGCGGCTGCTTCTGCTCCTCGGTCTTAGTCACTTGATCTCAGATATGTGACCTTGTGGTAAAAAGTCCAGGGTTGATGATGATTAAAAAGATATTCTAGGGTTTTTGAAGTGTATGTTGTACTTGTTAGGTTGGAAGAATAAGAGCAGAATTTGTTGGCTAGTACAGCCTTTAGTGAGGTTTGTGTTAAAAATGTCAGTGTGAATGCTAAGTGGACGTTTTGCCACTAAACCAAACTAAATGGTTTATTTTCTGTTTTGGTCCGAACTAGGGTGAACTCACCTTAAAAAGGCTAAAAGCTGTTGCAAACCATGTCCATCAGAACTAGGTCTAACCATACTAATCTAAAAAAGTTCAAAATGTTTGGAATCATAATCCAATGGTAACAAAAACAAAAATTTGATTAGCTGTCCTCCGGTGTTTCTTTTTTCGGATAGGCAACATGTCCTCATTTTTACCCAGTTTTTGAGTTTTAAATAATTCTCTCTTGTTGATTGCAATGTGGAGCTGTGCCACCTTTTCCTTTTCTGAGCTTGAGACCGTAACAGAACAAAACAAGGCGTCCTTTTCCTCCAGTATAACCCTGGACTGTTTTTCACCTAATACCGTGAAGGCCCTGATGGTTTGCCCTGGAGAAGAGGCAGATAGACTGTTGTGCTTGTGTGTTTAGTTTGGATGTAGACAGAAGTGCAGCAGGTTTCTGGGTTGTCCTCTGGGGAAGACTAATTGAATCTGTTCCATTCTGTAAATGGATTGTCAGTCACCTCTGGCCAGAAGGCTGTGAGGGAATAACAAGAGTGCTACCAGCAGCAAACACTCTCCTGCTTCAGCCCAAATGAGTGTTCTCATGTGTAGGGCTCTCGCTGAGCGGCTCTGATCTTTGGTCATGGAACAGTCTTTGCAGCAATTATCCTTCATAGCACGTCTCACATGCAGCCTGTCCTACATGTAGCCTAATAAAATTTGTGCCTAACAGGCCACTGTCCAGAGTGTACCCCGCCTCAGGTCCAAAGCTGCTGGGATAGGCTCCAGTCACCCACGACCACTAACTGGACCAAGCGGAAGGAAATGAAAGAATACAATTTGCAAATTTTTAACAAGTTTTAAAAAAAAACTTGTTGTCTTGTGAAATTGGAAGAGCATGAGATTGTCGTATTCACTCAACTTTGTAGAACATGAATTATCAGGTTGTATCTGTGTTCTGAGCAGTTTTGAGATTTAAAGTTTTAGTTTTTTACTTAACACAATAAAATTTAGTGCAAGTTTCTTTCAGATAATCTAAAAATGCATTAAACTTTGAAACACACTTTTTATTAAGATTCTCCAAGAAAGTCAATTATTTTGTTTAAAAAAAGGACATTTTGACAGATTAGTTGTTCTGGGCCCCATACATTCTGTCATTCAATTCCCCCTTTGATCAATAATAATTCACATCACTTATTCACTGATGGTTCTGTTGTGTTTCATAAAGACACTTCAAGAGAGTCTACACTACAAGACCATTATATGCTACATAAGTATATCCACAATAACATTGTGAAATGTTCTAATATTGGTCTAATGTTGTGATAAATTATAGTTTACAGAAATGTCAGAATTTATGTAGATAAATATTTGTATGTGGTTCAGTGTTGTACTTTGGCAATGAAAAACGCTTTATAATGTAGTAAAATGTAGTCGATAAGAGTAACAATGTCTTTTAAATGCTTAGCAAAATGTCTAGTTTTAAAATGACTACAGTCATAAATGAGAGGTACACTTGAGCAGGTAAAACAATGCAGCCTGCCTATACAATGGTTTTGAAATGTTAAAGTATCCTATTCTTTTTATAAAATAGGTCTTCTTTAAAGGATGAGGTGTGTAATGTTCCTATGAATTATTGTTCAAGAAATAAATGCTTTTCACTCAAGAATAAAATGGATGATGCCAATAAGAAGCTTAGTGATTTAAGCCCAATAATTCCAGGAGGTTTTTGAATAAATGAGGTAATGAAGTGATGTGCATTGTGAATATCAACACATGCAGTTTGAATCGTCAGCTGTTCAAATGAAACCAGGTCAGTGCTTCTCTCGGCTCTAATCCCAGCTGTAGGCAGCGCATGAGCTGATGTCGCATCTCATCTGTACACAGACTACGCCGCTCTAATGCACTTAAAGGATTTTTAACTTTTGAATGTGTGTGCCAAAAAGTGTCTGCCTTCTGCGGTTCACTCACTTACAGCACTGCAGCGCTGCAGACTTGTAGAATATAGAACAAGCCCTGTTTCCATTGAGCGCTATACGTCCTGACAGCACATTTTTAGGGTGCGGTACACTTGACATGAGCCTGCAGACATTTTACCTCCTCACAACTCCACATTTGGTCTTTGCTCGTTTTGTTTTATTCCAACAGACATTGTCTTTCTCCACCCTGGAAGCCATCAAGTCACATGATTTCAGCCTCAGGTCTTGTCACGCACTCACCGTTCATTGGTCCGATTGCATGTTTGAGGTCTGTGTGGCATTCACATTTCAGTCCAACTATGACAGAGTTCACTGCAAGAACTGGACTGAGATTAACATTTTTTCAGGGGTCTTGTTATGAAGAAGTTTGGTGCACACTGATGGCATTATTCAGAGTGAACCACACTTAAAGAGCAGCTGCAACAGTTTGCTTTGACACAAAGCATAATGACTTTTTATACTCCAGAGGGTTTCAAAGAGTAATGTAGTAATTTAAAAGGTGGCCCTAAAAACTGCGGTTTGTTAAAGTAAAGGTTAAAGCAAAGGCATCTGTACTCATCTCAAATTCCAAAAGAACTGTTCAATTCTGAGATTACAGAGGTAACAGAGGTGAGCATATCTCTAGAGGGAGGGGTTTAACCTAGAACTAAACCTAATGTGATTAGGCTGTTCTGGTCTCATAGTCGTTAGCTATGAAAGGACAGTGTGACTCCTGATATAAGAGTTGTTAAAGGCTCAGGTGAGTTGTTAGTGTCACCCTTCCATTCAAGTGTTGTTATAGAGTGAAACTGTTTTGATTTAGGTTTTAGAATTCTGTTCAGAGAAAGACCTTTCTCAAACCATCTGGCCTCTATGGCCAAAATTCGGACATTGCTGTCCTGAAAGGAATGTCCTTTCTCTTTGAGTTGGAGGTGGACTGCAGACTCAGGTCCTCCAGGATTGTCTCTTCTGTGCTGATACATCCTCTTGTGAAGCTGTTGTTTAGTTTCACCGACATAACTGTCACTGCACTCTTCACTGAACTGTATAAACTACATTACTCTGTTTGTGCGAGGGGATCTTGTCTTTAGGATGGACCAGTTTTTGATGCAAAATGTTCTCATGTTTTAAAATGAACTGGAATAGTGTGTTTGTAAAAAATCCCTTTAAGTTTTTCAGATAACTTATGACTTACAGTATGAGTCATCAAGACTCTTTAGCACAGAGCACAGGAAGTGCCCACAACCTCAGAAGGTAAACGGAAAGAAAAACATCCGTAAAGCCCTGAGAGACTGTGGATACCCCAGATCAGTGGTTTCCAATCTTTTTTGTCTTGTGGACCCCCTGGGCTATTTTATCATATTATGAGTACCCCTGTGACAAAGTGGGTTTGTCCTATAACTCACCTTTATTTTATGTAGTTGTTCCTTTAATGCATGTGTTAAGTTTCAATCAACCATTTCAACAATACAGCTAAATGAAACTATCCTGGGTTTGTTTTGTTTATTTTGTATTTAGTTCTCCAGTTAATTATCACACAACACACAGTTTTGTTAGATATGTTTCATTATAAATTGGTTTCATAAAGTTGGTACAGTTAGTCATTCATCTACAAACTTACCTGGTCCACCACAGAGGTGGACCCTCAAAGAGGGGGAGGGCCTTAGGTCGGCCATTTTTATAACCTCAGGGGGAGGTCATGGGCCAGACCATGTGGAGGGGAAATCTGTTGGGAGTTTATTTTGAGTTTAATGTATTTGTGTACTGTGATTAAGTTCTTTGTGTTTATAGTAGTAGTTAAACACTGTTATAAGTTTTGGGATTGCAATCATTGGTGAAGGTAGAAAGTACTTACCCTTTGCTAACATGTAAAGTTGTGAACTTACCTTAGAGTCGGGTATACCTGTCCAGGGGAGGGGCCTTACCTGCTGGGAGAATATAAAAAATGGGAGTAATTGAAGAGGAGAGAGTGTAGCCTGCTACACGTGGGGTTTCCACAGTTTTGTAAATTTCTGTTGCTGTTGCTTTAGTTAAACTCAGTTATGGTTTTTGTAAATATGTATTACTTTTCCACGTTTACCATGGTGCTAAATAATTTGGGTGTTTATGGTGACTCTGCCTCCTACTTTTGACCACTTTGGCCAGCTTCCCCACAACCCCCTCATACATGTCAACGACTTTTGAGAAAATGGTCATATTAAAAAGGTATTTGACGTCTGATTAGTGTATGTGGCCTATAATGTCCGACGGGATACTGTAAAACACTAATTCAATGAGACTCTAATGACATAAAGAATAATGTTTTGTGCTCCCGACTGAATTGACTACCCTGAAAGAGTATTTTATGTTGGGACAGTCACTACATGACACAGGCCAGGGATGTTCAACTTCAGTGAAATTATCAAACAGAAATAACTAATAATAACAACAATATTGTAAGTAATATTTATAGCTTTTTTGATGTTGATTTACTTCATTACTTGTCATTTCCTACAGAAACATAAAGAGCTACAGTTTATATGAATGCTTAATGCCCCTGCTATCCAACATTTGTTTATTTACAGACACATTACTGATAATACAATCTAACAAGTCAATAAAGGCAGCATCTCAAAACTATTCAACACAAAAAGACTGTAAACACGACTTAACTCTCATTTTCAACTTTAAACAACATAAGTGTCTAACGTAGACATAAACATATAGTCTTATTAACATTTCCTGAGGCACGCTTTAAACAGAAAAATTACTTCGCTCCATCAAACACAGACAACTTCAGTGATGGCAACAATGTGTTCAAGTGCAAAGAAAACATGGGAATTCTGAGAAACCTGCGAACACTAAACTCTGAGAAAGGGGAAACTTCTTTAAACATCTCGAGTGCTACTAGAAATTCAGTTGTCCTGCAACTTTGATGAATAGGTCTTACAGCGGCGCTCAAAAATTGCAATATAATTCCAGTAACTAAATAATTTTTAGCGCAGCTAGGTAAAACTGGATAATTTCTTATGGCATAATGTCGCTCTCAGTATATTCTACTTACAGGAACTCAGTCTAGCAAAGCTCTGTAAGCCAGTCAGGTCCTCAGATGTGTTCCATACCAACCAATCACATTTGAATTCTGCTTTGAACAAGTCCCTTGTTCAAAAACTCAATTTGGCACCCGAGACTGCCAAGAGTTGGTTTGCCTCTGCTCTTCAATCAGTTTCAAATAATCAGCATGTTTCAAATCATTTACAGACACTTGTACATCTTTTTTTGTTGCCTTGCTAACGTCATGCCCCGCCAAACCCCACCTTCAAGAACACAGACTGGCAGCAGTCCTCATTGCTGTATCAGAAAGGAGTCTGGCTTGCCAGGCTACTGGCAATGTAATTAATTATCAAATAATTAAGAGTATCCCGTGAAATATTCTCACGTACCCCAGTTGGGAAACTGGATGGATGTTCAGCAAAACCAAGAGGACACAGAAACCAAACAGACAGGAACCAGGGACAAAAGGGAAGGTGTAGTTATCCCTTATGTGTCTGGTTTATCTGAAAAACTTAAAAGGATTTTCTACAAACATAACATTACCGTCCACTTTAACCCTTCTACACCCCAGATATTTTTGTTAAACTTGTTATTCTAGAGTGCAAAAAAATGTTCCAATAAAGACCACTATAGATATATAATCTAATAATTTTCCATACTAAAAATACAAAATCCAATTTTTTGTGGGGAATTATCAGAGCATTTTACTGTAAAAAATAGGCATATAGTTTTATTTTATTTTCCGTATAGTGTCAGATTTCCTTATAATCGTTACTCTTTTTGCCCTAGTGCACAAAGAAATGCTCTAATAAATACGGCCATAGAAATATTATCTAATAATGTAACCAATGCCAGTTTTTGTAACTAAAAACTGATTTCAAAATAAGACAAAAAACACACCCCTGGCTTGAACTGCCACCATATTGTGGTGGATGAGTTTGAGTGCCTGAATGATCCTAGGAGCTATGTTGTCGGGGGCCATATGCCCCTGGTAGGGTTTCGCAAGCCAAACAGGTCCTTGGTGATGGGCTAGACAAAGAGAGGTTCAAAACCCTTTATGGATACTAAAAAATGTAGGACCATTACGTCACATGGTGTGGCGCAACCGGTGCCCTAGAGCCAGGCCCAGGGTTGGGGCTTGTATGGAACCGTAATGGGTGGATTGGGTGGCAGTCAAAGGCTTACCTCGATGAACCAATCCCCTAACACAGAACCTGGTGCCAGGGACCTGGAATGTCACCTCACTGGCAGGGAAGGAGCCTGAGCCTGTGCAGGCAGGAGGTTGAGAGATACCGACTAGAGATAGTCGGGCTCTCAACCTCTGGAACCCAACTCCTTGAGAGGCTGGATTCTCCACTACTCTGAAGTTGCCTGCGGTGAGAGGCGGAGGGCTGTTGTGAGCTTGCTCATAGCCCCCCAGCTCAGCCGCCATTTGTTGGAGTTCACCCCAGTGAACGAGAAGGTCGCTTCACTGTGCCTTTGGGTCATGGATGGCAAAATGGCAGTACCCGGCCTTGTTGGAGTCACTGGAAGAGGTGCTGGAAAGTGCTCTGACCGAGGATTCTGTTGTTCTACTGGCGAACTGCAACGGTCACGTGGGCAGCGACAGTGACACCTGGATGGGCGTAATTAAGAGGAACGCTCTCCCGAATCTGAACCTGAGCGGTGTTCTGTTATTGGACTTCTGTGCTAGTCATGGTTTGTCCATAACAAAGACCATGTTCAAGCATAATGGTGTCCACCAGTTCACGTGGCACCAGGACACCCTAGGCCAGAGGTTGATGTAGTTGTTTCATCTGACCTCCGGCCGTATTGTCTTGGACACTTAGGTGAAGAGAGGGGTGGAGCTGTCAACTGATCACCACCTGATGGTGAGTTGGATCCGATGGCGGGGCAGAAAGCTGGCAGACACAAATGTACTCTGAGGGTCTGTTAGGAACATTTAGCCGATTCCACTGTCAGAAAGATCTTCAACTCCTACCTCTAGCAGTGCTTCGACTAGATTTTCAAGGGAGACTGGAGACATTGAGTCCAAGTGGACCATGTTCTCCACCTCCATTGTCGACGTGGCCACTCGGAGCTGTGGCTGCAAAGTCTCCGGTGCCTGAAGGAGACCTATCAGGGTGTGTTCCAACTACAAAGTTTGTTGGTTTTAGTTTTATAATGTTTAGAGTTACTAGGGGCTTATAGTTCTCTTCAGGTCATGTCAAATGCATGTCATGTCCTTCCTGTTAATCCAAGCATGGAGTAGACATAACTAGACTGAGACATAACTTGTCATGGGACTGGCACCTGGACCATTGTGAACGCCTCCCACCAAGGCCGTCACTGTGTTGTATAAATTTTCATGTTATGTGTACATCTTTAAGCAAACCTCCCGCTTTAACATTGTACCGTGTGTCTGCTTTGCTTCTCCTTGCAAGGATTAAAACCTGGCCATTGCTTGTTAAATTATAATCTGTCTCCGTGTCTCTCTGGATAAATATAAGGACATAGAAAATTCTTATAACAAAAGTGATCCCACTCCTCAGCCTCCCCAGGAAAGTCTTTGCCAGGGTACTGGAGAGGAGAATGCGAGCGATAGTTGAACCTCAGATTCAGGAGGAACAATGTGGTTTTCGTCCCGGTCGTGGAACACTGGACCAGCTCTATACCCTCTCCAGGGTGCTGGAGGGTTTATGTGTGTTTGACCCAAACAGTCCACATATGCTTTGTGGATCTGGAGAAGGCATTCAACTCTGTCCCTCGTTCCGGCCTGTGGGGGTTGCTCTGGGAGTATGGGGTCCAGGGCCCTTTGCTAAGGGCCGTTTGGTCCCTGTATGACCGGACCAGAAGCTTGGTTTAGATTGCCAGCAGTAAGTCAGACCTGTTCCCGATGCATGTTGGACTCCGGCAGGGCTGCCCTTTGTCACCAGTCCTGTTCAATTATCTTAATGGACAGGATTTCTAGGCGCAGCCAGGGGCCGGAGGGAGTGTGGTTTGAAGGCCACAGGATCTCGTCTCTGCTTTTTGCAGATGATGGCTCCATCAAGCCAGGACCTTCAGTGTGCACTGGGACGGTTTGCAGCCGAGTGTGAAGCGGCTGGGATGAGGATCAGCACCTCCAAGTCTGAGACCATGGTTCTCATTCAGAAAAGGGTGGCTTGCCCCCTTCAGGTCGGTGGAGAGCTCCTGCCTCAAGTGGAAGAGTTCAAGTATCTTGGGGTCTTGTTCATTAGTGAGGGAAGGAAAAAGCGTGAGATTGACAGGCGGATCGGTGCAGCTTCTGCAGTAATGCAGTTGGTGTACTGGTCTGTTGTGGTAAAGAAGGAGCTGAGCTGCAGAGTGAAGCCTTTAGATTTACCGGTCGATCTACCTTTCTACTCTCACCTATGGTCATGAGCTTTGTGTCATGACCGAAAGAACAAGATCCTGGATACAGGTGGGTGAAATGAGCTTTCTCCGCAGTGTCCACATTGAGAGGAGTCAGCTGAGGTGGCTTGGACATCTGTTTCGGATGCCTCCTGGACGCCTCCCTAGGGAGGTGTTCCGGGCATGTCCCACCGAGAGGAGACCTTGGGGAAGACCTAGGATAGGATGGAGGGACTATGTCTCTCGGCTGGCCTGGGAACGCCTCGGTATCCCCCCGGAAGAGCTGGAGTAAGTGCCTGGGGAGGTGGGAAATCTGGGCGTCTCTGCTTAAACTGCTGCCCTCGCGACCCGGCCCCAGATAAGCGGTAGAAGATGGATCATCTTCTTCTGCTCATCTGGTGCCGAGTCAGGGAGGCAAATGAGAAGGGACAACCTGTGATCGCTTGTGAACATGCATAACAAGGGGTAAGGGATAGAATTGGGTTTGGACCTTAGTCCCTATAATGTAGAAATATGGTGCTCTAATTTTTCAGTTTGTTCAGGGTTTTTTGAAAGAATTTTTTACATCAAAAATCTTCTCCAAGTTCTTTTCCAAAAACAAATAGACTCCGTTCTGGAAAACAATTAACTGTGACCCTTTTTTGTCAGTTTTCTTTTTGTATAAAGGAGCGGTTCATCTTTGAAGGTCAAGAACTAAAACTTTCATGCCGAGAGAGAAAACAGAGCTGGCAGCAGCAGGTTTGCCTTGAGGCTTTTCAGAACAGCTCCTTCTGCGTGGCTGTATAAAGAACATTTGACTGTGTACAAACCAGGTCAGTGTGGCTCTGTACCTCAACTGACTACATTACTGACTGCAATATGGATTTTATTTTACTTTTCAGGACCAGGAACAGGCAGTCTCACATTAATAATTTGTAAGTTTCCTTACATTTCATTTCATTTAGGGAGGTTTTTTGTTGTTTGGTCTCTAGTTTGTTGCATCTGCGTTTCTGTTGATCTATTATTTATATTTTCATAACACATAAATTCCTGTTGTGTTTCATTATCCTCAATGAGATTAGAGTCACATAGCCATTTAAGTTTTTTGCTTATTACTACAAAATCTTGTAAAACTGAATGAAAACCGGAAAGCTGACTCAAGGCCAAGGGACCAATTTAAGAATTGTGGTAGATCAGTTTGACAGCTCTCACTCTGGAATGACATGGTTCCCTGAACATCTGACCAAGGTCAGATATTCAGACTCTAAAGGCATTGCTTTGACGAGAGGCATTAGGGACCCCTCCAGACATGGCGATGATCTGAGCTAATGTGACCAGTCTCAATGCAGCAACTTTGGAGGGGATGTCTGTGGAAGACAGAGTCCTAATACTTCTAGAGAACAGAGTTGGGTAAGGCAGTATTTCAGTCGCTGCTCCCTGTGCATGGACTGACCTGCAAAAGGGCTTGAATCTCTCTGAACATGTTACTTTAGGAGAATTTAAATCTGTACTAAAGAAGTGTGAAATAAATGCGCTTGCTAAATGAAACTGTTTTAAACTTGCACAAATTGACTTTGATTTTGTAACTATTGACTGTAAATATTATTTGTCTGTTTAATAATCTCTTGTATTTGTCTGAAACCTTGTGTAGTGCTGTCATCTTGGCCAGGTCACGCTTGGAAAAGAAATTTTTAATCTCAATAAGGGTATGACCTGGTTATATGACTCTGTTGAGGTTTTCAAGAGCAAACTCAAAGCATACTTATTTCACCAAATGTATGGAGACTGATTGATCATTGGTATACATTTACACTGGTTGTAGTTGCAGGTACACTCATTATTATTACCTGCCTATTTCTGCAGTAGTATTTACTTATTTAGTATTTTATTATTTAGTATTATGATTTTTTTCTAGGGTGACCGCAAACCTCTTACATGCTGGGTGAAGTGTCTGAAAAAGATGATGCTCATTGCTGTTCCACTAAATCATAGTCAGACCAGGATTGATGTTGACAAGACAAGTTAGAGACTGGGTTTGAACGGTTTTAATTTGAAAAAAAAAAAAAAAAAAAAGATAATTCCAAGTCAGGAGTTTGTCTGGTCTTTGTGACTGTCGCTAATTGTCTCACACCCACTCAATCATCTTTGTTAAAGGCTTTAACACCTTCATAGTTTGGACACCAGAAGAGTGTATGTATGTGAGTCCAAATATAACACAGGAGATTTTGCTGTGTGGGTAAAGTACTGGCTCACATTAGGAAACTGTTTACATGACAATGCATTTTACACAAAAGTACTCAAAGTTTCTGTTTGTTGTTTATTTGTTCATTTCACACAAGGACAGAATTCTCAAACTTTTGTAGCAACACCTGTTCTGGTGATGCCGTCTTCAGTGTAAACCATATTGTAACAGCTGCATTCCAGAAAGATATTGGCTGCTGCTACAAAAGTAGCAAAATTTAGGGTTCATGTGGTCAAACCTGACCCTTAGCAGCACTATTACATAAAATCCCAGGCATAAAAAAGTTGTCTTTTTAAGATCAGAACTTAATTATTTTTTGTTTAAATGCATCAGAAAGAAAACATTAGCTGTGCTGTGGGCTTTCAGTGATAACAGTAGTAAAAATTAAAGTCATAAAAGTGAAGTTTTAACCAGTCATCAGCCAGAGTCCACAGTTATAGCCACCTGATGTTGTTGCTATGGTTATATTGAATAGAGCTTTAGAGGGTTTATTACTGAAGCAGCTAATAAAATCCTTTGTATTTTTCATCCCAAGTTCATACTAGGCACCTGGCTTAAGTTAACAGTAGCTCTGTTTGTGTATAGACCCATGACGGCAGTGGCTCTATTTACTGAGTAATTGGGATGAGGGAAGAGCACAAAGCAGGAACCAGCGAGAGAAAAAAAGATAATAAATCTTTGAGTGATTAAATATTATTATTATATTATGAAACCTTGATACTCATGACACTGAGAGCTGATCATATTCAAGGAGCTGACCAGGGCCACTTTGTGAGAAAAAAAACATCTATTGAATGCATTGCCAATCTTCATACACAACTTTTTAGATGAAAATGTACCTTTAAATTCAGTCTTCAAACTTAGGAGTCTCATTTCAGAAAAGAGCACACTGTTAATAGCAGGTAAATGTATCAATTTGAAGAGGTACAAGCAAACCATTTGTGGAGGAAGACTGCTGAAGACGGCTATTTTTGTGCAAAGATAAGTCATGGGAAAAACATGAAATGATGTTTACATTTTTTATTAATATCTCAATAATAAACAGTCACAACAAAGACCCACGCTTACAGTAAGTTGCCCACGCTTTTTCCTTGTGTCTGACCTTGCGTCTGACTGAACGTCACTTTAACGTGACTCTGGGAGTTTTTCTGTTGAAAGTGTTTGCAAAAGGGACGAAACTTGGTTGGTGATTGGATTTATCAACTGTAGTTTTATCCAATCAGAGCAGAAATCTTTGCAACTGGTGTCTCTCAAGCTGTAGGCTGGACTGACTTGAGGGTCTGTAGTCAACGGATAGAGTTTATAAATAATCCTTGGGAAACACTGGAGAAATACCTTTTAAGGCACCTTGGCGCAGTAATTTTTATTTGGCAGACCGTATGGGCAGTGTGCCATGGTGAATAAAGGTTATGATGAGTAATTGAGCACAGGTTGTCCCATTGATGGTTCATTTGGCAACTGGCAATGAATAAAAAAATGTAAATGCATTAAAGGAAAGTGTGTCAGATGTTTATATATTTTAATTTCAGGTGGAAGTACACACGGCTTAGTTGTTTTGTTTGTAATTCTGTCTTTGAAATACAGTACTTCTTGAAATGTCTGTAGTCCCTATTTAGCTCTGCCACTTTGACAGAGATGAACTTGAAAACTGAATAGTCCAAATAATGGAAATGTAGAAGGGATTTAGTGCTGACGAGGAGCCTGTAGTTGACTTCAAAAAGCCTCAGAGTTGCCTCAGCGCTGTCGCTGTGGGAGGATTCTGAGCTAACAGTCATTTAAGACAGATCATCATGAGGTGCTGAGACCCACAGAAGCTCCTCTTTCATATAAATATGCAGCAAAACCTCCAGTAAAATCAACACTGTGGGTGTTAAAAAGTGGACTTATTTAAACTTATAAAGCAATCATCTGCTCTTTAAATAAAAACATTAACCATAACTCAAACACAAAGTTATAGTTCTAATAACAAATGCTACTAATCTACTAACTAAATAGATGCTTAATAAGCCAAAAAGGATATTGCAGCAGAAGTTTATTGACAAAACTAGTAATAACAGCAACAATTTGGTTTCAAAGGAGGTGAAACAGGTAAAAACTGCCACCTACTTGTACACAGGTATTGTCACAGCACACCATCGCATGTTTAGTTTGGCATAGGTTTTTACACTAGATACCGTCCCTGATGCAGCCCTTGGGACGGGCACAGGGTGACCCATGTGGAGTTGCTTCTCGGGATTCAAACCTCCACTTTCCCACACCTAAGACACGGGTGCTAACCACTTCACCGAAGAAGAGCTATACAAAACATTTAGTAAATATTATGTGCAATATGTAGACTCACTTTGCATCAACCTGTAGCTCCTTCATTAGCTGTTGTAGCCTTAATGCCAGTATCCAGCCACTGAATATCAAATGTTGACAGCATAAATATATAAATGTTGTCTACTCTCTCTCTCTGATGCACACACATAAAGATAGTTGGTTACCATTTGCCAATATTATCTTGCTTGTTTAGAATTTGTGATTTTTGTTGGCTTAAGCCCTTTGGTCATCGTCAATGTTTTCCTGACTGAAATGAGCTGAGGCCAGTGAATTTCATCATATAAAATGACTGTTGTGTGCTTTATATTTTAGTCAACTTTGTAAAATCTACTCTCTCCACAATCCTCCGACTGTGCAGGCAGCAGGTCATATCTGAGTTCAACCCTGCAGGTCACATTACTTCTACAGACTGGACCCAAAATCATTTTATCAATATTTTCAGTGGCAGTGTGCCATGAGGTCAATAGGTTCCTTCACTGAAGTCTCGTCTTCTTCATTTACAGTTACTCTACTGCTGGACTCTAAAAAGTCTAAAAAGCCTCAAAAGATTATTACCAAGTGAGAGGAAACTCCAAAACACCTTCTCAGAGCAGCACAGACTGGCTGTAGAAGCTTTATTTTTGCCGGCGAGTGCACAGTTTGTACTTTGCAGTGAGTCCGTGGGCAGTAACACAATCCATCTGCAGCTTCCTACACAAATAGAGAAATAACACGATCCAACTGCAACTCAGAAAAAATACAGCTATTACCAGATAACTTAAGTGGGACACCTCAGCATTAAAGGAAATTGAGGACACTTTAGGTGTGGAGTAGCAGGGAATGCACAAAAACAATGATAGCATGCACACTATTGGCAATAGTTCACTTTTACATCAATCTCAAGTCCCTCTATTTGTGAGACAGTGCTGACCATGTATCCCAGATACATATTTAAATGTTTGCAAAGACATTCAGTGTCAATGAACATTTAATAACCAATAAGTAGTCATCAAAAAATAACTCACTGCTACAAATCTTTGCTAAAGACTGACCGACCAAAGAATGCCATGGCAACAGAACATTGAAAATTCATGATTGTACATGCACTCGCTTCATCTGTAGCATAGTGATTATACAATTAAACAAACTGTAGTTATTCAGGTTCATGTTTTAGTCCATTTATTTTCTGTTTCTGATGGCATGGCATGCATATATAGCTTATATATATATAATTTTTTTTCTATCCTTCTTGGGCACTCAAAGCACCTTACATCATGTATCCCTTCACACACATTCACACACATTCACACACATTCACACACATTCACACACATTCACACACATTCCCGCTTGAGGCAGACAGAGGGGGGGCTACATACACACGACGCTCACAAGCCCACCTCTACAGTCACATACATTCATACACCAGAGCTGTGGCACTGAAGGCAAGGAGGGTTAAGTGTCCTGCTCTAGACCACAACGACTGTATGAGAATAAAAATGTGATATAAGTTGATCATAGACAGGTCATAGGTAATGGGAATCCGAACATCAACCTTCTGGTTATTGGACAACCGCTCTACCACCTGAGCCACTGATGTTAAATTTGTTTTTTACAAAATTCTGCATGATCCCTGACTATGTGAGTGTGCTGTCAATGAGTTGGTAAAAAACATTAGTGAGTTGCTCAGTATTTAGCCATTCTGTAGCATTTATGCTATAAAGGCTATAATCTACAAGTCACTGGACACTTAGGGCTATAGCATGTTGGCTTGTACAGTATACCACATGATAGAAATCTGCCTGATAAGATTAACATACACATTGTTTATTTTCACCATGTAATATTGTCTTTGCGACATCAAATTGTTAGCAGCCTGCAGTCACCTGTTCACATACACAACATAAAAGTTTCATTTGCTCAACAACCCTTTCTTAAAACTTAAAACATGTACACATTGCATAGAGGATGTATGTTGGAATATTTAACACTGCTCTGGATGGATGCCCAGTCGCCGTTGGATGTGTCTAATGAAGACACATGTCTCCTCTCTCATTCTGGTGTTGTTGTGGCTCATTTTAACTGACAAAACTTTAAAGAGCAAACTTTAAAGTGGGCCGCCAGAGGACAGACAAAGATAGACAGGAGCTAGATTTGAAAAGAAGGCCACCCTACACTTAAGAGAGCAATTGGAAAGCTATGAATCTCAAACAGGCTCAAGTAAATGTGAGCCACACACCGCTCTCCTCTCAGAGAGTGATTGTGTACAGTCACATGTGCACACATCATGGGTTGGTTCTGCTTGGACCACTCGGTTCACAGTAAGCTCAGATGAGGCTTCTGCCTGTTTCTCTCTTTACACATTTGTGTATTTGTAAAAATGAATGATTTATGGTAAATTCATCTATTTGTTTGTGCATACAGTATGTGTACAATGTGAATGTATTACTGGGAGCTAGAGCACATCTCAGCCACTGTGAGTGTGAAGCCAGAAATACTCTTGACAATCACCAGATAATAACAAGGCTAAGATTTGTACATTCAAGGCTTGTTTAGGCTTGTCTGAATGATTAGTATTTTTCTAATAGTCTGCTGATCCAATATTATTGAAATATATTAACAAAACTGATGCATTATATCATAGTTGTTATTTTATATCAAGACTAAAATAAAATAAAAATTGGCTAAAAGATATATTTTAGCCAATTTTTATTTTATTCTTAGTATATATATATATATATATATATATATATATATATATATATATATATATATATATATATATACTAAAATAAAATAAAAATTGGCCAAAAGATATCTTTTAGCCAATTTTTATTTTATATATATATATATATATATATATATATATATATATATATATATATATATATATATATATATATACTAAAATAAAATAAAAATTGGCTAAAAGATATCTTTTAGCCAATTTTTATTTTATTTTAGTCTTGATATAAAATAACAACTATGATATAATGCATCAGTTTTGTTAATATATTTCAATAATATTGGATCAGCAGACTATTAGAAAAATACTAATCATTCAGACAAGCCTAAACAAGCCTTTTATCATAAACAAAATCACATCCAGATAAAAATATATTTTTTATTGATATATTTTATCAGTATTTTGGCCAAATTGGGATTTTTATGGCGTGTGATCATTTTAATTGTGCAAATCTTCTCTTTTGTCTTTGCACAAAAAAAACTACAGCTACATGTCTGCACATGCTCTGTATCAACACAAGAGAAAAAAGTGGAGTATTTTATTCAAACTGCCACGTTTAGATTCTTTTAATTTGGTAATGGACTACAAACAGAAGAAACCACCCAGGGATTTTTCTTTTACTCACGTCATGTAAAAGTGTCCGAGTAGCTGGAGTCCTAATTGGTCTCAATCACATGAACACTGCATTATCACTTCAGCTTCAAGGAACTGAAGTTACAAGGAAATGAGCGCAGGTCTCAGACAGACAGAGCAGACAGGTGTCACACCTGTCAGGACTTGGTCCAGGCCCAGGCAAAGATAAGGGAATGTTTGGGACTGTATTTTTACAATGCTCCAAACATAGATCAAAGCTCCTAATCAGCTGTGTACAGCCCCAGTGAGTTTTTAGTGTTCTGCTTCTAAAGCCCAGCTTTCTCCATGTTTATTTTTATTTAGCCATTTGCTATCCTGGCTGCAAAATAATGATTTATTTTTTAAGCAAACTAGTGCTTTTGTGCTTCAGTAAAGCTGTGGTTGTAAAAAATGATAAATATAGAGTAGTCATTCGTTGGTAATCTTTCAGGATACAAGCTCAAATTATTTAGATTATTCGTCAATCATTACCCATTTTTTTATGGGGCAGTGTTGTGCTGTTTTTAATTGACTTGTTCCCTTGATGTTTTAATTTGTTGTAAATCACACTAGGTTACCCTGGTGTATGAAATAAAATTGCCTCATACCACCATATTTAGACACATGACCCTTTCAGTTTGCTTGTAATCAGTGTGTGTTAAAAAGGTCAGTAAGTATCTGGGCTCCTGATAGACCCTTGCCACTCTCATCCAGTGCTGCACCGGTGTTTCTATATTCAGTCATGAGAAAAGCAAAAGAATTATTCAAGGTAATTGAACTGTATAAAACAGGAAAGGGATATAAAAAGATATCCAAGGAATTGTGAATGCCAATCAGCAGTGTTCAAACTTTAATTAATAAGTAGAACTTTTTAAGTTGTGACCAACTTTGTGACCAACTTTTTGGTCACAACCATAAATGTTACATTTGGAGAGGATTCAACAAGGAGTCAACGTAGCAAAATCTCCAGTGTTTAATCAGCACTGTGGGTGTTAAAATGTTCCTCATATAAACACTCTTCTAGGTTTAATTTTCCAATAAGCGGAAGAGATGGGTGATAGGAAACTAGCTGTGATTGGCCAAAATACCACTGTGGGCTGGTCATTCTCATCTATTAAAATCCTTAATTCAACCTGTAGGGACTAACAACATGAAATAGATAATGAGTGCATTAAAGTCATCTTTATTGAACAGCTTTACATGAATAAAACTTTGTGCAAATCCTATCTATTAAGATAACAAACAGGACCGGTGAGAGTCCAACATGCACTGATAACAGGTCTGACTCTCTGCAGGCAATGCGAGCCAAGCTCCTGTTCCGGTCGTATAAACCTTAGCAAAGAGCCCAGAACTACATGACTCCCAGAGCGAGGGACACAGTTAAAGGCCTTCTCCAGATCCACAAAACACATGTGGACTACCATTAACCCTCCAGCACCTTGGAGAGGGTATAGAGCTGTGTTTAACGAGGCAGAGGTAATTATAGGGTGGCTATAGTCTGATGGTAAACTAAAATCTAAATGTTTCAGATAAGCCCTAAACTACTGCAAGCATGTGTTTTGGCAAAAAAAATATATATATATACATTCTGAAAAAAAGGTTACTATGCTGCTGTTGAGGATGAGTGGGGGGCAGAGGGAGGGCCGGCAAAATCAAAATCAGGTAGGGCAGCTTTAGGTCAACACTATCATTTAGCTGTTGCTCTGGTATTAATTATATTGTTACATGACCTGTAATCGTTACATGCAATTGGCCGTTTTTATAAGTGGCCATCTGCAGTCGATACAGATATGGTTGGACTAAACTAATCAGTGGATTGTAATAAAAAACGCTGACATTGCTGTTGTTGACGTACAGTTGCGGTAAGTGAACTACAGCTAGTACCACAACAGAGCTCAGAAATGTATTTGTAAGCGTAACTCCAGATTATTAATGAAGTCATACTCCTGAGTGCCGCTGTGTCACTGAGCTTCTCGTTGCCTCATGGTTCAGGTGTGAAAACTGAGCAAAACTTCATATTGATCTCGAGAGAATGTGAGCCTCCAAATGAAGCACTCAGAGTCTATTTCTGTGGGAGTACTTCCTGCTGTCGCATTATGTCTTCTCTTGGCTCCGCACTGCTCACTGAACTGTTGTTGAGCTGAGGTCAGGTTCACTCCAGCTCAGGGCGCTGAAAGAGTATCACCCACCCGACTGCCTGTCGTTTGACTGTTTAAGTATATCTCAAATTTATGAGTAAAAAAGATAATCAGGGTGAAACATTACCAACAGACTACAGCCAAGCCATAAACAAAAAACAAAATGTTTACAAATAATGTTAAATTTTCAGAACAAAGTGAGCCACAAAGTGGTCCCAAACTTTTCTTGCCTTTCAGTCTGGTTTTGGCATTGAACTACTGATTCTTCAAATGTACTACATTTTGGATAGCACATCTAGAATATTCAGACCTAATTTTCCCTTTGAGAGTGACCATGCTTATATTGAAGTCACTTGTCACTTTAAACTAGAGGAGCATACACACGTATGTATATTCTGAATGTACACAAAGGAAGACATTTAAATGGTTTCTGGTATTCAAATACAGCTGAAAGAACAAGTGGTGGCCTACTGTAAATGTACAGTACTGTATCATGTCATAATAACATATATTACATTGTACAGATCTGTGTAAATCTGATCTGTTCATTCATCATACCACTGAATCATTTATTATCACAGATTTAAACCAGAAAACTGGTCAGTAGAAGCACATCCAGGGTTTTGTCTATGTATAAAAAGGGCTATAGGCAAACGGCCAATGTAAAAAGTATAATTAATTCACATATGCACAAGTTTACAAAGGAAAATGCACATTTTCAGGGTATTTCCTTATACCATTCACCAACTTTGTACAACAAATTTAGAAAAAAGAAGTTGTAAAAAGAGACCACTTCCTTTCAACATATCGACTAAACAATTTAACACTGCGGAACAATGGCATTTAAATGGTGAATAATCGCATTGGAGTAGCCTTCATATTTTGACATGTTTGGTGTTTATCAGGTGGCATTTTTAGACTCCAGCTACCAGGCCACCATTACACCATTATAGCATATAACATATATAACATAAAACAAATATATGATCCGCTGACCAAGAATCTGATTTCACATTATTTCTAATCTCTGACATGACAGCTCTGTTGTAGGCTATATTTAATGATAGAAATCTGGCAGTCAATTTCCTGAAGACATCTGATGCATCACTTTTATTTTTATGTTAGACTTTAATTCATTTTCTTCCCCTTTATGTCGTTATGAGGTTGCGGGTGTTATCTCAGCAACTTTGGGCTTGAGGCCAGTTGGTCAAGAGACAGACAACCATTCACTCTAATGTTCATTCACTTGGGACACTTTAGCTGCATGTCTGTCAGTGGTAGGGGGAAGCTGGAGTACCCGGTGAGAAGAGCAGAGAGACTTGGCACAAAGCCAAGTCTAAGTGTTGTTAAAATAAAAATTAAAGATGTACTCAAAGTATTTGTGTGCAATCATTGTGGAGGCAGGCAGAAGCATTAACATATAGCATATACATAGCCTAATAAAGAAATATAATTTCCTTACAATTACAAATAAAGATACATGGATCAAAAATGTCCCATATAATAAAACGATAGGCTAATTATAAGACCATGTTTGATGTTGATGCCTCATCCACAAAAGTCAGTCTTATTAATATACCATTTGTAATATAGAATCATATCAAATCATTTTGGCATATTATTTAACAGAGAGAACTTATTCTGTTAGGATTGGTGACTTCTCCTCCTCCTCGGCCCACTTGACCTCTGGAGGGCCACAAGGTTCCATTTTGGGCCCTGTTTTATTTTCCTTGTATTTGTTGCCGTTAGGTGCAGTTATTTCAAAGCACAATATGTCCTTTCATCTGTACGCAGACGACCTGCAGGTTTACCTTCCGGTTGTCCCTGCTTGTCCCAATAGTCTTCAGTCCATCAACAAATGTTTAGAGGACATTAAACTGTGGCTGTCCCAGAATTTCCTCTGTTTGAATGAGGATAAAACTGAATGTATTGTGTTTGGCACATCCAACCTGCCCAGCGTTTTAGCTCCCGGTCCTTTTGCTTTGGCCCCCCATCTTATCCACGTTGTCAAAAATCTGGGGGTAAAACTAGACAGCAGTCTAAAATTTGAAAAACAAATAGATTCTGTGGTTAGGGCAAGCTTTTTTGGCCGGCATCTGTTTAAAGCCAAACTTAAAACATATTTATTTAAAATGGCTTTTTGCACTTAATGGCTCTGTGACACTGCTCTGTTTTATTGTGTAAATGTGTTTTTAAACCTATTTGTAAATATGTTTATTTTTTATTAATGTTGTTGAGCACCTTGGTTCAATCTGTGGTTGTTGGAAGGCGCTATATAAATAAATATTGATTGATTGATTGATTGATAATATGTTTCCCCTTAGTAGGCCATCATTTAACTTTAGGTAAAATCAGATTTTTGGTATGCAGATCATGCATTTGTTATAATTAGTCTATATTTAGTGTAATGATTGGCTAGTAGCTATAGTCTATAGTTACACCTATTAAATAGTAAAAATGTCAAAATATGTTTTTTGATATTTTGTAATATGATGAATGAGGCAGATTTTGCAGGACTTGTTTATTTCACAAGCCTCCAGTGGGTTTTATGGAATTTGGAAACATCTGGATGTTTGGGAAAGGTTATGTTCTGTAGTGTTACAGTCATCAGGGAAAAGGAGTTGCCTGATTAAGTGTTTTGTACATTTTTATTTATCTGTTAACTGGCGCATTTATGGAGAGCAGTAATTTGTTTTCCTCAAATGTCCACATGGCTACTTTAAAGTCAAATCCAGTGTTGCCTGCTGCTCGTTTGGACCTGCTCCAGGATTCCTGTGAACACACACAGACCATTGGATAAAACGAGACAGGAAACTTAAACCCAGTAAACTTAACCAACCGTCTGTATCATGATGATCCAACACTATTGCTATACCTCAACAGGTACTTTCATCATGTGCAAATATTTCCATTAATTTCATCATGTTCACTTATTTATTTTTTTTTAGTTTTGAGGGCAATCTCTTTAAGCTATATTGATATATTTTATATGAGATATGGATGGACCCTCCTACAGATGAGCCCAGTTCTTCAGTACTATCCAATGTCACTTTCTTAGGCTTCATTACTCCGCTGTGTGCATGTCATCAGTACACTGTGATACAGTGTGATACTGTGTGACACAACGTCTCTCTGCTTCTGTGTGCTCAGGACTCAGGAGAACTTTGATGTTCACTGGAGCGCTCCACTTCAACTTTTACAGAGGCAGGATTAGCAGAGCGGCAGATACTGTAACTGGGGATTGTAGAGGTGGAACAAAGGGTTCTACATCCGCCCTGAGAAGTGGAGTTTCTACTGTGGGAATAAACATGTGATCAGCCAGAATTAGGGATTTAAAGGGACAGGCTTCGCTGAACTGTTACAGTAAGGCCTGGTTCAACACTCTTTCTTTCTGACAACTGGGAAAACCACGCATATTACACATACTTTTTCATATTACACTGTATTATGTTTAATTCTTTAATAACAGGTCATCAAAATCATCTACTTAAATGACCATAGTATGTTACTCGGCCATGATTACATTTACATTTCACTTCTTTATATTGCCTTAATCTGATTAAAATTTTACTTTTTACATGTAAATTTCTGTTTGTAGGGTTACAACTGTACGTACTGTATGGGGCTTAGTTGGACTGGAGCTTGACTAAGTTCCCCACCCACAGAGTGGACAGAACAAAAGAGAAGTAAACAAACAGAATAAATAAATAAAGAAGGCAATTTGTGCAATTTTAAGACGGACTAAAAATGTATGCTACTATGCCTCTGGCTATATGTGTTGGTGTCTGATCAAACATAATTTGCTTCAAAGGAATACACTTCCTCTTTCATATGTAAGAGGGTGTAGAGCACTTAGTGTTGGATTCCCTTTCATTCCTTGTAACAGGAGTCCAGGTACACAGTTGAAGAAATGCTTCTTCTTATTTATAGTGACATACAAAGCTTTATTTGTTTTTTCTAGCCCTTCACATACAACATTGATGCTTTATGAGGGAAAAACATGAATAACCTGTCGTCCTTGTTACCTTCCTGATCAAAGGAAAATATTACGGATGATTTTAAAATTTAATTTTAAGTTTCTTTAGACGAGGGGCTTCACAGAGGGGCGTAAGTCACACATAAGTCCACATGGGGAGCAGTGGACTATTTTTTGATTTTCTTTCTGTCATGCTGTCATTTTTTAGAATTTGTAATGCAGCAGAAGTCATATTTTGATAAAGGATCTCTGAAGTAGTGAATGTGTGTGTCTGGGATCATCAGTATGACACAATTGTGTAGTCCATAAGACATTTTTTTTATCAAATGAATTTATATCCAGCCATTTAAATCCATTTGATTTATATGACTGCATAGCTCAACTGGCTGAGCAACGGCAATAACCACCTTCCAGTGTGGAAGGTGACCCATCCTTAGACACAAAATGAATAGATACACTCCGGTTCAGACTTTGACAGGTCAAACAAGATTGGGATCAGGTGTGGTGGAACCAGAACACCTTGATGAGAAACGGGCTTGTTAGTATTTATCTAGTGAGATGCACTTGGGTAACGTTTTGTACTTGCTATTTTCTTGCTTTGCATGCTACATCACAATCTAAATTAGGACGCCTAATACCTCATCTGTTAAGATCACAGATCTGACTGGACACATAGTGGAAACGTACTGATACAGTTGCAGGAAGTGCCCGCTTCCTGCGAAGAGCGTGGCCATAGACTACTATTACTGTTTTAGTGTCCAGATGACCATTGACACAATTCGCTGGCTGACCTAATCTTACGTTGTAATGTGTACCAGCGCTGTACTTGTTTTAAATTCTTTTAAATTGGTTTTATATATTTTTTTTTGTAGTTATAGTTCCAGCACTTGTACCAAAAGAGTCACACCCTTGAAATTGAAATGAAGGAACTATCTGGCATTAACAATTCATTCTCTTATTGGCTTACCAATATGTTTGGTAGATGAGGCCAGTGCCTTACTTGCCTTCTTTGTGGTGCTTATGATATTTGTATTTTGTGGATGCTGTTGTATACCTTTTCTCAGGAGCATGTTGAATAAGAGCCTAAAAACTATGATAGAAGAAAAGGTGCCTCCTCCTGCTTACCAAGCTATCCAGGAGAAGGCATCACTGCTGAAAGAAGAAGATCTCGGTGCCCCTGCACCCCTGGAAGAAGAGGAAAGCGTATGAGAGGGTCCATGTGATACACACCACACATGCTGTGCGCTTTTGCAGTGGGATTTTTAAGGATTTTTTGACAATTTTGGGAGGGTTTAAAACTTTCAATTTTACATTACACACAAAGCATTGTTATACTTTTCCACGCTGTATTTACACCACACATGATCATCTACCTGAGATATGGCGACCTGAAGAGTGCAGGTCCATGTGACTGCCAGAAGGAGATGTTTTAGACACCCTACACTCACGGAATGCTTTAGTTGTTTCGCTTTCAGTTGTGAGGTGTCCATTCAGACACCTCAACAGGAGGAATTTGTTAGTGTTTTTTAATGAGATGCACTTGTGTTTTGTAAATTTGAGATACCTAATACCTTATCTGTTAATATTAATTAGCCAGTCGGTCACTGATGACACAACAGAACACATTTCTAGTGTTCTGTTGTCGTCGGCTGACCTTGTGTTAACATCGTATTGTGTACCAGCGATGTACTTTTACCTTTTTCTGAGTGGGATTAAACAGACAAACTTTGGTTTTATAGTTTTTATTCTTGTAGTCATAGTTCCAGGACTCGTACCAAAAGAGACGGGAGATACTGTTTTGAGCAACAGGCTACTGGAACAAAGACAAAGAAGTACACAAGAGAACTTGAATCCAAGCAAAAAAACTGGCTGTTTTCTACTCAACCAGCTACATCTGTGATACTCTCAATGGCAGGGTAACAACACCAGAGCCGACCCACCAAGGCTGGAGACTGAACAATACTGGAAAGGTATATGGGAGATGAAGGCATCAGACAAAAACGATGCACATAAGCTAGTGGATCTCAGAAAAGCACCAGGCCTGACAGGATTTACTGCTGTTCTGCATAGGTCTGAACCCCCTTTACCAACTAATCACCAAGACTGGCTATGGACACCGACTCAGTACTTAGTGAATGTCTCAGGCAGAGGAAGAAAGAGGAAAAGTTGCTGAAGGTACCATCATGGAAGGAAAGGCCCTACATGGGATGTACTACTGCCAGATAACTAAAGTGGCTAGAAATCCTACCAATGGCTAGAAAGGGCGGAACTGAAGGACTGCACAGTGGCACTCATCATGGCTGCACAGGAACAAGCCCTGAGCACCAGAGCAATAGAGGCCCAGATCTACCACACCAGACAAGACCCAAGGTGTAGGCTGTGCAAACAAGCCCCTGAGACAATCCAACACTTAACTGCAGGGTGTAAGATGCTGGCAGGGAAAGCATACATGGAACGCCATAACCAAGTGGCTGGCATAGTGTACAGGAACATCTGCACGGAGTACGGACTGGAAACCCAAAATCTTAACAAGATCCTCAGGACACAGCTGAATGACACCAAACACATCTTTTCAAACTATTCACTCACTGCAGCTCAGTGTTGTTGACTGATTACATAAGCTAATGTTCAGCCAGAAATATATCAGCTACATTCATTATTGTTTAATAGTAACAAAACAATTTTTTTTCAACAACCTCTACTCAAAATACATTCCTGTGGCTATGCAGGAAATAGCTCAACAGTACACTGATGTTTGCAAAAATGTTTGCAATGTTTGTTCCAGCGCAAATCTCAAAACCACTGCCATGCACTACCCAAAATGCCACATGGTTAATATAAACGCAGCTAATCACACATATCAATACATACTGTACTTTCAAATTGAGAAGTGTTTCTCTAAAGCTTGGCTACAGCGCTCTCCTCCGCAGGTCACATACAGGAGTGGAGCGTAATGTACTCAAGTGTGAAATGACTCTTTATATAATTCCTCTCCCATTGAGCGGCATATTGAGTTGGTTTTACATCAGTAAACACTGTACCGGAGCAGTGTCATGGCTCACTGACTCTTTTACCTGAGGGTTTCTTTTTTTCAATGTCAATGTGTGGAAATGATTTAGCTTTTAATTTTCAACCTCTGCACAAAGTGAGGTTTTATGCAGTTAATTTCTCTTTAATGCAACACTTTTCTTTAGTCGCAGTAAGGCTCACTCAATTGCAGCCTCACAATGAAAGTATGTTGGCTTTCATACAAAGTCATTTCTGCTTGAGTGGCTGCAGTGGAATTTAATATGTTTCTGTTAAAATTGTAAAATGGTTCAAAAGGCTCAGTGTTAAATGTGAACCTACCTTGGGAGAAAAGACTATGGGTAACTTCTGAACATCCCTAAAGCATGTAATAAAGGAATGTTATTCATTAAGTTAAAATGGCACTTAATACTTTTTATTTTTTTCTCAGTTCAGCTAAAACTTGACCATGAAGTTATATGTAAATGTCCTGTAACTAATCTGACTGGAATCACATTTTCTCTTGTTAAAGAAGAAAACAGCCTCATATATGCTCTACCTTTTAGACTTTACCCTGACTTCATCTGGAGGGGTGGCAGGCAAAAGTGATTCCACTTGGTTGAAATTTACACATACACAGAGCATGCAATGTTAGTAAGACGCAGCTTAAAGAAGATAAAAACCGTGTAGCAAAGGCATGTTGTCAACGCAAAGGTGTAAGTAATATTAATGATTTGTATTTGTGCAAACCACACATACAAATGATGCATGTATAGACATTTGGTTTCAGACAGAAATCAGCTAGTGATGGGAAATCCAGCTCTTCTCAAACATTTGGCTCGGCTCCCAAATGGCTCTCAAGTTAGTATCACTCAGAGCCAAGCAATTTCTATTCAATATTTTCATTAAAACATTTATTTATATTTTTTTTTTGTTTAAAAAAAAAGCTTCTATTATTCAACATTTTAATAAATGTTTAATAGAATAATTGAACACATCCACAACAAACAAATAAAATAAATAAAGGGAAAAGTCTTAACATGAAAACTCTTTACTGCATGTTAGCACTCAAGATGCCACAGCTCGGATGGACTGATATTGTTATTATTTATCCTATCCTCTGTGTCCCTAGACTGATTCACTACACTTGCTATCTTAGGAGCGTGTGTCCCCCTTCCTTCCATCACATAATGGTAGGCTCTTAGTCTGTTCTCCCATGTAATTGGCCGTGTGTATACCAGCCCAAATTTAGTCCCACCCGTGGCTGAAGACAGGAGAGAGCTCTTCTCGTTCGCTACAAAGAGCCCGCTGGTTTGAAAACAACACATCCCTAAAATCAGCGTTTTCTGGATTGTTTTATCTTAGTGTTGACAGTTAGTTTATGTATTCATTATGTATTTATGTATTTTCTTTTCCTCTCTTTTTATAGAGCTGTTTGGAATGCATTTGCAGGTAAAATTTCCCACTGAGACCAAACTTTTCTGGATGTCTAGCTGTTGTGTTACAGTGTTTCAATGACGTGAACAGCTGGATGGCACAGAACCTTCTCCAACTCAACACCATATCTGAAATTACAACCTTCAAAAATCCATCCCCCATATCCTGAATCACCTCAGCCCACTCTCAACTAACATAACCTCCTCTGCCAGAAACCTGGGAGTCATTTTTGATTCACACCTCACATTTCAAGAGAATATATATAAAAACACCCAATCCTGCTTCTTCCATCTACGTTCCATCTCCAAAATATAGAAATAACTTAGTCCCCTATATCTCAAAAAAGTCCCAACTTGATTATTGTAACTCCCTCCTCTTGTTACTTCTTGTAACTCTTATGTTACAAGGATGATGGAGGGCCAATAAGTCTCTCGCACGCCTCCAGCTTGTTCAAATAAACCTCACTGGGTTTAATAGACAGCATCACATCAACCCGGTTTTAGCTTCTTTCCACCGTCTGCCTTTTTTACAATGGATTTTAAGATTTTACTGATCCCTTTTTAAGCTCATTTAGGGCTTGCACCAAGTTCTACAGTTTTTATCATAAATTGACATACCCTGGCAGATTTTCTGATTTCAATTTTTCAGAGAATGTAAATGATTACACACAAAACAATTTTTACTCATAGTTTGTGTTTGGGTGAAGCCATTGATTGTCATACAACTGTGTTTACTCTTTTTAAATCATAATGACAAGAGAAACTACCCAAATGACACTGTTTAAAATTTTACATACCCCAGTTCTTAATATGGTGTTGTAGTGAATATGGATATTTATTCATGTAAACTCTCAATTGATTTTATGTTGTTAAAATTATGTCTCGTTAGGGCACCACCCAGGTTTTACAGTCCAGGGAAACTGATTATTTTTATTAAATTTGATCTAAAGGAAGAGAATTCTCTGTTTTGAATACCACAATATCAAAGTTATTTGTGTTTTTTTTTTTTCCATCTCGAATATTTTTTCTGGAGATTGTGGCTGAAATCTTTGTTGAATCCCTCATTTTCTACTTCTTTATTAAAGTTTGAACACTGTTGATTGGCATTCTTAATTCCTTGGATGTCTGTTTATTTCCCTTTTCTGTTTAATACAGTTCAATTACCCTTTCCTGCAGATCCTTTGACAATTCTTTTGCTTTCCCCATGACTCAGACAGAAACATAAAAGCTGCTCTGTCAGCAGCCCAGAAACTCACTGACCTTTTATACACACACTGATTACAAGCACACAGATCACAGGTGAGGAAGGTTACCTTTAGTAGCCTTTCAAACCTGTTTGTGTCACTTGTGCATGTGATCAGGCCAGGGTCAACAGGGTATGTAAACTTTTTATCAGGGTAATTTTCAGGGTAGTTTCTGTTGTCATTATGATTTAAAAAGAGTAAACAAATTGTTTGACAATAAATGGCTTCAACCAACCATGAGTGAAAATATTCATATTATCTGATAACAGGCTAATAAATCACAAATTCTGCCGGGGTATTACTTATAACTTAAGCACAATACTGTATTGCTAAACTTTTTACTCCCTACAAGCCCCCTTGCTGCATTAGATCCTTAGGTAGGTCTCTGTGGTTGTTCCAAAGTTGAAGCTCTCGACAAAGAATGACTGAATATTTTGGGTTCAGGCTTTGGAACAACTCGTCTGAGGAAATCAGGCTTGCACCATCAGTAACATCTTTTAAATCACCTCTTCTTCTTAAAACCCCTTTTTATAGATTGGCTCTTTTTATAATATTTTATGTAGTTGTTTATATTTTATTATCTTATTCTGTAATATTGAAATTTATGTACTTAAATTTATAATAAAAAACTATTATGAATTATTATTACTGTTTTACTGTTTATTTTACATAATTCTTATCTTATTTTTAATTCATTTACCCGCATTTTCCTTCAAATGTGATGCTGTCATTTTTTTTTTGCTATAATTTTGTTTTTTCCCGTAATTTATTTGTTGCCTTTCTGTGTATGTTGCTCTGTGGGTTTGTGATGTTCGGTGTTATTTTATTCTGTCTCAATATATGCTGATGTTGTTCAGCACTTTGTAAACCTTGCTAAAAGTGCTCTAAAACCTAACATTATTATTATTATTATTATTATTATTATTATTATTATTATTATTATTATTATTATTATTATTAGTAGTAGTAGTAGTAGTAGTATTAGTAGTATTATTAAATTGCAAAACAATAGATTATATATATTAATTTTAGACCAGTTGCTCTGACCTCCTTGGTTATGAAAACTTTTGAATAAAATCATTAAAAACATGGTGCTACTGCAGGTCAGGGAACAGCTAGACCCATTGCAGTTTGCTTACAGGTCTGAGAGAGAAGTGGACAATGCTGTCATCACACTGTTGCACTTTATTCTTAAACATCTGGATGGAGTTAAAACACATGCCAGACTTTTATTTGTTGATTTTACTTCTGCTTTTAACAACATTCAGTCTTTCCTGCTGCAGAGAAACTTATGACTGATTTAACCTTGATCTTAACTTGGTTGGTCGGATTTTGGACTTGTTATTAGACAGACCTCAGTGTGTTAGAGTGAATGGCATCTTATTTGATGTGCTCAATGCCTCTGCTTGTTCCCCCCAGGGCTGCTGTCTCTCCCCTCTTTTATATATTCTGTACACAAACCAGTGTGGCAGTGTGTACAAGGATAGTTACATTTTAAAGTTTGCAGACGACTCTCTTGTCATTGGCCTGCTCAGAGGGAATGAACAGGACCATAGGCCAGTCCTTAATGACTTTGTTCAGTGGTGTGACCATTCATTTTTACATATGAATGTGTTAAAAACAAAGGAAATTAAATTAGACTTCGGCAAATCACCACCTTGCCCCAGAGCCACTGTCATCAAGAACACAGACATTGACCTGGTCGACAGCTACAAATATCTCGGAGTCGTTCTGGACAATAAACTGTGTTTTGAGCCTTGGGTGGATGCTGTTTCTAAAAAAGTCCAACAACGATTGTACTTCCTGAGGAAGATGAACAGTTTTAATGTCTCCACTGAAATGATGACATTGTTTTATTGTGCTTTTATTGAATCGGTTTTATCCTTCTGTATTGCTGCCTGGTTTGGAAGCCTCTCCCTGACCAACAAAACAGACTGGGTAGTCTGGTTAAAGTGGCCAGTAAGATTTCGGGGAGGAGTCAGGCTCAGCTGAAGGACATTTACAGCCGACAGGTGCAGAGGAAGGCTGGTGCTATAGCGCAGTCCCAGGACCAGTCCCTCAGAGGGGAGTTTGAGCTGCTGCCCTCCGGCCGGCGCTACAGAGCTCTGGGCTGTAGGACTAAAAGATTAAACATGTTGTTTTTACCAACAGCTGTGAGGCACTTAAATGGCACATAGCACTTTGTAATCATTTGCAGAAAAATAACTGCTTGTTTGCACACTGTATTTGTTGATGTTTTTAATTCCGTTTTGCACTTTTTTATCTTTAGGTTTTTAGTGATTTCCACTGTTGATCCTGCTCTTGAGTTGTTGAAGTGTAATTCTATGTTGTATGTTTTTTAAGGAGCATGATGCTGCGAAATTAATTTCCCCAAGAGGGACAATAAAGAAACTTTGAACTTTGAACTTGATGATACTCCTTCCTCATCTGGCCCACACACTTAGTCAGTACGTTTTACATGAAAACCAAGTTATTGCCTTGGTTCAGAGTTTTAAACTGCATGTAAACACCTTACCCTATTTTGGAGTGGGCAATCAATTATATTTCTCAAAATCGGCGTAACTCACCTGGATAAAGCGGTTTGTTGTTGGCTTTTCTTACTCCGATTAAGGTCAACACAGTTCACTGAAAGTGTGCCTGAGCTGCACAGCAGCACAAAGTCACTCACATAAACAGAAAAACACAAAGAACAATGTTTAGAAACATACTCACTGATTTATAGACCAACAAAGACACATTTATATGGTCACGCTACAATTGGGTAAGTTACTGTTACAGGGTAACGAATGCGTTCTTAGTTTGTTGGGGTTACAACTCGCTAAGAGTTGGCTGGTGTATTAGGATTCAACACTACAAACGAGTCAGATTTAATGTGAGCTTCTTTTATTCTTTTAACAATGGCTAAATGCTGTTAAATACTAAGGACACATGAATGCAGCAAAAGCCCGAGCGGACAAAGTACTTGGATTCTCTCTCGTGCATGTATAAATGGACAAGCTGTAAACTCCAGCTGCGAAGGCTTAATCGAGCTATGAGCATAGTCGAAGTAAGGTCTTCATGTAACTGCAGTCCCTGTACCCACATCTGAAAAAAAACATCTCCTCATGTATTGTGCCATGCAGACATTCTCCTAAAATGTAGTGCATGTATAAATACAACTGCCAGGAGATCAGGAGTGTGTACGTGAGTCTCCATGACATTCTCCGGAGACGTGTGAAAGAGGGTCTAGATAATGGGTTTAGAAGTGGACCAGTTCCTGCATCTTAAATGTCTGAGATGAAACTAGCTTGGCTGAGTTTGTTCATGCTCTATAATCACCTCCACAGTGCAGAGGATTTTGGAACTGCAGTACAAGCTACTAACCTGGCAGTGGAGCTTTTCTTTGCACAAAATTGTGAGCATTTAAAAAAAAAAAAATTCAATAAACAAACAATTTTAGTATCTGGAAAAGAAGATAAAAGGAGACCTTCATGTCCTGAACCTTCTCCCATTATGAACCACTCTGTGTACTTATGGGCTCCATTTCCATGGTGATTATGTACTTTATGCTGTGGTCACTCAGGGTTATACTGTTATACTTTCCCCTGTTCTTTTGAGGCTATACTGTGGTAATCACTAGATGCAGGCTCCAACAGCAACAGTCTCCGTCCAAACAACAGCCTTTGATCAATTATTCAAATGGAGGACTTTTTCTGCGAGGCTTTTAGGTGATTAATTAGAGTCTGTCAAAGGCAGGGCTATATAAAAGAGTGTCTCCTTTACAAAACATGTGTCGACTTGCAGTTTAATTAAAGACTTTAAGCCACAGATTCTCAGACCATGTTTGTCTGAAGGGGACAGTGTAATAGTATTGCCTGCTGACAGCATCACCGCATTAAACTGTAGACATCAAAACTAGCTAATCAAACCTTTGTGTCCATCTCCATTAGTCATTAAATGAATACAATTATTAGATTAAAATGATCAATTATCAATTACCATTAGGTTATACAATAAAAAGCATATATTGGGACATGGCAAAGTCAGGAGGAAGGAGTTCTTGTGGCGTTCTGTCCTGCAGCTCACTGATCTCAGATGAACACTTGCTGCTCTATGTTGTTTAAAAGCCCAAAGCAGGGGATGGTTTATGTTGTTCAGTGTAACATCCGTCCAGTTGATTGTCGGTTTCGCTACTGCTTCTCCAAACTAATGCCTACAGTTGAACCAACCCTCTCTTAGTTTATTTTTTTTAGGCCCTGTAATCTCTTCCAGACAAAAACACTCATTCAACAAAAAGATTGAGGAGACTTAGTGCCCTGAGATGGTCTGGCAGGGCATCCCATAGTCACAGAGCTGCTCGTTCAAAGGCTCTGTCTCCCATTGTCCTGAAGGATTTGTCCTGGGCTGGAGTAGAAAATGATTTTGGCTTGTGGAGTGAGTAATTCATTGAGGTAGTCTGGGGCTTGTTCATGGATACATTGGTGTGTGAGAATGCCCATTTTGGATTCAACACAGAGTGGATGGTGTAGTGTGCTTGTATTTCTGCAGACTTATCAGGATCCTAGCAGCGCCGTTCTGAACATATTCTGGAGCTTTTGGAGGCTTTTGCAGTAGTCCAGCCTGGAGGAGATAAAGGTGTGGATGAGCTTGGCTGCATCTTAGAGTGTCAGGTGTCAGTGTCAGTCAATAACCTACGGTATGGGACAATGCCAGGAATTTTGGGCCTCATGAAAAGATCTCCCATTGGGCCCCACAAACACCACTTCTACTCACCATTACTGTAACTTAAAAGTATTTTTGGTTTACAGCATTAGAAGAAGAGTGAACTCAGGAGGCAAAAGACACGTTTAAACACAGTGTTTGACTTCAAAGTTATTTGATAATGTATTGGGGGGTCTGTGGGTCCTTACCCAAAAGGTTTTTAACAGAATAAATGTAATTTTCTGCATTCTGGTGCATTTTAACAGCTGTAATTATAATACTTGTTTTTCATGAGTCTTTATTTGAAGATAATAAAACAATGAGAATCTCTACAGACACTGGACACAGACATTTATCCCATTTTTAAACATATTAAGGAATTTAAGATTAAGAAATTACATTTTATTTCCTAAAATAATATATAAATATGGACTAGGAACTATTGGTATGAGTGTGTTGCGTTGTATTTAATGGATGACAAAAAGTTGTCTAATTATTACAGCTATTATTTCTTCCTTTTAGACTGTGGACATCACTGCAGCTATTCCTTAGCTTGACCTGTGACCCTTGCCCTCTGCCCCTCTCTGCTCTAATCTGAAATCTGAACCTAATAATCTTTGTGACTGGTCTGAGTGTTATTAACCTTAATGATGGCTCTAAACATTAGCACAAACACAAGCTGCTTGTGTTTGTGCAGTAAATGTCTCTGAGTCCACTTCTGACCTGGTTTTATTCTGACTGTATTCTGTCTCCAGCCTCACATTACTGACCCCTGAGTCCCACAGCTGCATTAGCGCTTTACTTTTAAATCAGATTAATAAAGCTCTTATCTCACTGAATATTATGCAGCGCGTAGTAAATCTCACGCTTCTGCCTGTTTCCCATATGTCACGCTAAACACAGAGACAATCACATGCGATCATTAACAGAGACGTCCAATCAGAAAACGAGGGATTAGTGCAAACAGGTCTGAGATCAGTTTGAATGTCACCGCTGTGAGAGGGGAATAAAGACAAACTGGAAAGGCTTTGGGGAAACAAAGACAACAGGAGTTAAAAATCAAGACCAATTTAAAGTTCAACTCCTTCAAACGACTTTACTGGAAAACAAGTCCAATTTTGATCATTTTGATTATTGTGAATGTGAGTGCAAGAAGTTGTCAGCAGATAGAAACACTGGTTCGACAGTGGGACTGAACCATCGAAAACAGTGGGAGGGGGTCTTAGATAAAGGTTGTATAAAGTTTGTTTTTTTAAGTTTTATTTGTCACCAATGAACAAAACTCTCAATTTATGTAGCGTCTTAAAATTTCTGCTTATGGCACCTTCAGCTGCCAGATAGTGTCAGTTGAAATAAGCCAGAAACAAATGTTCTACATTGCTCTGTAAAATATGAAAGAAAGTAATAGAGCAAGCTGTGTCGCCTCAATAATACCCCCCACCCCTCCATCTGACTTAGTGGCAATATATTAAACTGTGATGACTTATGATTCACATTATGTCATTATAAAGCACAGACAACTAAATATTGTACTAAAGATTTTTCTCTATGTGTTGCAGAAACCTCCTGTGCAGCCGACTGATTTAAAACATGAAGTAGATTGCAAACCCTGTAGTCAAGAAACCCGGGTTTAATTCCAGCTTGGATCATATGCTCAATGTTATTTCCCCTTCTTTCAACCTGCTTTCCTGTCTGTCTATCAAACAAAATGCATGCCTCCCTTGTCATAACAACAGTAAACAAAGGTCCTCTGTTCAAAAGTGTAGTGTGAAACCAAAGGTTAGCCAATACCAAGAGAGTCCTTAGTGTCTGCTGCTTCAGAGCTGGAGCTTTTAGAGCACATGATGTCCTTGTGGTATTATGTGTCCAATTCAATTTTGTGCATTTAAATATACTTAATAAATGTAGGCCTACAAGAACAATACACTTACACAGTGAATTCATTAAGAGTCTTCTGACAATAGAAGTCCTGGCTTTCATATACCACTAAACTAAAAGCCACAATAAAGAAGTCTACCAGTCACACTTGCTTGTGACTTTATGAATGTAACTGAGATAAGCTCTATCTGAATAAATGGGATGCAACTGTAGTGGATGTGAAAAGAACAGTAAGACTAGTAAAGAGTAGAACCTGAATGAAACAGGGCTCAGAAGCACACAGAAAAAAATTCAGGATTTTTGGGAAAACACTAGTTTTGAATTATGCTTTGGATGTAATTAATAATGTAACATTATTCAGAGTAGGTGTGTTCTTTTCAAAGTTCAAGCCAAATGCCAAGTGAACTGTGAGGTGGAAACTTTGTTTAAGCTTTGGATTAAATATTAAAGTGCTACTACCCGGTTTTGTTTTTGCTGTCCCTGTCTCAGACAACACTCTCCCAACAGCATCAGTGGGACCGACCGAAGCATCTGACAATTATCCCCGCCTCGTTAAATCTTGTGTGATTGAACTGACCATATTTATCCCCATTTCACTCTGCATCTATTTTCTCTGATTAAGTTTTTCTTTTTATACGTGGGCTGTTTTGCTGTGTAATAAAAACATATTTAGTGCTGAATATACACTTACTTTGTAGACCAATGAGAGCCCCCCCCCCCGAACTCGACTCTAGCACTCAACACTAACTTAAACTTACCTTTGATGAAATGTTTGGTGCTGTTAAGGTGTTATGGCAGAAGAACAACTTGTTGGGTGGAATTTAAATGAAGATTCAGTCGGTCTTCTCTTTAGCCTCTGTTGGGCAGATTTATTATGAACAGCTCAACACTAATACGTTGAACTGATGCGTTGTGCAACAATAACGTGACTGTAACACTGACCGCCAGTGAGCTTATCATCAAATGTAATAACAGCACGTTATGTACGGCAACTGAGTGTCTTTACAAAATGAAAGGTTCTAATACACAGGAAGTAATAGCTATATTATTATAGTTATTAATACTTAAGGTGCACTTCTAGGATTAGAGCTGGGTTAATGTTAGATGTGCCACATCGAAAGAAAAACAATTCACACTTCTGGGAGGAACACAACATAATGAAAAGAGAATAAAGTAACCACATTATTTAACTTTTTTTTCCTTTATGAACATTGACATTTATGGCAGCTCAAAAACAGTCTTGTAGAGTCATATCAGTAAAATGTCTCTGATGCTCAGAGTAAGGCTCAGTTGCATTTAATATCACTTTACAAGACATTCTTTAGATGAGGCTTACTGTCAAAACTGTGTGTTTACCTCCATCAGGACAGAGCCAGGCACAGACGGAGTGTTAATTCCCTCTTCTCTTCTGGGTTTTCTCTTTAAACAAACACAGTCCAGGGGTGTCTCCTCGTCATTTAGTCCAATCGGCAAAACAATTACTAATCCACTCTCTGCACTGACTGCAGGAGTTTCTTCCCTGCAGGGAATGTTTCACAGAGAATGTGACGCCATCTGAAAAGGATGAATACAGAATGATATTGCCACATGAACACTGTCATATTGTTGGACGGCCAGTTATGGTCCTAATTGATCTGTTTTTGTTAAAATGCAGCGTATTAGAATTTGTAGTTTTCAATTAATTTTCCCCAGGGATTTGTCAAATATATTTTAATCTACACATCTCTGTTAAAATCTTAAATTCATATGCAAAGCAAATGAAAAGCTAATATGAAAGGATTTGAATTACAAACCAATAAAGCAAAATTAATGAAAAAAAGAAAATGTTAAATCACAAAGACTGACTACACTAATTAAAAACTTTTAAAATCCATTATGAATCTGAAGAAAAGAGTCATTTGGAAAGAAGTTTGGAACAAATAGGAACTTTAATCAAAAGTTAAAACTAATACTGCATGATTGGGAATACAGGGCACATAAAGTGTAATATGAATAGTTTAGAAGAGTCATAACAACTCCACACAGCAGTGTAAACTCTTGTTTAGTAGAACTCACTGTTCTACTCACTGTGTCTAGCGGCCTAAAGTTTTTTGGGACATGATTATCATTTTCACTGAGGCTTTCCGAAACAACCAATAAAACAAAAGTACCTCTTCTGCTGGATTCAGGAGTTTGCGTATTCCTTGTGCAGACATTTTAGACAGTAAGGCAGTTCAAAGTTGTTACAGGAGTGCTTGGTGCAGGTCCTGCGTCTTGATCTGGTTGTGAGGTGTGTTGAAAGCAGGGCTGATCCAGGATGAATCAGACATGGAATAACTTGACTAAATAACTGAATAATCTTTGGGCATAGAATTTCATGAAATTTTATTAATTCTCAACATAGAAATACATTTATTTTTCACACACACACTGCACCAAAGAACAATGTGGAAGTGACTTTACCTTTCGTTATTCATTTCTGAAGACGTTTTAGTAACTTTTCTTTGACGGTGAAAATGCAGCTAAGAAGCTAACAGCTCAATACTAAGCTTGTAATGTCCACAGCCAGTGGCGCAGGCTTACAAGTTTGAGAATATAAATATTAGGTGTCAGATAGTGCAAACAAGAGGTGTTCAAACACAGATTGTACATGAATAATAAAGTCTAAAGTCAAAAGACTCATCTGTACGACACCCTCAATTTAACATGAGAAACTACAGTGTGTGCAGTACAGCCGCTTCAGTAACAACGCAAAGATCAAATTATGTTCTTCTTCTCGGAGATCTCCCACTGAGCGCCGGCTGCTGCTTTATTAATGAAACCTCCGGCCCAAAAAGATGTCTCATTATTTTTGTATGCATATCGGCCAAGAAAATGAAATCTTGTGGCAAACCTTCTGCGCTCATAGAAGAAACCCAGCATTATCAGGCTTTAAGGAGTGGGCCTGAGGGGGGATAATGAGACTACACTGGCCTATCTCTTGAAATTATTTAGTGTAAATTAAATAAACCACGTAGCAATTTTGCCTTGAAAAATAACTGTGATGCTTCAAGGATGCATTATATATTGTGTACAACTCTTTTACTGTAAACAACATGAGCCTTATTGAAAACATTTTGGCAACAGCAGTTAAGTGGACAGCAATACATTTTATTGGATAAAAAAAGATTTTTTTTGTTGTGTTTTTTTTATTTTAGTCAACACAAAGAAAACATAACTTACGTACAGTATAGTGACTGAAAACAGTGTAGGCTGAAATCAAGACTTATTTTTGCCTATTCCTTTTAACATAAAAAAAATAAATAAACATTATAGTATACAACAAAAAAATAAAACAAAAACAAGAATTCATAAAAACAGAATATTTTTTTAATAAAATATCATTAATTAATCATTAATATTAAAATTATTTTAAGTCAAATTATTTATTAAAATTATTCAAGTTATATTTTTATTACTATGTTTTAGTTATAATTGATTACTGCACTTCAACATATTTCTTAAAGGCACTAGTCTTATATATATATTTTTTTACATTGTAGCATTGTTGTACTTTTTTCTATTGTTGACCTGTCTGAGTAATACACTGTCTCTTTTGGGTAGTATGAACAACACACTGCATTTTTAAATTCAGTTTTCCCCTTAAATTATAACCCCCATCTCAATTTGCAAAAATCTTTTTGATGATGCTAGGGAGTTAGTTTTTTTTTAGCTTTATAAATGACCAACAATGTTTTTAATTTAACTATGTCTTCAAGTTTTAGAGCATATGATTTTAAAAACAGCGTGTCTGTAATTTTGCAGATATAATAATAAACAAGATTATTTTGGCAAAAAGCAACCAAGGGACTTGATGTGTGCTGTCAGTGCGTGGGTGGAGAACATGACTGGGTTCAGCTGCGCAAGTTAAAGACAAGCTACAAGACTTTGGAATCTAAAGACTAGTGATGGGCAATATCTTGATTTTCAGATATCAGAGAGGATGTGTACATGCACACTAAAAATCTGACCATTATCTAAATTCTGGAGCTGTTAGATTATTCAAGTGATTATGTAAATGGCATAATGTAATATGCCATAACAGCAGACCTGATTATGAGAAATTGGATGAACACACCTAGATTTCTCCAATACCTGTTTATCTGATGAATATGAAAGCCGACCTTTCTCTTCATGAAGTACTAACAAAGGACAGCAGCAGCGTGAATCTTATTTTGCAGGCCTGTTAGTTCCCACATTAAGACAGCTAACGCTTAGACCATAGGTGTCGCCATGTTCAACACGACAAGACCGAATGTTTTACGTCACTACGTAATTCTGCCTTTGTTTTTTCACAGTTAATAAAATGCATCCAAATGCTGTTTCTTCTCCTACTTTCACTGACTTTCCTATTGTCACAATCCTCTCTTCTTCTCCTGTCCCTCCGTCCTGTTCAGAGCACCTCTGTATGAGCACACCCCCGCCCCTCTCTGCTGGGTGGTATTATCCTTGTCTGTCCTCACATGATTGGTTACACAGCAGCATGTGACATACAGTCGACTCACTGCAGGAAGTACCTGTAGCACCGAGATCATCATATCATTCTGTCATGTATTACTGTACAAAAATATAGACAAATAAAACAGCTCGCGGACGTGTTCACTTTAAGTTCACGACCGGACCCATCACTAATTCCAGAGGGGAACCATCAGGGACTTCTACACTTTCAGAGAAGGCCTAACTCTGTTAAGTAATAAAACATTGTATTGCATACTGTAAATATTTCATATTTAATACATTTTTCATTCTTTAAATTCATTAATTTCATCAAATTATTCAATTGTATTTTTTATGACCTTACTTTAGGCCTCTGTTAAAATTGCTTTAGCCATGGAATTGTTCAGGACACTGAACAGTAAAGTACAGTTTAGTGGTTTTGTGGGGTAGGGCTGCTCTTATTGGTTAGTCCTTCAGTGACCAAAATGAATCCAGTGCAACTGTGTTTCTGTGAAAACTAACAAGGCAATTAACCAATCAGAGTTTATTTAATTTAAATGTCACATTTCAGACAGATGTATGTATGTTGTGTATTTAACCACTAGTTAGCGCCATTATTATAATGTTATTTCAGCTGCTTTAACAGTAGAATTAGACACAGCAGTTTTAAACAATTTGTTTTTGTGAACTTTGGAGGAGGTTATAAGTAAAGAAATTTATTTGAGACTTGAATAACAAGAAATGGAAATTGTTGAAAAAGCAATTCAAAGTGGGGAGGTTTTAGTCAACCTGGACTTCTGCAGAAATCATTTCAATTCAACTTATAGACTCTGTCATCCTAATCCTGCTGTACATCTACAAGCTACAGTCAGTTTAAATCTGTGGAGTTAATTACGTCACATGAAACCACGGGCCGGGCTTGTTTAAATGAGGTGCATGTGTTAAAAAGTAAGCATCACTCCTGGAACTTACCATTTTTGTACCCTAATAAGTTCACATTTAGCTCAAGGAAAGAATGTGAAAAAACTTCACATAAAACCAGAGTCATACAAAGATGGTTGCAGAGTCTTATCCTCCTCCTCAAAGAGGAGGTAAAATGGAGACCTGCCTGATGAGATCATTGCAAACAAAAATAAAAGACTCACAGCTGCCTTACAGGAATAGTAACACACACATATGGCATGAGGGCTGTGGAGAAATTTGGATGGGCTATAGCTTCTTAACATTGTTGCTAAGTCAACAGCCTTGAGAATATAACCATACTATACAACAGACCAGCAGTAGCCTAATATGTTGACACATGTTCACATGTGATAAGTTTTTCCAGCTGAAGTGAATAATTTAGCTCCCATATAAAAGACTAAGAAATTCAGTTCCCACAGTCGGCATGTATCTTTTTAATTGTACAACTTATAAAAGGTTCTTCTCGAAATAATCTACAAAATGGCGGCCCTTCAGTTACAGACTCTTATGTCCAGTATACACCCTTTATTTTGTATGCTGTTCTTTTGAAGTGCTCTTAGTGCTCCCAAAGCTGTGCAACTCCCTAAGATGATGGCCCTGAGAAAGAAGAGAGCTCAACCGAACCAAATAAATGTATATATAAATAAAGAAAATAGAGCAAATAAATGTACTCAAAGGCGGACACACAAAAAGACCTTTGCTTTGTACTGACAGAACAGAACCAACCCGGAGAGAACCCACCCATTCAGTTTAAAGATCCTGAGAGCCTTTGCTATGGTTTCTACTTTTATACACAGTATATCACAGTTACAAGGGCCATGAACTCAAATGTTGCCAGAACAGAACCAAATTAAATTAAAGCCGCAAGCCGCGATAAAGGCCCTCGCCTCCCTTGCGACCGCGGGGACTCATGTTCTCGGAGGATTGCATTTTATGCTTTAAAGCGTAAACTTCACGGTAATGTCAAATAACCGGGCCTGTGCCTCTGCTTGAATCTTCTTCTGGCTGGAGCCTGCTTCATCATCTCGGGCCTGTGCTTCTGCTGGGGCCTGCTACACCACCTTGTATTTAGAGTTAAAGGTCTCCACATTCCCTGGTTTTCCTGTGATCTGTCTGAACTTTTGAAAATAATCTATTATGCTTGGGGTAAGGCGAGAAAAACAAAGTACTGGCTGGAGATTTGCAATGACTCAGAAAGCGCTGCACCTCCCTGTTAAAAAAGTACAAATGTAAATATTAGTTGTCTAAAAGAACAAGTTTACAAGTTCCAATTGATTATGAAAAGTTTTCCAAGACTTTAGACTTGGCTTTGTAGGAGCCTCCTCCAAAGGAAGCATCCTGGAAATTGGTAAATAGCATTTATTTCCCAAAGAAATGTCTGCCTCTTCACAGGCTCATTACGACCACAGCCTCAAATGTATCAAAAAACAAATTGATAACTTTTTTGGCACTCGTGTCTAGAAGATACTCACCAAATTTGGGGCCATTTAGATAAAAACACAATGAGTTGAATCTTTTGGCGTAAGGGGTGCAATTTAAGTGGTTTTGTATTTCTAAAAAAATTTACTTTCACTTTCCATAGGCCCAATGTATTTTGACTTTTCTAGGGGTCGCCACTGAGTCATTTTTCAAAATTTTTTTCGGGGACGTCAAATACACAAATTTTTCACTCGTCTTAAATTTGGGACCAATAAAAATGAAAATTAAATAAAAATAAATTAATAAATAAATAACTTGAGCAGAAACAATAGGCCCTCCTTTGTTCTAGACATCACGTATCTCTTACTATATTATCTCTTTATTATTGTGTAGGAATTATGTTATGAATAAATACAGTAATTGCTGGAATCAGTATACACAAAACCAGTAAAGCTACGGTTTTAGGCCAAACTGCTAATACCTGGGTTGCACTGAAGAAGGTTATGTACTGAACTCTGAATTATCCAAACGGTTCCTGTCAGGACAGTGCAGCAGCGCAGCACTAATCCATACAGACAGGAAGTGCATGCTGCTGGAAAAAAAAAAAGGTCCATGACTCAAAGGACTTTAAAACCAAACACTCGTCACAGCTCTTCAAACTAAAAGCCCTCTAGAAATGTGTGGATTGTTTTATTGTTTTCCAATGATTAATTCATTCCTTCGTCAGTGCAAAGGCATGTACAAATACTAAGAACTAAGTGATGTTCGCGCCGAGATTTAAGTAGCTAACATTTTTGTCCCAAGTGATCATCTGACAGAAATGATTTTCCCCCCAACTGCTCACGAACTGCTGCGAAGCTGTGTAACTTAAGCCTTGCATACATACACCAACTTTCAAAGACGTTAGTGCAACTCCACACAACAATAAATCATTAAAAAAAAATGTGTAAAATGTTGTTGTATATGATTAAACATAATTGAACATCAGTCAAGACAATGCCATCAATAGTGTATAGTCAAATCAAAATATCACATCTGGGAAAAATGTACTAAAACAAAGTAGAAGGTGCTATTACATTACTTCCTGTTCCTATGGATGCCCTTTTTTTTTTTTTTTACAAGAAAACAGCATGTCTCTCAGGACTACCCTAGATGTTCACTTGCTCTCAAAAGGAGTAGAATGAAGTGTGGGATTGAAGTCTGCACTTTCACCTCTAGATATTGTAAAAAAGACCCAAAATTCTTTCCACATCTTAAAACATTTTGGTGTTCTGTGTGCAGCAAGGGGAAGGCAAACACAAAACAATTCCACACCAAACTCTGAACAATAAACATTTCACATAATCACTTGTGATAATCAATGCCTTTAGACTGAAGAAACATGGTGGAGTTTTAAAATCTGTAAAATCTCAAAACTATTAAAGTTAGACAACAACCTTAAACAAAAATCAATGAGACTATGAGTGACAGTCACAGCAACAAGATCAAGATCTACTTTATATTTCAGTCATTTTTTACTGAAGACTCAGAGACACTGTCATGACCTGTAAGAGAGAAAAACTGTTGAGTGTGGACATCTGTGATGCTATACACTTTATAGTTGTAGTTTTATAACTAATAGTAGTTTTAAAGCCCAATAAGGCCTCCATGGAGTACATTACAAAATGTCACATAATTACTCGATGTTTATTGGAGCAGGCATTGATACAAATGTTTTATCGTGCGAGTCCCACAAAGTAAAACAGGAGTGGGACCGACGTCGGGGGAGGAGTGAACATAGGCGAAGTGGAGAGAACTGCGTTACTGCTGCTACCTTGCTACTTTGGGGAAAAAAGATAAGACATCATTACAGACCATACAAAATATATTGTGCTGTTTTGTTCTCAGTTGTCTAATGCTAAATAACGATAGTGTGCTTGTAAAACATGGATGCTAAGCAGCTAACAGGAACGATGACTCAAAATAAGTTACTGTCTTGTGAATTCTGAGAAATCTGAGTGAATATGACCCTGACTACACAGGCTTATGAGTCTTATACATTTGCTGTCTTAGGTTTTCAAATAATTTTTACAAATGTCTTTACAAAGCAGCTAATGCTAACTCATATATTGAGAGTTTCAGGCTCTTAAGGTGGCTCTGGAGGAATGGATACATCTGCTGGAGGGAATTCAGCAGCCTTTCCTGGGCTGGACAAACCATAAGAATCTGGAGTAAGCAGCCATGAGACTGAATCCCCGACAGGCTCTAAGATGGTGTGGTTTATACCTCTTCCCAAGCTGCCTTCTGCTAAGGTGACGGCAGAGGTCTGCAAAATCTTTGGCTTCCCTAGAAATATGCTGTCCGACCGGGCACAGTTTTGGAAGGCTTTCTGCAAGCTAGTGGGTGCAACTGTCAATTTGTCTTCGGGCCACCATCCCCACACCAATTGGCAGGCCGAACGTGTTAACCAGGATCTGGAAGTCGACTTCGCTGTTTGACCTCACAGAACCCCACGTCCTGGAGTAAGGTACTGGAATTGCTTGAATATGCACATAACACTCTGCCTAATGCTTCTACTGGCTTGTCACTGTTCCAGTGTGTCTTCAGATACCAGCCACCCTTGTTTCCTGCTTTAGACCAAGAGGTCAGCGTTCCATCTGCCCTGGCCTTAGTTTGCCTTTGCCGCTGCACTTGGAGTTGGGCTCGTCAAGTCCTTCAGAGGGGTTCTGACCTCTACAAGGGAGTCGCTGATCGTAAGAGGAGGACCGCTCCAACTTACCGGGCTGGACAGAAGGTGTGGCTATCCACGAAGGATCTTCCATTACGGGTAGAGTCCCGTAAGTGTGCACCGCGGTTCATTGGTCTTTTCCCTGTGTCCAAAATAATTAATCCTGTTGCTGTCAGGTTAACACTCCCCAGGACTATGAGGGTCCACCGACCTTTCATGTTAGCTGTATAAAGCCAGTAAGGAAGAGCAAATCTTCTGAGTAAGCTACAGCTATATGTCTGCACATGCGCTACACAATCAACACGAGAGAAAAAAGTGCAGTATTTTATACAAACTGCCACGTTTTAGATTATTTTAATTTGGTAGTGGACTAAAGAAACCACATAGGACTTTTAGGCTTTTACTCACATCATTTGTGAATGCTGTCATTTTAATTCTCAGACATCTGATCTCACAAACCCAGCAGAAATGCACACACATTGTTTTATTGTAAACTGGCATTTGATTCTGTAAAATGTATGCAACAAAGAAATATAATCATATGAGTTACAATGTTAAGTAATATTAATAATGTATAGCTACTCAAGAACACTGTATTCATAATGAACATAATTGGTTTCATTAGGCTGCACGGTACTGATTGTTAAACAGGTACAACCACCACCCATCTTCTTCCACTGGCATGGTCTATGAGCTGGTATTTGTGACACCAAAAACTGAAACTGAATATGTTGTATTTAAATTTAAGTGTTCAAACTGAATCTGAATTGCTCAAGTTGAATGAAGGAATTTTAAAAACTGAACTTAAAAAGCGTCATCTGAAACCAAATGCATTGGTTTCTTAACCAATTGGAATAAAATGAAAATTAATTTATATTTTGAAATTTGCTTTGTAACTTCTTTTTCCGAGTTTAAAATTTAGTTCTACAGTATCTTCAGTTTCAGTTCTAAAATTCAGTTTTCTGAGCTGTACAGCTGGTTCTTGGAGAGAGCCTTAGGTGCTGGTGCCGCATTTATGTTCACCTTTTTCCCTTTATGTTATTAGAGGAGGTAATTAGTCTAGTCGGCTTTCTGTAGTCTATAAAAAGGCCTAATGGTAACGTCGCCTGCTCTCTCTCTGACTCCCTCTAGCTGACGCAGACGCTCTTATCTCAACTCGTTCGCGAAAACATGCCGCAACCGGGGGGCTGCACATTGGGTGAGGGATGCTATTCCCCTGGCCTATGAGGGTTGTGGTCAACCACCACCTCTAGGTATAAGGGCCCATTCAACCAGAGGGGTTGCATCCTCAATGGCTGTGGCAACAAAACATGTTAAGGCTGCAACAACTCTGTAAAGTTGATCTAAAGTGAAACACTCACAATTATACTATTTGATTACATCTAAAAAAAATACAATTTAATGAATGTGTATGAATGTGTACACAATTCCAGTCAGCATTTCCACTTTGGACCCATAAGGGTTATACAGTATTTCGGTATAAATATGGACACTTCCTCCAGCTCTTCTGTGAAAATACAGAGGCATTCTACAGCTACCTGAGAGACAGAGTCCCTCCAGCGTATCATGGCTCCTTCCTCCTTGTGAGACATGCTTGAAACATCTCCCCAGAGAGACGTTCAGGAAGCCTTCAAAACAATGGCTGAGTCACCTGTGGAGGAACAGCAGCTCTACTCTGAGCTCCACCGGTAATTCTGAGACTAGCCGGTTCACACAAACCATCCCAGTGTGCTGAAGAGTGATTTGATAAAGACAACAAGACAACAAAATCAGTGACAGAGAAATATAATCATATACTAGTATTGACCTGTTGAAACCACATCAAAGTGTCTCCAAATTTAGAAACGCTTTGTTCTCCTTTTGATAATAGAAATGCCTTTTAAATCCATGATGTAAAGACCCAATCTGTCCAGTAGAAACATCCCTTTTATAGCTCTAAGTAAAGGCCTTAACGCTGCCTTTTTGTGATTCAGGGGATACGACTGAAGGTGTGTCGAGGGCACACCATGTCAGTTTACGTCTCTGAACAGTGTTTAGTGAAGCAGACAATGTACATGAGGCTGAACAAGGCCGAGCGCCACTGCCTTTTGCATGAGCGCCCTGCTTCAGCACACATTTGGTTACTGCAGCAGGTGGAGGGTTCATGTGAGCTGTGAAAGGGGGTCGACAAGCTCAAAAGTAGAACAAAATCACTCTGAAATAGTGTTTTAAGCATTTACAGCCCAACAGGATTCTCTGAGGAAGAACAGGAAATTGTGTTTGACAGAGACTTAATTTTATTTAATTATGTATTTGAAAGTTTCAGACTTTCTGTGAAGCAAGCAACAATTACACAAGTGTCTGAGCCTTTATTGCTGCTAATAGTTTAGTAGCCATCAATTAGAATTAACTGTCTCTGTCCATTAGGTTGGAAGCACAAAGTTCTGAGTTGACAAGTTCTGAATTGACAAAACCAAAGTGGGTAACTTTGGTTTAACTTAAAATATAAAATAAAAATAAATAAAAGAAAAATTAGTTATAAGAGGTGGTAAAAAATAATGAGGTTATTTTCTCTAGGTCCATGTTGTCGTTGCAGGATGCTAACGATGCCTTCTTTCTTGGCTGGGGCTGGATCTTGAATGGCTGTCCAGCCCAGGGGGCATGGAGAGGCCATATTCTCGCATGGCACATCAATTGCCTTGATATGATGGATGTATTTCCGGCCCTTAAATATTTCCTCCAGCAGCTATGGGGCTACTATGTCCTAGTACAGGTGGACAATATTGAGAAATGCTGGGTTTCCAGCTGGAGTAGTCAAGAATATTCTGCCTACTAGTGCTCCCTCTACTAGAAGGACATTGCACCCTTAGATGTGTTTTTGAAGACTGGTGTATTACACACCATGCAGACCCAGTTCACTGCCAAATTGTGCTGGAATTCTGCAGAGTAAACTATCCTCATGTTCACTCCCTAATAGTCTCAAAGTCTATGTGGCCACTAATGCAGCTTCTCGTGCTCTGTCCGATAGGGTTTTGATTGGGAGACACACCCTAGTTGCCCGCTTCATTTGACAATCCAAGCTGTTGGGGCCTCCCACTAGAGTTACAGTCCCTTTGTAGGATCGGCCTTAAGTGCTTGAGGGAATGGTGAACACTCCTTTTGAACCACTGGAATCTGCGCCTTTAGTTTCTGACTTCTGAAATGGTCATTTTGACAGCTATTACTTACTTAAGAGAATTGTGGACCTGTAGGCTCTGTCAGTTTGTCATCCTGCCTAGATAGTGTAGATAGCCAGGGGCGTAAGTCTGAGCTGCTTTTCAGGTGCTATGGGGGCCGCAACCGGGGGGCTGCACATTGGGTGAGGGATGCTATTCCCCTGGCCTATGAGGGTTGTGGTCAACCACCACCTCTAGGTATAAGGGCCCATTCAACCAGAGGGGTTGCATCCTCAATGGCTGTGGCAAAGGGGGTTCATTTGCACCAAGTGTGTGATGCTGTGGGCTAGTCCTCTCTGCACACTTTTATAAAATTGTATAGCTTAGATGTCGGTTCAATTACGGTGTCTCATGTCCATGTCCTTGGTATCATCTCTGAGACCTTTTTGATGTTTTTGTGTACACACACTACACATTTACATTTACATTTATTCATTTAGCTGATGCTTTTATCCAAAGCGACTTACATAGTTCTACAGTAATTAGCAGTGTTACAGCCACTGGAGGCAAGGTGGGTTAAGTCTCTTGCCCAAGAACACAACGACAGCAGTCTCTCCAGACACTTCCAGTGCGGCAGCAATGGTATTCTTGTTCCCCATAGCGTATTTCTATGTAGCATTGAGTGTAACTTTTGAAAAGGGAACGTCTTGGGTTGCTTGACTGCAACCCTGTTCCCTGAAAAAGCAGGAACAAAATGCTGTGTTTTAATGTGGCACTGTGGGCTTGTCTGGACTTCCTTTCAGACAAAGTTAACTTGAAGATGTTTATTTATGACCTCCAGTTGCGCTCACACCCAGGTGTGATTGATCAAGCTGCGTCACCAAAAGAGGTTTAGGCCAATTCTTGGCGTGTTTGACCAAACTGGTTACACAAAGAGTCTCTTTTTCAGGAAACAGAGTTGCAGTCAAACAACTCAGACAATATCAATTCTCAATCTACCGATGGGAGGTGGCCTCAGATTCATGTTGCCTAGTATTTACAACAGTGTTTTGAAATCTAAACCAAAAGAGTTTTACTCTAGAACAGTGGTTCTCAAACTTTTTACACCAAGTACCACCTAATAAAATATTTGTCTCTCCAAGTACCACCATAATGACCAACATTTAAACACAGTAGCATAGTAGGCCTAATTATTCAGCTAAAGATAAAAAACGAAGCAGTTAATTCCAAATAAGTAAATGTATTATTGTTAAACACTGTAAATGCACAGTTTGAACATCAACACTGCACTTACATACAGGTAAATTAAAAAAAATATGTATTAAATTAAAATGTATTAAACATAAAAGTTTAATAAAAACTGTACTGTACTTTATTTTTTTTTTATTTTTAAAATAAAATTAAATATGATGCGTGTCATCTCTTTGGCTAAAGGTAGACACAGTTGTTCCCCAATTGTGTGCGGCTTACCGGCTTTGGCGATCCGGAGGCTGGCACGATATGAAGCTTCCTGTGCTTTGATTATGGGTGTACCACAGGATTAAATGGTGGAATTTGAATTCTTCAGTTCATCACGTTTAAACATTGGTTTGTCCTTAAGTGCTGTGTGTTTGGTTGTTAGATGTCGTTTGAAATGCGATGGTTTCATACATTCATTGCTAAGAACTTTGCCACATAACACACACTGCGGCCTGGGCTCGTCCTCTCTCCCACTACAAATAAATCCAAATTTGATGTAGTTCGAGTCATAATTTGTCACTGTTTTTTACCGTTTGCTGCTTTTAGCAGATGCTCCGGTGACATCGCTGGTGCTATCAAAGCCACTGTTAGCACTTGTGCTCGGTTCACTTTAGTCCTCTTCAGTTCTTGTGCTGGACACTTTTTACTTCTGATCCACACTTCTCTTACCAGATTGAAGCCACGTTAGCAGTTTTGTTGAACTTTTTATAATTTATTCACCTCCACCTTTTCTCATCACAGCCAATTCATATTTAATTCTGCGATTCCTCTGCGTACCACTAGTGGGAGCCTCCGTACCACTAGTGGTAGTGTACCACACTTTGAGAATCGATGCTCTAGAACAACAACAACACCTGAATGAAACAGTGACGCTAACAACTCTCCTGAGCCTTTAACAACTCTCCCATCAGGAGTTACACTGTCCTTTCATAGCTAACGACTATAAGAGCAAGTCACAGCCTGGTCCATCAGGTTTAGTTTCAGGTCAAACCCCTCTCTCTAGAGATATAAACTTAGCTCTGTTATCAGTTGATCTCCAAATTGATAAAGTCTCTTGGAATTAGAGACAACAAGTCTTCACTTTGAAAACTAAGGCCAGATGCTTTTGCTTTAACCTCTTTTTAAGATGACCTGGATGACTGAGAACCTTCACAAAACAGAAATTATAATCAAATTTGTCTAATGTTATTAAACAAACAAAAAAAACTTTAAACCTACAAGTGTAAATAATTGTTTTATTTTCTTATTACAGGTGTTAATGCTCAACACATAAAATGTTCTGTTATAATCCTCACAGTCTCACACTGAACTGTAAAACTTCTACAAGTCAGGAGAGTATCTCTAGAGTAGACTCTGAGTCTCCAGTAAAAATGACTGAAATATAAAGTACATCTCTGTCTGGTCTCTGACTGTCACCCATGGTTTTAGACCCACTCACTCTCATCTTGGTTTAAAGCTTTAACACTTTCATAGTGTTGATTTTAAATTAAACACTGGAAGAGTGTTGAGTTCAAATTTAACACTGGGGATTTTGTTGTGTAAGTATTTATCTTTATCTAGGCCAAGACAGACCACCTAACAATCACCTCAATGGTAGATGCCACTGGTACTCGTTATTTTGACAATAAAAGCATTAACAATATTTTTATGGAGTTTTACAATTGACTTTTTGAATCTGACTCACCTCCTGGAGTTTCTGAGAAAATAGAATCTTTCCTGTCTTATCTAATCCATATAAGCCATTTGACGTATTCAGATTTAATCTTGGACTGGTCTAAGCTGGATACCTCAGCTCAGGTTTGACTTGGTTGACCTCCAGGCTCTGACTTCAATATAAAAGAGAAAATATTCACCTCTCATCACAGAAACACACAAGTTACATTTACAATTCAGATTTACTTCAAATTATCAGGAAATGGAAAGAAATTCACAACCCCAGTGGACTTATTTATTTGATTACTTGACCTACCTACCATTTCAGCATGGTCTGGTACATTTATCTGCCTTCAGAAGCGGTGACCTTCAAAATACAGAGTAGAACGAGGCTGACGGCTGCACATTCACCTTGAAAAGAGATCTCAGCGAATCCAATTGGAGTGACAGCTCACACCAACAGCTGCACAGTAATGAGCACTGCACTGCATTCCCACGTTTTCTGCCCCGCCATGTGATGTATTAATGATCAAACAGAGACTTTCTGTGTGCTTCCCGTGTTGGTGAAGGACACAAGGATGATGGCATTAAAGTTTGAAGAAATCATACAGCGGAGAAAAACTAGATGCTACAGATACAAGATTTGGGTTGTATCACCGCATCCACACTGGAAACATGATAAAAGAGCCACAGCCGGGATGTCTCCAAATACAACAAATCAAAAAGTAACCAGCAGCAGAGATAGATGCTTACTTTTTTGTGTCATTTGACAAAAAATAAATAAAAAAAATGTAAGATCTAAGGCAGTATAAAAATGCAAGATGTGCTGCCACACTGCTCCAATCTGGTTGCTGTCGAGATCTCAGGGGCCTGATAAATATTTCAGTTTGTTTGGAATAGAAATTAGCTGGAGTTGAATCAGTCTGTTGCAATTTATGTTTTATTATTTAAATGAAGGTCCCCTATTCTCCTTATTTTGTCATTTGTGATCTTTCTATATGGAGCTTAAGTGATCTTTCAAGTGAATAATAAACCAATCTTGTGAATCAAATCCAGGTTTACTCTGAAGTATGTTCTCTGAGTTTAAGCACACTCAGAAACATATCTCTCATGTGGAAGTGATCTCTTATCAAAGTCACAAATGACATCTGTCTGAACACACAAGTCTCTGTCTTAGTTCTGTTGGACTTGAGTGCTGCGTTTGATACAGTGGACCATGAAATCCTGTCACAAAGATTAGAAATAAATATGTATCACTGGAACTGCTCTTAAATGGTTTCAGTCATATCTTGAAGACAGGAAGTACTTTGTTTCGGTTGGAAATTGTGTATCAGACCAAATGGCCCTGACATGTGGGGTTCCACAGGGGTCTATCTTGGGACCTCTATTATTCAATCTTTACATGCTTCCTTTAGGCCAGTTAATACACAGCTGTGGCGTATCCTACCATAATTATGCAGACGACACTCAGATTTACATTTCACTCACAGCAGGTGAAAATGGACCAATCCATTCACTGTGTCACTGCATCGAACAGATTGATGTGTGGATGCAAAATAATTTTCGCCGACTGAACAGAAACAAGACTGAAATAATCATCTTTGGGACAGAAACAAAGAGAAAGTGTCAGCAGTCACCTCGAGTCTCTTTCTCTAAAATCTAAAAACCAGGTTAGAAATCTTTGTTGAACATAACCACAACCCAGCCCTTGTCCACACATATTTGCAATAGTGTTGTCACAATACAAAAAACTTGAATTCGTTTCAATACCTGGCTTAAGTATCATGATACCGATTATACAATGATATCTTAACATCCGCCTAAAACTTAATCATGGGGGAAAAATTTTAAGTTCTCTCTTTGTCCTGCTCCTGCCAGGCTTTTGAGCTTTAACTGTATAATTCATATATATATATAAAACATTTATATATATATATATATATATATATATATATATATATATATATATATATATATATATATATATATATAAAACATATATATATATATATATATATATATATATATATATATATATATATATATATATATATATATATATATATATATATATATATATATATATATAAAACATATATATATATATTTACTTCAGTCAGGGATAACAACAATCATGGTAAGAATATTAAAATAGATAAGTCTTATTCCCCAAAGGGAATGTGTGACTAATATTTTACTTTGTTCTGGTGTGTATGAATGAGGGACAAATGCCAATGATTTTCAGATTAAAAACTACATTAAAATGCAAATTTTAATGAAACATCTAAACTTCTTTGTCAGTTTATAACTTTGCTGTTGCTTGTTAATTATGTAAATTAGCCACACCGCATATGTGCACTAACACAAACCTAAGAAGCCTGCAACACTGCACAGAGTCTCAGGATGCACAAGCTGACCTGAGATAAACTATAATTTATCATCTGTACACTGTCAATACACAACACACACAACACTACAATAATAAGTACAGCTTTTTTTTTTAACTCTTCGGTGATAGGCTAGCCTTGCACTGGCAAGCCAGTCTAGAAAAGCTCAATGCCAGCTCATTTTCCTCAAAGCGGGGAAAAGCTTTCTGCTGTAGAGGTTTAATACCCTTTTATGTTGTCTTGATTATTTAAAACTGATTGAAGAGCAGAGGCAAACAAACTCTCTGCAGTCCTGCGCGCCACAGTTTTTTACCAAGGGGCTTGGATCGCCTGAGTGTGACCATTGATTGTTTATATAGTGGATATACCCATTGGTTCCCTATTTACTGATATTGTTGTTACGATTCTGCAATAAAATGGCCGTTACATCCGGGATTTTTGGCTTTTACTCCATAGTAAAACAATAATTTTTTAGATAGCGTAAACGGACATAATAATCAACTGCCCCCCCCCCCCCCCCACGTAGTAAAAACTTAGCTCTAGAGACCAGAGCCATCTTTTGTACCAGACTGTAAACATGATTTTTACACTTGTAGAGTCACCAATGGGTTTCTCCTTATATTTCCGCGTTTGTAGCCTGCCCTCTGGTGGACAGCGTTATATTGCTGTATTTTGCCGTATGGCAGCGCCCTTACACGACGACCATTTAGGAGGTTCAATGGGAGACGCTTGAGTGTGACGTAAGGCAAAATTCCCGCGGCACTTAAATGTGATGGGTTGGTACGGAACATATATAAGGAACTGACTGGCTTACGAAACTTTGCCAGACTGAGTTCCTGTTTATAGAATATACAGAGAGCTCACATCAGGCTGTGCCAGGCTAATAAGCAACAGCTCGCCTGCGCTCCTCCGCTCATTAGCTGCTAAGTAACCCGCTTTCATGATTATTATTATGATAATACAGACTTGTAACCAATGATTGTAAAAATAATGGATATAGTCTGACATTTGCTCCCATATTCACCGATATTGGCCTACCACAGGGCAATAAGATGACAAATATGTTTAAAAACACATTCTTAAGATCACATTCGGGCTTTTCTGACTCCTGCGTCAGAAGATATTACTAAAATGGGCAGAGAGGGTAGTATCTGAACTGCTCCAGGTCGGGCTTTTCAAACATGCCATTCAGTAAACATGCCCCTCATCTTAGAGGCCAAGCTGAACAAGGAAACTGTAACCGCAAATGTCATGCTAACTGGTGCTGCTAACAGCTGCAGAGGCCTCTCCACTCTCATCTCCTCCCATCTCTGCAAATCTTTACAATGAACTGTTAATTTCCTGTTAATTTCAGATCATTATTATCAATTATTATCAATTACATAATTTTAAGCATGAGCACATTTTCTATCTTTATCTGATAAACCTTTCCAGTTTTGTTAAAAATAAAACTGTGTTTTTTCAAATATATCATTACCTTAGTATTTGTTTAAATATAATTTGCAATTCTTCAGTGCTTCAGTATTTGAGGGAGGCACCTTTATACACTAAAATAAAGCCTCATTACTATCTTATAATCTTATAATAATAAAACAGTAGTATTTAAGCAGATAACATGCAAAGATATTCAAATAGTATTGCTTTTTTATATTTATATAATTTATATTGCTATACATGATCTTTTAGATCATACAGTGGAAAACCCAGAAGCCTACAGCTAATGTGCAGCGTTTAGAAAGAACTGTCATTTACCTTTACACATGAGCTGGTTTATAAAACAGACAGTGGGCTCTGGACGACTCTCAGATCTACTTTTAATGTCTATTTATTTTAGTGTCACCTGGATGACTGTTAGTGTTTAAATCGAGAAGCATACACATATGTAGTCACACATGTATAATCTCATAGTCTGCTTACTTACTGCAGATTTTTCTGTTTCATTGGCTAAACAATAATGATAACAATAATAATGTTTTTGTCCCGTCTATGTGTGGCTTGTGAGGAAGAGCAGAACATCCTGTGACCCACTTCATAAAGATTAAACCTGTGTCAAACCTGTGAATGTGACAAAAACGAACCTGGACCAGCTTCACCTAAAGCTCCTGAAAATAAAGATTATGTCTGCCACAGCTCAGGATCTGTGTTTTATACTTTATCTTCAGAACTAGACACTTAACAGAAACAGTTAATCTATATCAGCTACTACAAGTTCTAATATTTATTGTTTATAATGGCTCTGCACTATTTATTAAATAAGAATTTATCATTAATTTAACAAATTTATGCCTTTAACTTCTGCTTAATGTTTTAAAACCACCTTAAATGAGATCAACAGGATGTCATGAGTGAAAAATAAGTGCACTGAGGCCATGCATTGTTCATTTTTAATTGAGTGCAAACAGTGACTGCACATGTGAAAGTATGGTTTAAAAATATGTTTTGTAATGTAACGTTTATTATACATTTGAGTAATGCACATGAATAAGTGCTTGTTATTCTCGAGTGTGTAAAAAGTCAGACAGAAGTGTCAGAGTCTGGTCTTCAGCAGCACTGGTCACGTTTGTCTGGATCACCTCCTACAGGAACAACACAGACCAGTCAAACACAGTGGCCCTAATAATACTAACAGCTTTATTATATTCTAAGAATGTTAGCAATATTCAACCTTTATTTCAGACACAAAGTTGGTCCTTAGCAAACAAAAATAACATTATAAAGTTAAAATACTGTGAAGTCCACTATATGTAGTTATTATGGAGACTCTTGGTGGAGTTTTCTGACTCCTCCAACCGCCTCATAAAACTAGAAAATGTCTAAGCATTCCCTCAATACAATTAATATAGATTTAAACCAGTTGTAGTAGATTTAAACTATTGTGACTATATGATCACTGTATTAAAATGTATAACTTTTTTACAATTAAGACAGCAATAATAAGATTTAAATTTGCATGTGACGGTAAAGCATCATAAACCTTTCTTTCAATTTTGTCTGATCACAAAATAGTGTGATGTTCAAAACAAATAAACTACAAACACATTTCATGTCAGTATTATAGAGGTGTCACTCTTCTAATGACAGTAATGTCCTGGCTTTACATCAACCACTTACATTTTAGAAAATGATAACCACATTTTACTGTCTTCATGAACAGTTAAAATGATGTCAGCAAATCTTTATGCACTTCCCTAGATTCTAAAATGAATCTAGAAATACTCCTTAACATAATATATAGACTTTTCTCTCACAGGTTTAACTGCTTTAGTAAAGGGCTCTATGAGTGAGCAACCGTTGGTCTGGCATACAGCTCTGACAGTGACAGGTTCCACTGTAAGTACAGCAAATCTTTGTCCAAGGAACAGGAAAAGGAAGTTGGGATTTACACTAGGTCAATTGTACACCAAACAAATAATTACTTCAGAAATTTTGAATGAAAATCAAAGTTGTTTGTAAATGTTACAAGATACAAATACAAAGACTAATACTTTTTTTGACTGAAGTGCTCTAACACGGTTTAGAGTCATGGTTTAACACGTACGTACTATAGAAACACAGGATGTGAGTTATAATACCAAATACTGTTTACCAACCATCCTGCAACCCCACTCCCAGTTTTAATTCTGACATAATCTGGGGCAGTACAAACTAAGAACTTACCTTTTGTGCCATATCCCTCTTCAGCTGGTGTCAAAATGAGACAAATAAGCAAATACTCTTGTGAACCAGCCTCTGTGTTGTTTGAGAAGTTTATTGCCAGTATAAAGATCGATGAATGGAAGTTACTGTATATACTGTATGCTTAACATCAGTGGCAAATCTGTTTACGTTTGCTTCTTTAGTATTCCTCCCACTTTCCAAAGACATACATGTGCAATCTAATGTCCCATAGTGAATCAGTGCATGAGTGAGTGGTTGTCTGCCAGTGTCAATCCTGCGATAATGGGTCATTGTCCAGAGTGTGCCCAGCCTCGGGCCCAATGCTGCTGGGTTAGGCTCCAGTTCCCGGTGAATCCCTAACACGATGAGGAAGAAAAGAGGTGAAAAGTGTGCAAAGATAAACAGTAGTAGTTGATTACTCTGTGCACAACAAAAGTGTTAAATGTTACAGTGAACTGGGAGAACAGTGCCCTACTTGACCTGGTGTTTCTATATTTTATTTTAGGATCTACATTTAAATGCACTAAGACCCATCATACTCCGTTGAGAGACAATGAGGAGGCAATCTGACGAGTGGAACTGCACTACTTCCTCAAAGCCATTTAAGAATGTGTTTTTAAACATATTTGTATTTATGTTTATTTATTATTATTGTTGTTAAGTACCTTGGTTCAATATGTGGTTGTTGGAAGGCACTATATTAATAAATATTCATTGATTGATTGAAGAACAATTAATCTGGATATTGAATTGGTTCAAAAAGTTCAGTCGTACAGGATGTGACAATTATTTTTAAAGTTCATTACAGATTAGAAATGGGTCACACCTAAAGCAATAATAATAATAATAATAATAATAATAATAATAATAATAATAATAATGTTGGATTAGATTTGTTTTGTGCTTTTCTCCCAAAGGGACTAAGGGCCTCAAAGCACCCTGAACTTTTTGAACCACTTCCACCTCCACATTAACTGTCCATTATTCTTTCACTCCACTGCCACACACATGCCAGTGAGGTTGTTTCTGTTGTAGCGAAGTGTTTATTTGACCCATTTTGGTCAGTGCAAAAATAAGAATGCTAATACTAACCACTAACTATTAGGTTACATATCCAAGATAGCTGTGTACTTCTGTGTTTGACAGTTTAGTTTAATTGGAAACTGATTACAATTTATCTTGTCGACACTGAGGACTGTGTAATGTTGTTTTAAGAAAAGCAGCTAAAGTTGCTTCTTCTAAGCATCGAACTAAAGTTATAGGCCTATTCCCTACATAGTCTGTGGAGATATATAGAGTTCATTTGTTGTATTAATACATTTAATAGTATTTTCTTGAACTGTGATATAGATGAAAAGGCATGGCTTTGGTTAAGAGCTTTATTGAAAACAGTTTGAGTACAATGATAAAACGTGAAAAATACAGCAATTAAAAGCATCACCTGTTGGCTGTTTCATTGATTTCAGAGCAGTCTCTTTAATGAATGATATAATCACAGCACCAACCTTGTGGCTTGAACTTCACAAATGAATAGAAACATTGACTAATGTAAGACGTTATTGTTTTTGAAATGGTTATATGACAGAGACATGAATCTGATCCAGCTGTGTATTTTTTTGAGCCTGACCAGAGTCTTACACGGCAGCCTCAGCTTTTGTTGATTGTTAAATTACTTTCAGGGACAAGGACTAATTTCTGTGGACGGTTGCCATGGAGACACAGTGACCTCACAGTCTGGAGGTAGAGAGGGGATTACTGCTGTTTCAGAGCGGATCAAGCTTAAAAAGGGTTTAATATGAGACCCCAGACCAGTCCGACTGCATCACTGACAGTCGATAGACGCAGTCAGAAACAAGCACCGTCAGAATTAAAGAATTATAGAATTACAGCAAATCCAAAAACAATACTTACTCACTAGACCTCTTAAAAATACACAAACAAATAATGACTATTTGACTAGAGTATTTCATACTGTCTAATTTTCTAAAAGAAGAAAGCTGCAGATTATAATTAGTAAGACCTCTTTTCCAAAGGTTGTTTACATACTGCAAAAAGTTTAGAGTCAATAATAAAAAAACACGAGCCTCTGATCTCTGATAAAGGAATAAGTCAATGCTAAAGGAGTAGTATAACTTCTGCAACTTTTAACAATGATTTGAACCACCAACAGTGGGTTGGGACCCAAAGCTGGGTCTAGGTACATTGTATTTGAGTGAATAAATAATGTGAGCAATTTGAGTCTCTTGAATAAAGCACAATGTAATATTATTATTATTATTATTATTATTATTATTATTATTATTATTATTATTATTATTATTATTATTATTATTATTATTATTATTATTATTATTATTATTAAATTATAGTAATAATTATTAAATAATAATAATAATTATTATTTCTTTGTTCTGGATACATAGAAGACCCTGGAAGTGCATTATAGGTGAAAAAAATAACAGAAAACTTCTTTCAGACCTGACTCTTGAGTGGTCTACACATCTTAAAGTAAAGTTGCTTTAGTCTTTTATTGTGGTTTATTATGTTCACATTAATGTTATTTTCACAAATTATAAAAAAACAAACTTGATCCTATTGGAGCATGTTTTACCATAATGTTGTAATTCTCTTAGCTTCTTAAAAACAGTTTACATTAGTTGCATTGTGGTGTTTTATATTTTGTAATGTCAGGCTGTGTTCAATGTAAAACAAAAAAATTCTTTGTGTGTGAACACTCATCAGAACAACTTGACAACGCATAAACTTGGGCTACTGCAAGAGTCGTAAATTAAGAGACTTCCTGCATTGCTTTCAGATGAAGAAAATTTTTGGAAAAAAAAACACTAACAAACTGTAACAAACCATAAAACTTTTAACAATCATTGTTAGTTGACTTTGAAGTGCTTTAATAAAGACTTATGGTCTCTTAAGAGAGACATTTATAAAGTTTCATTACTATCTATCTGTGTGAAGACTAGGGGTGTAAGAAAAAAATCTATTCTGTTAAATATTGTGATATTTCAATTCGCAATTCTCGTATCAATTAAAATTATATATATTTTTATTTTATATTATTTAATCAAAATCAAACATTGTATTTCTGGAAAAAAAAATTGCAAGCAATAGGTTTGTTGCTTAATTAGTTTTAAAAAGCTCTAAAATACAGTTTCAGTACTCACTATTTTAATAATTTAATAAAATGTATTTCATGAAAAGTTGCTCTTGTGAATATAGGGTTTTCCAGATTCTTCCATGAAAAATTTAAATATATCGTCTCACAAAACTGTAACAGGCTATATCAGTATATATTATATTGTGGCATGTAAATCCTAATACGTATCACAGATGCTTGCCAATACACACTCCTAATGAAGATACTCGAAAAGAAATGTGTTTACTTTGTTAGTACATTTTGAAAAAAGACTGTTGACCATGAAACATTGGTTTATTTTATGTTTAATTAAAATACACTGTGTTTAGTAAATGCAGATATGATATTTTGTATAGGTAAATGTTCAATATGTTGTTTTATTAGTGTTTGAGTGTCATCTCCCTCCTAGTAAGACAAAGTCCTGTCATCAAGTAAAGATATACCTCTTTGAGTAGTTTCTGAGTAAAAACTCAGTTCATAGGATGTTGGTGCTCAGTTTGTTATGTTTTTGGTTCTTTCTGACTTCTCTTTCCAGTTCTTCCTCAGGCGTCATCTTTTCTCAGTCTCATCAGTTTTAGTTTGTTTTGTCTTCATCATATTTGTCTTGAGTTGTTGGTTTGTAATTCTTTTAGTGAGATTATTTTTCTTCAGTTTGGACATAGCCTTACCTATTAAAAATAATTGTTTTTGCAAAATTTTGTTTATTTGCTGACAAAAGTAATCAGCTGCAATTAGGCTGTTTTTATGGTGGTCGAGACAGCTCAACACGCTGCAAATGAAGAAAGCACCAGCAAATAAAGAAAACATCTTCATCAGTTTGACAACACGCGTGCTGCAAAAGTTCACAACACATGCAAATACAAAAACGCGCTGCAAATTCAAAAACGCGCTGCAAATTCAAAAACGCGCTGCAAATCCTCACAACACATACAAATTCAAAAACGCGCTGCAAATTACACAGACCACAACAGAAATGTTTTAAGGGGACTCCTTTGAGTGACGAACAATATATTTAGGCCAACAATATCCAAACGACTAAGCAATTATACGATCATGATCTAAAAGTAAAAAAAAACCCTCACCTTTTAGGTCAGTGACAACAACACTGACAACAACGCGACAGGCGAGTAAACAATAAGCAGGTCCCATTAGGGGTTCGTCACTCAAAGGAGTCCCCTTAAAACATTTCCGTTGTGGTCTGTGTTATTTGCAACGTGTTTTTGTATTTGCATGTGTTGTGAGGATTTGCAGCACGTTTTTGAATTTGCAGCGCGTTTTTGTATTTGTATGTGTTGTGAACTTCTGCAGCGCGCGTGTTGTCAAACTGATGAAGATGTTTTCTTTATTTGCTGGTGCTTTCTTCATTTGCAGCGTGTTGAGCTGTCTCGGCCACCGTATGTTTTCTTCAAAAGCCTACAAGGAACTCATTCCATATGCCAAACTCTGATTTGACTGTGTTTAAAATGACACTGACAACCAGCACATTCTCACAGAGAAGAGAGACAGAGCCATTTTCTGACCTCTGACCCAAGAAAGAGCACCACAAGCCCTGGGGCAGTGAAAGATCACCTGCACAGAGAGCTGTCTGAGGCTGAACCAAACCAGCTGTCACCTGTGGACCACACATTCCACTGCATCATCGACAGAACAAAAGTAGCTCTATCATCAACGTCCTGTTGGTCCTCAGCTTCTGGAACCTTCTGAATCACGGCCTCTGACTCCTGGCCTGGTTGACTAGCCTGGTTCTTAAGTGAGATTTGCACAGTTTTACAGAGTTGGCATGGAAACAGAGATTTAACATTACAACTTAACTTTACATTACAACTACAGACATAACTCTTTTAGACCCCTTTCCAAATGTATAAACTATTAAATTAATCCTAAGTTCATATCCTACCTTTAGTAAGAATGGTTTATTGTTTCGATCCTTGACATACTTGTTACATTTGCATTTAATGTCTGTGTTCCCTATCAAAGGCTACACTCGATGCTGCGTAGCATACGCTATGGGAAACATTCTTTGTGTGACCGGTTGTGAAGTACGTTTGTCAAACACGCCAAGAATTGGCTTATAATACCTCGGTTGGTGACGCAGCTCATCAGCGGCAGCTGTGTGATTGTGCGCACCTGAACAGAGGGTATAAGAACACATGACGTTCAGGTTTCTTTGTCTTCAGATCGCATTGTGTGAACTGTGAGCAAACCTACTCTCTGTGCCAGTACGAAAAAAATACTAATAATACAAAGAAAAGAAAGAGGAGTGAATAATTAAATCCCTTTCTGAAGCAAACAGTACATTTAAATAAATAAATAAATAAATAAGTATCATGGCTGGGTTCATGAAGAAATGTGTTCCTCCGTGCTAGAGGCACATTGCTGACAATGATCAGCATGAATTTTGTTTTGAGTGTATGGGGGAGAGGCGGAGGAGGTGTTTGTGAGGTCCTTGCCGTGCTCAGCAGCCGGGACCGTCGGTCACCCAGTCTCGGCCAGGTCCAGCCCCTTCCAGAGAAAAGCGGGCTGCCCAGAAAGACATTGTGGCAAATCATGCCCCCCCTCATAAGGACTGGGAGTGGATTATCAAGCTGCTCAAAAGAGAACGGACCTGCGGAATATTATCTCCACCAAGAAGCAGAGGCCCTGAAATTGGAGCGCCCATGGCTGCGGGGGTGGGGCACAACAAAATCCAACCGAGTCTAAAGACTCCATGTCGACACCCTCAGGAGCCCGCTGTTTTTTCTCTCCGCCGCCACTGGCGTTTCGGGGAGCAGCCGTCTCCAGCGCAATTATAAGTGTCCGGCCGTCTCCTGCCTTGGTTCAGGACGGCGGGTGTCTTACATCCCCCCCAAAAAACCGACGTGCCAAAATTACTGCCCCTTTTGGAGAAACTGGCAGCATGGATGGTACTGCCAAATAGCTCCCCGTGGGTAACAAGGACTGTGGCCAAAGGCTACAGAATTCAGTTCGCTTATTGTCCTCCGCGTTTCAACGGCGTGGTCTCTACTTCCGTGAAACCGGAACGAGCCCATGTATTGACACAGGAACTGCAGGTTCTGCAGGACAAAGGGGCCATAGAACGTGTTCCCCCACCATCCGGGTTTTACAGCCGGTATTTTCTAGTTCCGAAAGCAGAGGTAATTCCTTTGGGCCTTCTGCACATGAGACCGTTTCAGCTGTGGTTTAGAGCCAGGGGGTTTCATCCAAGGGCCAACTCCCTGGAGCAATTAAGGGTTACGAGCCAAGGGCTTCGAACCCTATCTATGTGGTTAAAACCCCAGTTTCTGACTTTGGGTCCTACCCTAGGTCCATGTTCTCGTCGCTAACGACAGATGCATCCCTCACGGGCTGGGGCGTGGTCTTAGATGGCTGTCCAGCCCAAGGGAGATGAAGAGGCCATCTTTTCGCCTGGCACATCAATTGCCTCGAGATGAAGGCTGCATTTCTGGCCCTGAAATACTTCCTCCAGCAGCTGAGGGGCTACCATGTCCTAGTACAAGGGTGAGGGATGCCATTGCCCTGGCCTATGAGGTGCGCGGTCAAACTTCGCCCATAGGTGTAAGGGCTCATTCTACTAGAGGGGTTGCAGCTTCAACAGCTCTAGCAAAAGGTGCCCCTCTGCAGCAAGTTTGTGCTGCAGCAGGCTGGTTCTCCCCACACACATTCATTAGATTCTATAGCTTGGATGTTCATGCTACTCCGGGCTCACATGTCCTTGAGTCATCATGAGACCTCTTTTGTGTTTGTGCACACTTCACAACTCGAGGGGTCCAGACACTTGCAGTGCGGCGGCGTTGGTTTTCTCGTTCCCCATAGCGTAATGCTACGCAACATCAAGTGTAGCTTTTGATAGAGAACGTCCTGGGTTACTTGACTGTAACCCTGTTCCCTTAAAAAGAGCGAGGAACGAGATGCTGTGCTCTAATGCCGCACTGGGTGTGTCCAGGCGCTCTTCAGACAAAAGTTGACCTGAAGACGCTCCTGCGTCATGTGTTCTTATACCCTCTGTTCAGGTGCGCGCAATCACACAGCTGCCACTGATGAGCTGCGTCACCAACCGAGGTATTATAAGCCAATTCTTGGTGTGTTTGACACACGTGCTTCACAACCGGTCACACAAAGAATGTTCCCCATAGCGTATGCTACGCAGCATCTCGTTCTCGCATTTTAAGGGAACAGGGTTACAGTCAAGTAACCCGAGACGTTCTACCTGCAGGAGTGGGTGTGCGTGATTGGGTGCTACCCTTTATAATGAGGATGTTTGGTGTCGTCTCTCGCTCTGCTTCACTCCGTGTTTCCGTCTGGACTCTGCCTCCTGTTTGTGCTGCTGTCGATTCCAGGGGCAGCTTAGACGTTCAGCTCCTCTTTTATGTTTTCAATTAGTTCTTTTAGGTGATCAGTGTGGTGGTCCTGTTTTAACGGTTTGTTATTTTACTTTAAGGGTTAGGATTTGTTAGGCAGGGACAGGGGAGACAAGTCGGGTACGACGGTCCAATGGCGGGCTGGCTCGGCTTGTTACCCTCTTTTGTTCATTTTGTCCGACCCATCACCGCCTTGTTGTTCTTCTTCGATTCTTATTTTAAATAGACAGTTGGATCTTTATTGTGTATCTTTATTGTGATTGTGTATGGCTTTTTGATTTGTCCCAAATACTCTGTTTAATTAATAACTAGTTGATTTGTGTTGCCTTATACTTTGTGTGGTTTGAATGTATGTTAAAGTCTCCTTCTTTTAGCGGGGATCGTAACAACTACTATTATATATTTACAACTTCTAGGTTATGGTTATTATTTTTGCTACTTATACTTGTTTTTGGTTAATATTTGGATTCCATTTAGTTATTGGTTGAGGTCAATAAACATCATTATTACTTATAACAAATTTTTTGTGTGGTTGATTCACCTCCATATTTTGATCCCTGTCTGTCTAAGAACTTTCGCTAAACTCAGATTTAAACTTATATAAGGTTATGGTGCCCCATAGCTTTACCTTAAGCCTATCCTGTTAAGAATCTACTCTAACCTTTACCTACATCGGTCGAATATTGGAAAAGAGCTTGGACTGAACAACAACCAGAGTTGCTGTGTGACATGCTAAAAGTGTTTTGCAAATCAAGTCTTTTGTTCTAAGACTATTATCTTAGTTAACAGATTACCTGTCTTTAGTTTAGGCCTAGTCTTAATGTAGTTTTTATTTCAGCCGTAAACTTACTTGATGAGCATTTCAATAAAGTATTTTTTTCCTGTGGAAAATTTGAACGATAAATAAAAATAATAATAATGAATTTTATTTATATAGCACATTTTTAGACACTCAAAGTGCTTTACAGAGTGCATTATTCATTCACTTTAAAGTTACACACTGGAACACAAATTATTCATGTCAAGAGTGTAGTACTTGGAAAGTCAAGGAATTAATGAGATTGGACCCTTTGTCAAATGTTTAAGAATCACTGCTTTAAATTAAAATATATTTTAGACACCTTAACCTTGTCCCACACAAGTTGTACATTTAAACATTACAAAATGTGTAATACATCACCATAATCAAGTAAAGGCAAAAACGTTACTAATGGTTTCCTGGCTCTGAGACAGAAACAGGCTTTATTTCTTTAGTAGAAGCCAAGTTTCACTGTTAGTTTGGAAATCAGTTGGCCAATATGTGCTTTAAATGAAAGCTTGCGGTCAAGGAGAATACCCGGTTACTTATCAGTTGAGACCATTTCAATAGTCTTGATGGGATTTTTCCTGGTAACTCACTGGAATTAGAAAAAAACTGAAGTTTGGTTTTGTTTGTATTAAATATTTATCAATTTCAGAATCTGCAGACTAGACTGAACAAAAAACAAGGTAGATCCAGCCACTTCAACACATTGTATTCTGTCAATAAGAGAATTGGCAAACCAGAAAGCTGCCTGTTTTGAAATGCTAATCCTATTTAATATAATTAGCAACAGCCTGTGATTGACTGGTAAATCCAGAAAAAGAGCAACCCAATTTTTTTTTGCTGTCAAGAGCTTTGATAAAATCTTTCACTTGTTTCAACATCTCTGATTTAAGAGAGACAGGTGCTTTGTATTGTAATAATTTCAGACTTATGCACAAGCTGAAACAAAAATGTCACTTGACTGAGAATGCCAACCAAGGAGATGGTTGTGGAGATGCAGGCAGAAAGTTGCCGTCCACCTGTCAAACCAGTGCCATATTCTGTTGAGAAAGCAACAGGCCGAACAAACTGGTCAGGAGCATGTGTCTGTAATGCGCGGTAGGGTGGACTCAGTGGGGGCCATTGTAAAGAGGAGGATGAGGAGTTTGATGCAGGTCATCCTCTAGCCTGGCCAGCAAGACTGCTTTCTCATTGTATTACATACAGAGATATTAGCCTGGGATTAGTCTGGTTTCGAACAATTTCAAGGCATGACCATAGGGGTAACTAACGTTCGCTAAGTAAACCAATCAGAGAACCCACGGATGTTACGTAAGAAAAGCAAGCGTCCAATTCCAGTTGTCAACAAACCACAGCGTATACCAGCATGGCTATTAGGAGAGAAGGTGGTTGTAGTTTTAAATACATGTCCTTTAGGAACAGAAGCACGCGCAGCATCAAACAATTGTTCTGATGCAGTGGACATCTTGACTGTTTTGGTTGAAAAATTCTCAGACCAATTTCTCTGTGTATGCAATACAACAAGAAAGCAGTCTGAATGACCAGGATAATCCTCAACAGCAGACATCCTCTCCATGAGAGACTCTGGCAGCTCAGAGAAGCTCCCACAGTAACAGGCATCTCTCCCTGCGCTGTCGAACTGAAAGGTTCAGGAGATTGTTCCGTCCCTCTGCTATAAGACTGTATAACAACTTTTAATAAGAGTGCATTTTTATTTATTTATGTATTTTTGTATTTATTGTGTTTTTATGAATGAGTTTGAGGTGTGTGTGTTGTATGTTGCTGTACATTTGAATTTTCTCTGATGAGGATGAATAAAGTATCTATCTAATGTTCAATCCTCATGCATACACAATATATATGACAAAAAACTGTGAAAGTAAAGTAAAGATTTAATCACCAAAAGAGATTAAGGAACACATTAATAAAAAGGCAGCTGTAATTGTATCTTTTTTAATTGTTAAAGAATGGGCTAATTGCACTGTGGTGGTTTAATTATAATGCCACTGTGATTATTCAGAGAGATCTAAGCAATAAAGTTCTGCACACAAGCGAGGACTTATGAAAGAGAAGAATCCACTGCGTGTTGTTCTGTGATTGATACAAAAAATGATCCCTTTGGGAAGTGTCAAGTGCCTTTGGGAACATCCGGACTCTGACACAGACAAATTCACCAAGACACTGAGCTGTCGGAGCAGAGATCTGTGGCGTGTAACGTATCATTGTCTGTCAGTGTTACATGCAGTAGCATTTACTTTATAAAAGATTTTTTTCTTAATGTTAAACAATTCATGTCAGCTTCACTAAACATCCAGCCACACTAGAAAATTGTTTTCAGAAGTTGAGATCCAAAAAATCCATCTTGTATTGTGCCAAGTAAACTGTTTGAGTCGAACCATGGGCTCACCGGCCTCTTGTGACCAATGACGTGCAGCACAAACATGCTAGTTTTTAATTTGACAAATGCAACAAGCATCTTTTCTCCTCTTTATTGTCAACATGGCTACGTTAATGTTAAAATGTGGCACTTAAGGATTTTCTGGATGGAAAAGATAGGACTGGCTTTGGCATATCCTACATGCTCTTTTTATCAGCCGATGTCCTTGTTTCATTTACCAATTTAGTGTTTGTTAACATTACTTTTATATAAAAAAAATTACTGTTACAGCGGTTTGTTGTTTCTTTATATCTGCCACAATCTAGTTATGATATGAAATGGCTATCTGGTGGAGTCAGGTTAGTTGTTTCCTGTTTCTCAACAGAAATATTCGCGCCCCCTTTTCCCTCCAGGTTGATTTCTATTGGCTCTTCACTGCACATACACACCCGATGAGTTGAGGGAAAGTTGATAACCAGCGTCGTGTTCCAAGTTTGGATTTGTTTGGTTTATCAACTTACTCTGCAACTTTGTTTGTTTGTTCAACTTCCAGCAACAGCCCTCTGGGGTCCATTGTAAAATGTTACTTTACATTTCAATCATTACAGTAGATAAAAAAATCAATGTATACATATATATAAAGTCTGGTTTTAGTTCAATACACTACAAAACATGCATACATACATGATTTATATTTACAAAAATTTAAGTATATAAAAACTATTTTAGTTTTCTTCATAAAATTAGATTTCGGATAGCGTGTCATTATATGACAATTGTTTCTTTTCTGCAAATAATTACAGTACTATTTGATTAAATAGTCAGGCCTTTTCATTGTCAAGGTGTTTTATATATATATAATCTATACCATATATCATGGAGCTTTTTCTGATTTAAATAGAGCCATGAAAGAGTAGAATACATCTGATCTCTACTTGTTTTAATTTAGCATGGCAATGGCACCATTTTTTTGTTATTGCAATAATGCGACCCATTCTATTTCTGTTTCAAGGACCAAAACAAAACCCAATATGCACACATCGCGCAATTTACTGCAGCAGCGCAACATTATCCCACAATTCCATACTTCACAACCTCTAGTAAATTCATTCATTCATTCATTCAGACTTTCTGCAGAACCATGTTATCACAGTCGCATGACCAAATTAAAAATAATAGTGTAAAAGCAATATAATTTAATGATAATATATAATATGATAATAATCGACGCTGCACTGAAGAAAAGCCCTGTGATTTGTTAAAAGCAAAACACAGGTCACACAAAAATCCTGCCTTTTTTATATCTGCACCGGCTCAATAGTCCTGTCTATTTGTTCCATCATCTTCAACCTGAAAATCGACCTAACCCTAAGTAGATTTGGACAGGGACATCAATGAGCTTCTGTCTCTGCCTGATACTTGCGTTTTGATTGACAAAAAATGTCATTTAAACTGCTAAAACCAGAGTAATTCCATGCTCCTCTGTTGGTGTTAAATAGTAAACATGGCCAAAAAAATAGCTTATTGTGTTCTGTGCTAGCAGTTAGCCACTTATATAGCTCTTAGTTGCAGTCTTTTAAATGTGTTAAAAAAAAACCTTTATTAGCCTTTGTTAGGAAATGTAGTTTTGGTGTTGGTCTCCCTTTTTGTTATTATATATCTGCTTCAACCGCGACCACCACGGCACACAAGGAAGACTAGCCAATAGGGATAATGGGGGTAGCACTGGGCCTAGGGGATATTCTATTATTGAATGTCAAATTTTGATTGGCTGATAATTCTGTCATTAATGCCAACTGCAACTCATGTATTTGGCCTTTCAGCAAAAGACTAGCAGAGTCTGATCTGGTTGTCCCAACAAGAGGTTTATGTAGGAAATCCTAGTTTAGCTTTAGCAAAATTTATGTTTTGCTGGATTAAAAAAAAAATAAAAAAAATGTAAGCATCTCAATTATAATCCAGAAATAAATTACTAACCAAACATTTAATTTTTTGTCATTTTACATTCACTTTTTATTTTATTCTTTAGGATTAGCAGAAAAGGCTTTGCTGGTCCTGATGGCCCACCACTGCCAAAAATAGGCTTAAAAACAGGACAATTACCCAAGCAAAAATATCCTGTTTCTTTCAAGGCTTATTAACGGCAGCTCTTATTCTATTACAAACAGCCACTGTTTCTTCTGTAATGGGAACATTCAACGATTTAAAAAGCAGTGACCAGCCGCAGTAAACTCAAGGTAATGAGAAACAGAGGCATCATTAATCTCCATCACATTGCGTTTTTTTTTTTGCCGCAGCTGCAAAGATAATACTGCACCAAGACAAGCAGCTCCTCAGGCCGTCCTCTGGCACAGAGGTGTCTGTTCTTGTTTCTGATACTTTTATATGTGTGATATACCACTAGTCCATTCATATCTGCTGACACAGATGACCTATGCAGCAGATTTCTATGAAAGTCCTTGGATGTTCCTTCCAACCTGCCTATGAAGAAACACATATAATGAAAAGAGAGTCCGGCACTCAAAAAGCATTAACACCATCAATACAACACTTAAACGTTCCTTTAGTGACAGTAACTAGATAAGCCAATGTTCAGGCATCATGCGGAGGGATAAGAATGTCTTTTGGGTCTGTAAACATTTTAAATGCTGTCAACCTATGAAAGAACAGTAGTCACAGTAGGCACAGAAAATGATTAAAGACCTCTATCACATTCTGCACTCAAAATATGAAATACTACCTTCAAGAAGGCGCTATAGAGCCATACCATACAAAAGCACAAACATCAGTTCCTGAAAGTAAATTGCATCTGTTCAACCGGGAATGCTACATTTTAGGTACTTTTTTCTACATTTTTTACTCTTTAATGCTGCTTTTATTTACATATTTAAATTATTAAAGTTGCAATGCTGTATTTGCACTTAACAGTTCTGACAGGGTTTTACAAAACCAATGAACTGAATGGTAGCACCGGTAGGTTTTGTCTGTTATTAAAATAATATAAGTTTGTATATATTTTGTGATAAAGCTCTGTGTTAGCTTGGCTTTCAAGAGGCACCAACATTCTTTCTGAATATATTTGGGTCTGGAACCCATCCATTGATAATAATTTCTCCTCAGGGACAAAGATATCAACCCAATCATAGTAGTATCTGAACGGGGTGGGCTTTAGAGCCAGAGCTCCAAAATTCTAAACAAATATGGCTGACGCTTGCTATTGGAAACTTTAAAGCCTCTATATAGTCCAAAAATGTTAATTTGGTCTTCCATGAACGTTAACTAATAAATCAAATGTTCAGGACCAAATTAAGTCTTTAAAATCTCAGCCAAAGATTGGTCAAAGCCTTCCTTGATGTAAGCAATAGCAACAAGTGGATGAAGCTAGGAAGCTCTAGGGTGTAGAGTAGGGTTGGGCAATATGATGATAATACTGTATACCGCTAAAAATACCCACAATCCCACTCAATAAACCACAATATCTTTTCATTAATTCATTCATTTTCTACTGCTTTGTCCAGTTAAGGCTCACTGACCACTGACTAACTGGACAGTTAGTCACAGGGCTGACATATAGAGATAGACACAGACTGACAACCATTCTCTCTCACATTCATTCACTAGCGACACTTTAGAGTTGCCAATTAACCTATACATGTGTTTGGACGATGAGAGGAAGCCATGCATGTCATGCAGACTCCTCAATTAAAGACCGGAGTCGGTCGAGAATGTTTAAGTCGGCCGGGTTTTGAACTCACAACCTTCTTGCTGTGAGGCAGGAACACCACCACATGCACTCATCTGCTGCTGAAGGCATTTCTTCAGCAGCAGTCTGAGCCTGAAAAATACTATAAACCTCATAACAAAGTTTATGAGAAGAATATAGCAGAGATTTATCAAATAATTTTCTTGTTAAACTTCAATTATACTCATTAAGACAGCAAGTGTCACCTGACTGCACCTCATTAGAGGATGTAGTCAGACAGGGGCAGAGTGGGGTACTGAAATCCAACGGGAGTTTTCTCACAGTAGTGGGACTGTTAGCCTGGCCCCTGGACTCAGTAGGGTGGGCACAAGCAGCACAGAAAAGTCCAGAATCCACAGACTACACTACATGGGATTACATGACAAAGAACTGATAAATGCGGGTAATGTTTGTCTGGGGCACACACGGTGTGGGGGAGGGGGGACTAATTAAATTTAAAATAAAATATAACTTGAGCAGTTTCAGCAAACTACGTTGTGTGTAGCATGTTAGAAGGATGTGGGTCTATATGAGTTCGTCAAAATAAGATAAAATCTAGTTTAGTGAATATTTTAAGTATTTATTTTACAGCTAGTCCAGCCTTGGTCTGGTAAGTATGATATTTTACCAGCGTAGGCTCTACTTCACCACTGGGTCACATTTAGTTAAAGCCCTAGAAATGGGCTGGCAACTATGGCATTGGGCCCCCTACATTGGAGGCAAGCAGCTTTTGCTTCTTTACAGGCCTTTGTATGAAATATTCATAGTTAAGGGCAGTTGCTCCTCTTTTGAAGTCAGGACTTGTGAGAAATATTTGTAATCACACTCTGAACCAAGTTTACTCATCCCTAGAACAATAGTAGAAGCAGAAAACTATGCTGCAAAAAGAAGTAAAACACGCTTTAATCTGGGGACCATCATTTAAAAACATGGTTTATATTTACAGATATGCTGAATGTGTATGAGCTCTGTTTCTGATGGAAGCTACTTTTCACTCGTCCACAAGAAAGAGACTGAAGTGCTTAGACAACACACACAGACCTAAAACTGCAGGAGAGCTTTTACCTCTGACCTGATCCTGAAGTAGAGACCTTTTAATGTAGGCTTCAGTTTTTGTAGGCTGCTGCTGGCTAAAGGCTGATTTATACTTCTGCGTCGAGTGTATGCCGTAGACGCCGTCGTGAGCATTTATACCTCTGCGTATGTCTGTTTTGCTCTGCAGTACTCCGCCGAAACGTTAGTTGACGCGAGCGGGTTCCACTGTGTTTGAAACGACATTTCAGTCACCCCACGGATTTGTGCCATGGCAAAACAACATTGTGTGTCGTGGTCAACTTGGCGTGTAAATTCTATTGGTGTAAAATATTATGCACAAATAAATGACATGAGTAATAGTTTTTTTTTTTTTAAGTTTGTACTATACATACAAATGGTCGAACTATGTATAAGATAATGCACCATGTAAAGGTCCAATGGTCTATAATTGTTTACATTAAATGGATACAAAAGAGCAAACTATACAAATAAATTAACTGTAAAACCTATATTTACTGTAACTGGAACCATAAAATATGCATACAGCAGGAACCAACATAATTGGTTCAAACTATATACACAAATTGTTTGACGAAAAAAACAGGTGCAATGGTCTTGAATTGTAAATTAAAAATAGATGCAAAAGAGCAAACATAGACACATGTGCAACTATATGTTAATGTTTATTTGCAATAACCTTCACACATTTTTGGAAACAGCAGTATTTCTTTTAAATAAAAAGTGTAAACTACATACAAATATGGGCATGCAATGTATTAATGTGCAATGATCTACAATTATTATCAAAAGTAGATGTAAAAGAGAAACTTTTTGATGAATGATGCAAACTACCGTATAACCTGCATAAATTAGTGTGAACAGACTATAAATAAAAAAGCTAAAGTGCAAACTTTATAAAAAAAAGAAAAACTAAAAAAAGCAAAAGTGCATTGCCTGCGCTCTGTGGTCCTCCGGCACCCTCCGCAGCACATCTGCAGCAGTTTGTCCAAACCGATCGCTCATATCATTGCCGTGACACAGTGTCTGTTGCAGCTTCACCCGCCGTTCCTCCAACTGAGCCTCCAACCGAGCAACCTGCACTTGGACCCAGTCATCTTTTTCTTTTCTCTTCCTTTTTTGTGCCATTCTTGGACTGGGGGACAGAAGAGATGGCTGTGGGGACAGAAGAGATGGCTGGTGATGGGGACTCTACCACTTGGTAATTGGTCATAATCGCTGTTGGCCTGCCGGTACCTATCAGCTGCCTCAGGAGTCCAACGAGCCAACCGGGCTCGGTAGGTCTCCTTCTTCAGCTTGACGGCATCCTTTACTTCCAGTGTCCACCATCGGGTTCGGGGGTTGCCGCCACGACAGGCACCGGAGACTTTACAGACACAGCTTCGAGTGGCCACATAGACAATGGAAGCGGAGAACATGGTCCACTCGGACTCAATGTCTCCAACCTCACTCGGGATCTGGTCGAAGCTCTGCCGGAGGTGGGAGTTAAAGATCTTTCTGACAGGGGGAAAACGTTCCCAACAGACCCTCACAGTACGTCTGGGCCTGCCGAGTCTGTCCAGCTTTCTCCCCTGCCATCAGATGCTATTATTATGCTTGAACATGCTGTTTGTTATGGACAAACTGTGACTAGCACAGAAGTCCAATAACAGAACTCCGCTCGGGTTCAGATCCGGGGGGCCATTCCTCCCAATCACGCCCCTCCAGGTGTCACTGTCCACATGAGCATTGAAGTCCCCCAGTAGAACGACAGAGTCCCCGGTCGGAGCACTTTCCAGCACCCCTTCCAGAAACTCCAAGAAGGCTAGGTACTCTGCACTGCCATTTGGCCCGTAGACACAAACAACAGTGAGAGACCTATCCCCGACCCGAAGGCGCAGGGAAGCGACCCTCTCGTTCACCGGGGTGAACTCCAACACATTGCGGCTGAGCTGGGGGGCTATGAGCAAGCCCACACCATCCAGAGTAGTGGAGAGTCCAGCCTCTCTCTCTCTCTCTCTCTCTCTCTCTCTCTCTCTCTCTCTCTCTCTCTCTCTCTCTCTCTCTCTCTCTCTCTCTCTCTCTCTCTCTCTCTCTCTCTCTCTCTCTCTCTCTCTCTCTCTCTCTCTCTCTCTCTCTCTCGAGGATTTGGGTTCCAGAGCACAAGCTCAGGCTCCTTCCCCGCCAGCTTGGTGACATTCCATGTCCCTAGCACCAGATTCTGTGTCCGGGGATTGGGTCGTTGAGGCCTGCGCCTTTGACTGCCATTCAATCCACTTTGGACGTAAAGTTATCTTATTTTATCTTATATAGCTTACAGAGACTTGAGTCCTGGATTAGGACTCAATTAGAGTCACGGATCTAAGTTTGTGGATCTATGAATTAACCAGCTCACAAACCTTGACTTAGACTAGCTTGTTGATGATTTGGACCATGTATCCTCAAACACAAGAACTTGTGACTTGTCTTGGACAAAAGACACAAGAAGTAAAGCAAACATTAAGATTGCCAATTTCATACAGAAGCTAAAACTTGCACAGTACATCAAGAGCAAGGATCACCACTCCATGTATCTACAGCTTACCTAAAATAAACAAATAAGCAATTCCACTACAACACATAGTAAGCAGCACAGATTCAGCCACTTTCAATGTAGCCAAACACTTGGCCTCCATCTTGGCTCCATTGGTGGGCCACTCACAACACCACATCATCAACTTTAAAAATACAATCAAACATCTACAACTCAGATGAGACTTTTGTCTCCTTTGATGTCACATCCCTAGTTACCTGCATACCCGCCAATGAAGCACTTGTCATTGTAAGGAAGAGACTTCTACAGGACACATCTCTACAGGACTGGACCACATTTGCAGTTTTTGTGAGGTATGTTTAAATGCTAATTTCCCGGTCAGAGGTAACTTCTACAGATAAAAACACAGCTGTGCCATGGGATCACCTGTCTCCCCTGATTGTGGCTAACCTGTACATGGAGGAAGTAGAGAACAAAGCTCTGGTCTCATTCCAAGGTGCAGTGCCCAGTCACTGCACCTTGGAATGACAGATATGTTAATGACACATGGGTCAAGATCAGAGACCAGGAAGTAGAAGCCTTCACAGAACACATCAACGCAGTGGCCAAGAACATCAAGTTCACCCATGAAGATGCCATAGACAACCGCCTGGCTTTCTTAAACTTTGCAATGGTTATTTGTGAGGACAGGACTCTCCAAGTAAAAGTTTATAGGAAGTCAACACACACAGATCAATATTTGCTGTTTGATTCCCACCACCCACTGCAGCACAAGCTGGGAGTCATCAGGACTCTTCAGCACAGAGCACAAGAGGTGCCCACAACCTCAGAAGGTAAACTTAAGGAAGAACAGCACATCTGTAAAGCCCCAAGAGACTGTGGATACCCCAAATAAACTTTCAACAAAACCAACGGGCACAGAAACCAAACAGACAGGAACCAGAGACAAAAGGCAAGGGTGTAGTTATCCCTTAGGTGTCAGGTTTATTGGAAAAAACTAAAAAGGATCTTCTACAAACACAACATTCCACTTTAAACCAGGGACTACTCTGCGTCAAAAACTGGTCCATCCTAAAGACAAGATCCTCACAAACAGAGTAATGTGGTGTATGCAGTTCAGCAAAAAGTGCAGTGACAGTTATGTTGGAGAAACAAAACAACAGCTTCACAAGAGGATGTATCAGCACAGAAGAGCCAATCCTGGAGGACCTGAGTCTGCAGTTCACCTCCACCTCAAAGAGAAAGGACATTCCTTTGAGGACAGCAATGTCCGGATTTTGGCCAAAGAGGCCAGATGGTTTGAGAGAGGGGTGAAGGAAGCCATTTTGTTAAAATGGAAAAGCCCTCTCTGAACAGAGAAGCCTCAGATTCATGTTCACTAGTATTTACAACAGTGTTCTGAAACCTAAATCAAAATCACTCTAGAACAACAACATGTGAATATGACAGTGTCACTAACTAAGGGGCAGCAGTAGCTCAGTGGGTAGAGCGGCTGTCCTTCAACCAGCGGGTGGGCGGTTCGATCCCTTCTCGATACATCCCAAAACATCACTGTCGTTGTGTCCTTGGGCAAGACACTTAACCCATCTTGCCTCCAGTGGTCAGCTGTAACACTGGTAAAGTTCTTTGAGTGCCTACTAGGTGGAAAAGGGCTATATAAATACCTAAATAAATAAAATGACTCTTCTGAGCCTTTAACAACTCTCTTACCAGTTGAACTTCAAAAAAAAAAAATCAAAAATCAAACTGATGTCATAAAGATTTAAATGAAGATCAAACCTCACATTAAACTTTAATAAACGCTACCCAAGTGTCCCAATCGTTTGACACTACTGCCCTAACATGTTCAAATAAATTTTAAATGTTTCCCTTCTTTTCTCCAAGTTTACTTTGTAAAATGAAGACAATGATGCCCAGGTCAGTACAACAACATTGGAAAAACACAATGCATTGGTTTCTTCAAACCTTCAATTTCTGATGATATATTACTAGTATTTCATCTATTATTCCACACTGAGGCTCATGGTTTATCAGCACTGCTCGAAAAAATAGTAGGTTGTCAAACGGTTTTGATGACATGCCAAAGTTCTGTCAGCGTGTATGTTTTAGTCCAAAGATATTGTTCAAGTTAAATTACCCCAAGTAATGTTGTTAAATGTTGTCTAAATTTTCAGATTCAATTTCTAGGAGTTCAAGAACAAGGTGATTTCTGATGCTTTCTGATAGTGTACCTTGTACCAAATTACTAAAACTAGTTGTTCTGACAGACAGCCATGTTTTGAACAGCTATTATGTGTCCAGATCTGCTGGATGATTCACCTTTGTGATGCTGACGATCTCTGTTGTCATGAACAGAAGGGGAGGGGGTGGCCTCGGGTAAACCCTTCCCGTCAAAGCCCACTCCTGAAGCCTTATCTCTCCAGGCTCTCTCCCATTTAAGAACACTTTGAGGAAGAGGCGGTTTGGAAATGGCTTGGGCTTTGATGCGAAGCTCTGTGGATTTGTGTCAAATTGGTGTGTGGTGGCGCTGGTCTCTGCAGGCCCACGATTTCTCTCATCCTCTGCACTAATGAGCAACATGCGCCTCATTCTCAGAGCTACATTCAGCTGGAAACAGCCTCACAGGAGAAAGCAGGAGCAGACTCTCAGGGAACAGATATAACAAGGTTCAAACCAGGCTGCCAAGTTGAGAAAATGTAAGGATCTATTTTGATATAGCACAATAACAAGGTGATGAAGATGGCAGACAACAATTTTACATTACTCAAATGTAAAATTCATGTGCTTTCCTTTAAATACATACGTCTCCCCTACAAGAATTATTACCCATGCGAGATCGACAAAACATATCACTCCTGTCCTTTTTCAACTCCGCTGGATTCCAACACTATGCACAGAGAATTCAGTACAAACTCCTTTTGCTCACATTTAAGGCACTCCACAAGTGAAGCCACATTTAAGTGATTTACATTTCAGTTTGAGGCTCAGTAAATGAGAGATACATGAAAATAACTATCACTGTTGTTTTATTAAGAAGCAAATGTTTCATCAGATTTTGAATTATAAATGCATGCAAATTTTTTAACACTAAAATTTTTAATGCTGAAAAAAACTGTGAATTGATTGTCTCTGAATTTAAGTATATAAAGTTTCAGTATCATTAAATTTTTCAATAATTACAATTTACATGGCGGCAATGTAGCTGAACTATGGTGGCCAGCACTAGCACTTTGGCAAGCAAATTACTCATTAGTAATTAGAGTGAATTAAAGTTAGTTACATGCATTTATGTAATTTTCAATTACTTTTACAGAAGGAAGTTATAACCATACTATTGCTGATTTTAGTTAAGCTATCAGTAACAGTGTTGCCAGTCTTGCATTGACAATAGTCACTACAGGCACATTTATGCTCCCATTATGTACACAAATAGATTCCTTCATTGCAATCCTCTTTTACATTTTGTCTATTAAATTTAAAAATGCGGGAGTCCTGCTCTCTTCAAGTTTAGGTTTGCTAGCTAGCTACTGCAGTAATGTCAATAAAGATAGTCTGTGCTCACAGCCTCTCATGTGTCAGATAAACACTCCCGCTCTAGAGTCAAGAGAAGTAAGAACATTTGTCAGATTAGAAGTATAATACATCCGGATCCACTCATATAAATTTTAGCAAGTTCTGAACGTTTATTAGCCTTTGCTTTAAAAATTAGCCTATATAAGCTTCATGCTTAAACTACTTTAGCATTCAGAAACAGTCCCATTCTGTCCTGTGATGCCTCCACTGACTTCGAACATTGCTGAGGCATTGTATTGAGCAGTGGCTTATACTGGTGCAGCTCAGACCTGCTGGGCTCCACAATGCCTCTCCATCATTTGGGCTACTGTAGCTAAACGGTTAGCATCCGTAGCATAGTCCAAGTCTTTTTTGTGAAAAAGAAGTGACGAATAATCTTTAATAATGCATTATTATTTTATTTTTATTTTTTAGGAACTGTTGCATCACATATTCTGAATCCAATGATTGTAAAATGTGCATGTACACATTGAAGCTTCAGTATTTGAGAGAGGCACCTTTTTACAACCCAGAAGACTACAGCAAACATGCTTTGGAAAGAACATTTACCTCTACACTTAAACTAGTTTATAAAATAGACAGTGAGCTTTGGACACAGATGAAGCTTCAGACACCTCTTACTGTTGGCTTTGCAATTTTTATAACTTTATTTAACAATCTAATTTTATAAAAACTTACTCTCACTAAATAAATGCTGACGGTAGTATCAAACAGGTCTTAAACACATTAAATTTGTTTTTTCAAAACTTTATCTATTTCTGGTGTTTATCAACACAACCTAACTTTGCCTTTAACTTCTGCTGGGAGTGTTTTAAAATGGCCTTAAATAAGAACAACAGAATGTCATGAGTTAAAAATAAGTGCACCAATGCCAGGCATTGTTCATTTATAATTGAGTGCAAACAGTGACTGCACATGTGAAAAGTATGGATTAAAATTATATTTTGTTATGTATAGTTAGAATATCTTTTAAATAATGCACATGAATAAGTGCTTGTTATTCTCTGGTGTGTAAAAAGTCAGATGACAGTGCACTGGTCAGGTTTGTCTGGATCACCTCCTATAGGAACACACAGAAAGGTCAAATACAATGGCCTCAATAATACTGACAGGTTTATTATATTGTAAGAATGTTAACGTAAGTGTATCCTGAGTTGGTCACTTTGAGATAAAATTCAGTGACTTTTTTGTCTTTAACGGGTGATCAAATCATTTGTCTCTGATGTTCAGACAACTGGTATTAAAATGAAGTGTAACTTCTTACGGTTTCTAAATGTTTTCACTGTGGTCGTAAAATGAGTGCTAAGCTACTATTATCCTGATTTGGATTCTTCTATTAGTCTGTGTCGGACACCCACCGTCCCACCGGGATTTTTTTTTTGGCTTGCTTTATTTACATATCTGGTGCCTCATTTCCGTCCTTCTAAATAATATCTCATGACTTAGCCAAAAACAAAACACTGAAATTATGTTAACTTGTTTACAGCCCCCTCTTCCGGATGTTTTTTGATATACTCCTTTTAGTAATGTTGATGTTGAACAAATTTCTGTCTTATCTTAGAGTTTAACTTAAAACATTGTATTAGATCATCTATTATATTATAATGGCAATGAGATGGCCGGAATAGGCTGGGAAATTCTTCTTCTGTAGCCAAGGTAGGAGCCGCTATGCGGGGCAAATGAAGTTTTCGCCAGGCCGATGTTTTCATCTGCTGCTCCTGGTCTTTCCTGGCCAGAGCTTGTGCCTCCCTCCTTGCTGCTTGGTCCTCTGCCTCCTCAAAGGCCTCGGTCATCTTCTGAGCTGTCAGGACCCTAGCCTTGGAGATGTTCCTCCTGACCTTGCTAGTGGTTCGTGCAAAGTTTACTTCAGCCAGGAGGTGGGCCAGGATGATGCTACCAGTGAATGAGTGTGTATTGGGTTGGGGGGAATGACAGATAGGACAGGGGGAGGTGAGGATGGGGAGGGGTATTATCAGGCCTGGCGTCAGAAGATGCTGGTGGGGTTGGCGAAGGCAAAGTGCATCCTCAATAAGGCCTGGACAGCATGACCCTAAACCAGTCAATGGCCTTCGGGTCCAAAGGGTAAAGGCCACACCTCATTAACCCAGCCACCACAACCCCCCACAACAACCAACAGATCCCTGCTATACCAGAGAAATATACTTTCAAGAGTCCAAAGAAACTGTCATCCAGAGGCTGCAGAATCTGAGAGGTATGTGCCATAGGCACAGAAGAATGACCCTTTCCCTCTGTGCCCCCTGGACTAGCACTGGCCTATAGGTGGGATTGGTGGCTATCCATCACCAGCAGCAGTGGCCGCCCCTGGTGGTGTATAGGATGAAATGCCCAATGAACCACTTCAGGAACAGGTCATCATCTATATACCCCGCCTGCAACTTCCCATAGAGGGCGTTGTTGTAGGGTTCCCCAGGACTTCCTCCCCAGCCACGTTGAAGCAGGCTAGGACTGTGATGTGGTTCCTGGTGCCCTGGGCCTGCATGTAGGCATGTTTTGTCCCCCAGGGCACAACAACCTTTCTCTTTGTAGTGTCCAGCTGATACCCTGTCTCATCACAGTTGTAAATATGTCGGGGCACAAAGCCCTCCCGATAATGGCTGGGGTCCGGATGGTAAGCTCATGGTGGTGGCTCTCCCTGAAGTTAATCCACAATGTCTGGCTTTACAGAGCCAGGGCGTGAGCCTGAGGCTTTGTCAGAGAAAACCTGTGAATACAAACAGTACACTGCCAAACAATTCTCATCTTCAGGGGTCTCTCTTTTCTTGAGCTGTCTAATATCTGCTGGTTTACAAATAAGGAGAAAATAAACACCGTTAAAGAGAGATGTTTTAAAAATATATAAAAAAACTATCTTGAAAATTATTTTAGCTCATGCAAAACTTAAACAGGTTACCTTTTTAACAAAGTTTTTACAGTCATTTTCTTTATTTGTACTCTAGAAATTCCTGCGAAGAAAATCAGGAATCAGGAAGGTTTTATTGACAATGTCAGTGAATAAAATTCACAATCTAGGAACTTGCTTCGGTGATAACGGTGCAACATATTACATTTATACATAGATAGACACACAAAGATTGCAAACCACACCAATGTAGCCATTTTTCCAGGCGCAAAGATCTTTAGGAAAATGAAATAATAGTTGCGTTACAACATATGTAACATAGACAGATATCAGACAGCAACAGGATAACAGCACAGGAATACAGGGGGGGGGGGGGGGGCTTGAGGTGTTTGGCGAAACTGTTTGTGAGAGCCCCATGGCCTTGTACTTAATGGAATACGGAGAGTACCACGATGATAAGACCCAGCTGTTGACTTCTAACTACAAGAAGGGACTTGGGCAGAGGTAAAGGAGACAAAAATTTTAATTTATCCATTGGATCTTTGGCCATTTATCTGGATCGTAGTCAATCAGGTTTGTGTATCCCACGTCTAAAAACAACTATTTGGGGTTTAAAACTTTTGTAATCCCGTCTATTCACACGTGATTCTCTCGACCAATCGCGTGCCTGGCAGTGCTATACAAGCCCTGTTCGCTTCCTCCTTGACAGAGTTGGGAGTGAGGCGCAACACGACGACTGCACAGGTAACGTGAATTGTTTGTTCCTGATTTATTTTATGGCTTTTGCGTACTAACACTCAGCTACATGTGTAACCTTGTAGGAGCCTTTTCCATCGTTGATAAAGTCGAGTTTAAGCCATTGAGGCTGATTCAAACCGGGGATTTGGTGAGTGTGTGTATGTTTCGATTTGTTTTGTAGCATTAGCATATCAATTCACCCGTGTACCTGCCGGCGTCGAGGTTGGCTAAAACCTTTCCTGTTTGTATTTGTGCCAACTGAGTTTATCTTAAATGTGTACACTGATATCTCTAAAGACCGCTAGCTAGTGATAAAATGTGAGCATGGTTTTGCTATTTGTCTAGCAGGCCAGGTGTGCCCGGTTGGATAAATCAACCACTGATGGCGAGCTATAAGAACCACAAAGAACCTGAACAACAAAGAACATGAACATCCACTCTGCTCAACTGCCTTCCATGGTCTGGTAGGAGGCTGTTGTAGCCAGTCAAATCCCAACTTTCTTTTGTCGAATTCACAAACATTCAAACCGTTTCATATGGACATTAAAATTTGTGGACTATTTTATTCACGTACAGACAATTCAATGGACATTGCTTTGAGGATGTAATTTACTGTGAATTGTGGATTGGTCTATTGCTGCTGTTGGTTGGGGTTGGATAAAACTGTGTAAATGTCTGAATGCAAGTCATTTTAGTTATTTGAGCTCATTATCCTGTTTCTAATTATCCTGTTTAGTCTGCAGATTGTAAATAGTAACTCTTGGGTATATGTTATTTATCTTTTGTATCACTTACTTACAATACCACCAACAAACCAAATCTCTGTCTCAGTTTCCTTAATTACATACACCAGCTCCAGCAGTCAAACCTGATCTTCTGATTCTACACTTCTAGCGTAACAATAACCACTCTTAGAAACCGCATTTAGATATCGCTAAGAGGTGCTACATCTGGTTCTTAGCGTCAAGTCCGTGCGTCCATTTCGTGGAGTAACCTTGATGTTTCATCCAGTTTCGTGGTCACACCCGCAATACTGCGTAGCAGCTCGCAGGTCTTATCTTTAATCTTATCCACTCTTTTCTCAATATTCCCAGTCCGGGCTGAGATGACACGAATCAGCTCGAACTGTGCATCACCCTACTGTAATCCCTTCAGCTTGTCACTCACGTCACAGAAGCACTGTTTAATTTCAGCAGACAGCGGCTGGGTAGCTTTTAAGGCAGCGGTCTTACAAATTTTGCGATAGTTTTAGGCAGTCCCCAGGCTAATTAGCAGGAACCCCACTATCATAAATTCCAAAAAGATATACATCCTCAACGTCCTCAATGAACAGAGCTTCTAAACACAAAACTTGCCAGTTTTTCCAGGCGTCCCATGTGCAGATGAGGTCCCGCCAGGGCAAATGTGTTCTCCCGGTGTACCCTTCTTATGGGAAAAAAGTTTGTCAATTAAGCACAGAGACCAGTTAATTAGATTCATTTCCAGTTTCTTAGTAGTCCAGCAAGCAGCAGAGTCAAAGAAATAAAGGTTTATGACGAGACGACACAATACAGAAGCACACACTAAAGCAGGAGCAGGAGGAGCAGTATGAAACGTCCGCCTTGTCCGAGACCAGGAAGAAGAAATCATTCTCACACATCTCAAACCTACCTTCATCTGTCTCAGTTTGTTCTTTCCTTTTCTCTTACTCTTCTTTTCCTACTTTAAATAACTTTTTTTACTCTCTCTTTGTAGAAGCGACTCCTTTATTTCCTTTGTCGCTTGGAGAGGCCGGGGACGGGCCCTGTATATTGCGTGACGCGCTGCGGCCTAAACAGATTCACACCGAGTCCCAGAATGGATGCTTGTACCGTTTGTTTAAGTAACTGCTAAGTGTACACATGTACACAGTTATAAAATGCTTCGGATGGTGAATGTTAGCAAACTCTTGCGGTCAACAAATATTACGGCTTCCCCTCTCTCCTCCCATACCTGTGTGACAGTGAGTGCCACAAAGTTGGTCCATAGCAAACAACAAAAACGTTATAAAGTTAAAATACTGTGTAGTCCATTATATGTAGTTAATAGGAAGACTCTTGATGGAGTTTTTTGACTCCTCCAACCGTCTCATATATTTAGAAATTGTCTAAGCCAGGGGTGCTCACACATTTTCAGCATGCGAGCCACTTATAACCAAGTCAAAATGATCTACCCACTACAAAACATATATTAATTTACAATTATAATGAGGATTCTTTATATGTACAATGTATGTTGATGTACCTTGCATAACCTTATGAGCCAATATTGCATACATAACATAATAACTATGTACATTTATTGTCATTACCTGAGTTTACTGACAGTAGCTGCTGACAGATGAGGCAAACGCACTTCGAAAATGAAGTCCTGCTACCATTATGTATGAAAGCGTTAAGTTTTTGTCTTCTTACTTGGTCCAGCTCCCCAACTCATTTTTATACCCTTTCTTAAGTTTAAGAGAAAAAAAACAAGGTTTAAAAATTAGAGGTAACTTGCTAAAGCTTGTTAGTTTTGCTGCACTTAGTTAAGAGAAAATAACCGAGGTCTAAAAATTGGAGGGTAAATCGTTAAGCGTATTACTGCACTGTGCAATATTGGCTCATGCGGTTATGCAAGTGTAACGGCTACAAGCTTTTTGTCAAGCCGTATAAGAAAGACAGGACACAGTGTGGAGTTGATCAACTTTACTCCTGTGACAGATATAAAAATACTTAGTATGTCTCCACATACAGCAGGCACACTAGCTTCCCTAGCTCCTCTAGTTCTTAAGATAAGCTGTTAATAAAGAGGCAAAAACATACAATTTGAATTTTACTCACCAAAAAAGGTTGAGCCGTGCTTCTTGGCCAGTCTTTCAATGAATGGCACATAATACTACACTTGCCCCTCTCTTAATTATGCATAATTCTAAAGTTAAGCTGAGGACAAACGAAAGAAATTTTCAAAGATTCACTCACCCCAGAGTTGTCACGTAACAATAACTTACCTCTAGAGACCAGAGCTGTCTTTTGTACCAGGCTGTAAAAAGTTTTTTTACACTTTAAATTTCTCGTTATACTTCTGCTTTTGGAACCTGCCCTCTGGTGAACGGAGGTATATTACAAAAGGGCCTTTTAAGGGGTTCCATAAAAGAGGCCTGTTTGGATCGCATGCCTCTGGATTTGGACTTCTTAGAGTTTGATCAAGGACCAACAGCCTGACAACGAATGATAGTATCCTCAGACCACTTTTGTCACCTACTTGAGCTTAACTTGTCTGCAACATATATAGCCAAACTCTTGGGGAGTTTCAGAAGTACACTGTACAGACGAGGTTATGAGCGGGATCTCTCAGTAAGGACACTGTGCAGCACCATGGCTGATGAAGAGTTGGACCATTGCGTAAGGGATGCAATACGATCGCATCAGTGCATCCATGTACTGTGTTGACACCTGTGGTGTCATATGCCGTACACTCAATTTGGGGTGCAATCGATGTACCTACTCTGTTCCAGAACCCCACTCCTTGATGCTCATTGATACAAACCATAAATTGATTCGGTATGTTTTTCTTGCTGGTAAAATCAGATTTTCCTTGTAAAATGTAAAATTGGTAGTGCAATGTTTTTATTTATGCTTTGAATTATTAATTGTTGCAAAGTATTTTTTTAGTGCTCAAGACCACATTATCTGCAGCACGATAATGTACATGGCTGCATCCTCCAACAAGCTGGCATCCACTGCCTTGTCTTTCTTCCAAGAATTGGTTCAGAGGTTTTCCACAACAGTAAATGTGCATATTGCAAAACTGTTCTAAATAGTGCACAAAAACATGGAAAACGTATGTATTCACAATCACAACTTGCACTTATTGATAACCTTGTGCCACATATCCTACTGATATACATGCAGTGATTGGAATTGTCTTTGTGTTTGTCTGTTTGTGTTTGTCTCACACAACTCACTGTAGTTGCCAACATGCTTGAAAAGGTAGAACACCACATGGGTGTGGTCAGTGGCTTATTTAGGTGTAAATTATTGTCAAATAACTCTTGAAAATTTAAATATGGAACTATGAAATATTTGAAACCTGTAGACTCAGGTCAGTTGGTGTTGCTACAGAAAACATAAATTGATTAAAATAAATAACTATAACAACAAACACCTAGAAATGGTCCTAATGTTTTTTAAATTAAACATGGAAGTGTAACAGCCCACCTCTGGTAATGAACAACTGGAGATAGCCCAAAATAAGACATTTAATGTAAGCTGTCATCATCATCATCATCATCTGCTTGTGACCAGGTTGAAAAAGAACCTGCTCTGAATACAAAGACAGAAGATATATAATTTACTTTAGGTTCCAAATTGGTGTGTGACTTGAAGGTGCTAGGATAAAATGAGTGACTTTGTGGAAATACCACCAGACTGTCAGAGTTGCTGATATTGTTAGAGATTTTAAGCTTGACTCGTGTTTGATGGATCGACTCAGGAAGGATAGGTCTGAGATAGGTAATACTGATGAATTTGGGGCTCTTTTTGTAGAGTGCTAGGTTTTTGTTTTGTTTTTTTTGTAAAATTTTGAAGTTATTCAATCAAGAGAAGTAAACCAGTGGTTGTGGGGGCAGTTGAGATCATATTGAAGAGGTAATTTATTTAAGGGAGAATCTTCATTTAATATCATACAGTTCATAAAAAATACCTAACTACCTAATTCTAATTCAAACCAAAACCCTAAGACATCCTCAATTAATTTAATAAATAAAATATTAGACGTTAGTACAGTATTAATACACAAATACATACAAATATACAAAAGCTTTACTTAATTTACTTTAACTTTTTTAAATATGTAAAAATGTTGACTCTCTTATAGCACTGTCTCAATCCAGATCTATGGAACTTTACATGTTACACTAAAACTTGGATATGTGTTGCACAACATAATATTACAGTGGTTTAAATGCAGTTCAAATAGGGACTGGTACAAGATTAGAAGAGCTTCAATGGGTAGAATAGTAATTTATTTTCAATATTTTGTTGTAAAGTAAGTAAAATTATAAAAAAGCATTAATTTCAGAGCGGAGGTGAGCGTAAGAGGGCTTAAACCTGTTCCTGGGATTTGTTCTTCCAGGAGAACTTATTCAGTTTCAGTTCAGAAGATTCATGAATTTTATTGTCCCTATGGAAAAATTAGACATTAAACATTTAGAGCAGTCTCCACAAATGTACATTCTCTTTAGACTGAAGAATTTGGCAGATGCTACTACTGTGCACAGTCCTGCTGCTTGTATAATTGCAATCCATTCAGTTTTTAGCACTTTCACCACTTGGACTATCTCCTGACATGTATGACGACAACTCTTAGATGACATTTTCCAGGCACGCGGATTTGGAGAACATGTAGAACACAGGTGTCTGTTGATCACCAGCACATAACATGATTGAGTTATAAGTAACTGTTTAAACTTTGCACTCTTGACAGTTAGCAGGATTTATCCAGTCCATCTATAAACAGCCTTCTTCTGTGAATTCCCCTCGAACCTGTTTGTCAGCTGCCATGAGTTGTGACTTTGATGAAAGCCAGCACTAACACTGTGACTACGCTCAGAATAGCACAGCTCAAATTAGCCCCAATGCCCTCTTTACAATAACTGTGTCAGGCTGAACAAGGTCCAAGCCGGGACCTGCCATGTCTTCTGCATGACGCCAACATCCAGAGTAATGTCCATAAACTGCTCTGAATAAAACCTTAAAGGCAACTCTGTCATGGAAACACACTGTGTCACTGAGGCTCTTGTCACAATATTCCTATGAGGACTAAAAATTGAATGTTAAATGTCACTGGGTGAGTCACATTAATGGCCTGGACATCAGGGATATCGCATGTTAGGTCATAGTTCATTGCAGCTGAGCAGACATATCATATCTAAACAGTTTTTAATACTGACAGAATTGGACAGTGCACTGTAAAATGAGCTCTTCAACACCTGTTAAACCGATGACATGTAGAGCATTTAGATTTAAATCTTTATAAACATTAGGAACTGATTTAGTAAAGCTGTGTGGAGAAAAGACTGGCGTTGTTTGTGCACATGAAGATGAGATACAGAAAATAAGAAATATTGTTTCAAAAAGGGTCGATTTGAATTGAAGCCAGTCACAGCAAAAAGCCACACTTTACCTGCATCCCTTTTTCCTTGCGTCTGAATCATATTTCAGTGAACAGTTGCTCTTTGCAGCTGGTGTCTCTCAAAGTGTGTGTCTGTCTCATGTCCTGAATCTCCTTACAGGGGTGAATGAGCGGACAGCAACATCTAGAGGGTTAAGTCCCCTCATCCAGTTTCCAAGAAAAGACATACAGTGTCACAAATTATAGTCTCTCTACATATTGTGTTAAAGATGGTAAATGGCATGGATTTAATATAGCACTTTTTTATCTACTAGGCACTCAAAGAGCTTCCATTTGCCCATTTACACACACGTGCCACATACACTGGAGGCAAAGTGGGTTTATTCTCTTGCCCAAGGACACAATGACAGTATGAACTGTGGGTAGAGAGGGAATCTAACGTTCTGGTTCTGGGACGGCTGCCTCATGACCTTCTTACTGTAAGACAGAAGCGCCAACTGTTTAAAATAATGACATGATATTTCTAATAATTGTTTTTTTGTTGTTTTTTTTTATGGTGAAGTAGTGAAGATAACACTCTAAAGCATGTTTGAAAGGTACGCCAATCTGTTCATCGTTTCTGAAGGCTTTGTTTTCTTCCAAAGAAAAACACTTTTCAGTGCAGTTGACTCAAACTGACAATTTCCCTCCGAGTCCTGCCTCCAGCCTTTCCTCCTCATCAGTATTCACACATTTTCTGTTTTTATTCAGGTATGGCTTGTGTTTCTGAATAATACAAGCAAAAAATATGGTTTCCCCAATTGTAAATTATTCTGTCTGTCTTGAACAATTCATTCTGTAATTGAGTTGTTGAAATTGGATTTTAACGGAAAATAATGTGCATTCAAGTTGTGTTTTTTTCTCCAGGAGACAGAGCATTAGATTGTACATTAAGAAAATACAGTATAATGATATTTTACTACTAACTAAGAAAACTTTCTTGTTTTGCCAGATCTGGTGATTTATGAGCTTTTCCCATGAACTTAAGATTTCTGTTGCACCAGACGAGTACATTTTTGGGTTTATATATTCTAGGAGTCTTAGAAGTTCCTTTTAACAGAAAAAAAGAAAATAAAATGCCACCACTACACATTAAAGTCATGACTTCAGAAAGTAGCCCACAAAGCAGGGGTCATCAACTAAATTTGCTCGAGGGCCAGCTTGTTTCTTCATGGTGCTGCGGGGGGCCAGACTTTCAAACTAAAATATATAAATAAATTCATACTTTTGTTTTTTTATGAATTATTAGACTTCTTCACTGTTAAATATATTTTCTTGTTTTTCTTTTTTGCCTGAAAATTTGAATGAAATTAATATCAAACAATCAATCTGCTGCTGTTTAAGAGGTTAATGATATTACTGAGGCTCTTGATTGTAAAATGTTCGGTACAGTGTTGTTTATTGACTTGTCAAAGGCCTTTGCCACCTTGTTAAATCGGCTTCATAAAATTGGTCTATTTGACACTGCTGTTACCTCAGGGTTCTGTTCTGGGGCCATTGCTGTTTGCTCTGCACGTGGCAGAGTGGTTAGCACTCCTGCCTCACAGCAAGAAGGTCGTGAGTTACAAACTCCGCTGACCTAAACATTTCTTGGCTGGCTTTCTGTGAGGAGTCTGCGTGTCCTCCATGTGTTACTGTGGGTTCTCTCCGGGTACTCCGGTTCCTCCCACCATCCAAAGACATGTATGTATAGGTTATTTGGCAACTGTTAAGTGTCCCTAGTGAATGAATGTGAGTAAGAGGACCCCCTCCATCTCAAGGGAATAATCCTCACAAAAAATGTGAATAAATAAATTTATGTGAATAATCTTTGTCAAAATAGCGTCAAATGCCTTTTTTCACTTTTATGCTAATGATACAGTTATCTATTATTTTTTGCAGTTTGGTCTCAACAAAATCAGCTGAGGCTAGTGTTAAATGGAGACAAATCTAAAGTTATGGTCTTCTCAAATGAAAACGCCTACTCTCTCAGCTCACTAAAATAAAAACCGCTGAAGGAAAATAAATCTGAATGGTCTCATCTTACAAGTATTTAGGCTTGATAAAAATCTGTCCTTCAAGCAACATATTGATCATCTTCTACGTACACTAAAGCTAAAGCTTCGTTTTCTTTTCAGAAACAAATCCAGTTTCTCTGTTTATACCAGGACTGCAACTTTTTTTTACCTTTATTGGAATACGGCAATCACCTTTTTATGAATGCATCTGATCATTTTTTAAAAAAGCTGGACACTGTTTATCATTGTGCTTTACATTTTTTGACAGGTTGTGGAAATCGTGTTCACCATTGATTTTCCCTCCCTGTATGTTCGCAGGTGGTCTATATTTGCTGACTTGCATTTCTAAATGTATTCTTGGGCTCCTCCCATCTTACCTCTGCACATACATGCGTAAAAAACAACAACAGTATGCTCTGCGTTCTCAGAAGAACAGACTGGTGGAGGTTCCCAGAGTCAGAACGAGGTTGTGTAAGGCAGTGTTTCAGTCGCTGTTCCCTGTGCATGGACTGACCTGTAAAAAGACTTGAATCTATCTGAACATGTTACTTTAGGAGAATTCAAATAAATTCTAAAGAAGTGTTAAATCAACGAGCTTGGGAAATGTAACTGTTTTTAAACTTGCACAAACTGACTATTTTGTAACTTTTGAATGTAAATATTTTTACTTGTGTTTTTGATAATGTCTTGTATTTGTCTGAAACCTTGGGTAATGCTGTCGTCCTGGCCTGGTCACTCTTGGAAAAGAGATTGTTAATCTCAATGAGGTTTTCACCTGGTTAAATAAAGTATACAATAATAAAAAAATGTTGTGTAAAAACGGGTGCAGCTCTGTGTGTTCAAGAGTCGTCCGTACCAGGCCAATTCTGGTTGTGAATAAATCCAGAGGACTGAAACTTGCATATTTTGAATGAAACACCCAAAATATTTGCTGTTCAGCTGGACTTGCCCACAAAGTTTACGGCATCGAGGCACAAAACACGGCAAAAAGACACCCTTCCTTGAGCAAGAAATAACAAATAAATACTCCAAGTTGAAGATTATATTGTTTTTTGTATGAAACGTGACAAATGTTTTTTGCTGACAACCAAACCACATGAGGCTTAAATATTTGAATGTGTAACTTTTAAGTTTACATGCTTTCATAACTCTTATTTCAAGGAAAAAATAATAATATTACATTTAACAATAAACATGTTAAAAAGCACTGGAGAAAGAAAGTTGCCCTCATTTGGCCCAAGACCGACTTCCAGACCAAGCCCCAGACCCAGAGTAGCTACAATCCAGCCTCTGGAGACAGTGGGGGCCCCTGATGAGTCTAATACTTTTGTTTTCCCTTTTGCAAAGAGCGTTTACCATAAACAGAAAAGAGAAATATAGACAGATTTGTTACAGAGTAAACCTCTAGCTTACAGCAAACACCCTATCTCTGCAGGACCAGCTCCACACAGAGCCGGGTGCAAGTCTTTGAGTGCCTAGGGCCTGCCTCGACGGAACCCGGAGTCTGAGAGGGATTTAGCGAGACAGACCAAGATGCGTGGGATATGGACCGCTGTCCAGCAAACAGTGGGTCAGGACAGTTTTCACAGCGCAGTGACAGACACACCTGGGCCACTGTCCTCACCTCACAGCACCGCATGAAGGGGTGTGGTGCTCTAGGTAGGTGGCAGCTGTGCATCAAATAAAAGTTAAACTTCTCTTTCTTGAGATTCTGCCTTCCTGGGGAGGTGTTCTGGGCATGTCCCACCGGGCGGAGGCCCTGGGGAAGACAGAGGACACGCTGGATGGACTGGCTCTTGGCTGGACTGGGAATGCCCAGAGTCTCTAGCACCTTATTAAATATGGATGTGTGCAGAGAATGACCCAAAAGATGCACATGATTCATGATGACTATACATTGGTTTTATATTTTTTATTCTTATAGTCATAGCTTTAGTCCTTGTACCAAAAGAGCCTGTTTAGGGCAACAACAACACGTGTGTTTTTCCTTAAATAAGCCACAAGTGACAGTTTACTTTGTTAACATTACCTAGCGTTAGCGTTTGAGTGGCGTAAAAGCCTATGATAAAAGACAAAATAAACAGACTGCTGTTAAAGAATGTATCAATAATAACACTCAAAATCATCTGAAAGCTCGTGCTGCATATGGTCCTAAAAATAGATAAAATACTAAACTATTCTTATAAAGGATTACGCACCTTTGATAAATGATGGCCTATGGCTGCAGCAGTGACACAGAAGGCAGCTCTGTTCTGAAATAATAACTTATGGCTCAGAGATGATTCAGAATGGGGATGACAGCCTCTGTTTAACCTCTTTGCTAACGCAGGATACTACTCACATTCCCTCTGTTTTCCACCGGTGACGGGACATTTACAGTACATTTTGTTTTGGAGAGAGTAAAGCTTAGCCTCACACGGAGCCGACTCGGCCCAGTACAGGTCTGTGCAGCAGGTGAGACACAGACAGTGATGAGTAAACGCCTTTGCATAAAGTATATTTAAATTGTTATTTTCATTGTGCAAAGTTTAAAATTGTGCTGATATTGTGCACATCTACCTCCTGAACTGAGTCTGTGACAGTGACAGGAAGGAGGTGTGTGTCTCGCCCTGAGGCCGCCAAGAGGAGCATCATGGACCATCCCCAAAACGGCGTTAGTTTTGTGGCCTGGTGGGGGGCCGGATGGAAAGCTGTGGGGGCCGGATGTAGCCACCAGGCAGCCACCAGTAGATGATCACTACTATAATGGATTACACTACATTAAAACATGGCAGAGCATAGCAAAAACAAATTTTAAACAACACCACATTTGGATAAAAACTAAATAGACAGGCATTTACTCACCAAAATGCAGTGTTCAAAAAAATTATTTAATCCGCTGAGTCGGGCCCAAATTCTCGTACCGCAAGAGAGAGTTGGGGTTCAATTTGAAACACTCACTAAAATCACAATCTATTCCTGGCTTTACTCAACAACTGTAGTATCTCTGCCAGGCCATTAGGGGCACTGTGAACACTACTCCTACCAACACCACAGTGTTAACACACAAAAGAACCAATAAAAATAAAATTAAGGCATTTGGACATACTTAAAACCCATTTTGTCCCTCATAAAAGGGAAGCTATTCCTGTTGTGTATATATATATATATATATATATATATATATATATATATATATATATATATATATATATATATATATATATACAAATGTGGTACAAATGTGGTGATCAACTGTTCAGCCTGCAATTGCTATCACAGGCCAAAATTATTAAAGAAGCAAATCTCAATAAAGTGCTCAGTAAACAAGTATGATCTTTAGTCTTTTTTAAAATTAAGCCAATTACTAGTGTTATATATCTCAAGCTTTCACCACAAACACCACAGTTTTTGATTTTAGTCAAATCTACTTGAAACTGCTGTCTGTTACTCATTTCCCATAAACCCTGTGACAAATACTAAGGAGAAAGTCTAAATTGACAGAACAACACATATCTGGGGTGGTCTCACTTGGTGCGGTATAATTTAGCGAATTTCTATCTAGAATATAAATTAGAAGAATGTTTTTCCTCGGATGTCACATTATACACCACTAATTTTGAGGTTAGTTGTTGTAGACCAAGCGCCTCAACTGGGGTTTGTGTCGAGGCTGTAGTAGATGAGCCATCAGCAGCTCCCTCCTGCCGATCCTCACTGATGACGACAGGCTGAGTAAACAGTCGCCACACGCTGTGCTCTTGTATTTGCTGGGTCTAAAGAACACCCAGATGCACATCCTGCAGTCGTCTCAGATTAATGTGAAAATCTGCAGGCGGCTAATATGTGGCACCAACCCCAACAGGCTCGCTACAGCCATGAGTCAGACTTTGAATGCTCACAGAGGTTTAATTTACACGTATTTCTCTGAAACATATGCCACAAAAGTACACTTAGTAGTTTCAGTTTATATAACTGAATTATTCAAATAGTCAAAACTTAGTAAAACTCAGTAATGCATTTAGTTTGAAAGTAAAAAGTGTCTTACAGGAAATCTACTCCTACAGATTTCTCCTACTCCTAGGTAAATGTAACTGCTCCTTCCCGGCTCTGGTTAAGCGTAGGAGCAGGTCTCTTCACTGACTCATATCTGCTGAGCGTTCAGGCTGTGTCACGTTGGCGCCTGCATTTTAAAGCAGGGTTTGGAGCAGCGAGCGGCGGCGACACCCCCGCTCTCCAAACCCACAGGTCAGCACAGCGCACACACAGCCGCACCAAATGAGTTGTGACAGTGTTTTCTCTCATTTTAATGAGTGTAAACCGAGCCGTTAGTGTGACACCCCGCGGGTCAGGAAACAACAGGCCAAGGCTCATTAATGTAGCCGCACCATCAGCACTTCACAAAACACTCACAGCATTTTCAAATGGCAAGCACACAATCAAAATAATTAGTGAGAATTCTCCCCAAAAACTTTTTCAAGGTTGGTTTATGGGTGCAGTACATATTTTAATTCACACAGTACATTTCTGTATTGTGGATTTTAGACGATTTATGCAGAGCTAACAACAAAAGCCAGGACTTCTTTGAGAAGCCGTCTCCCATTTAATGATGTGATGACAAGAAACAAGAAATTCAACTTTGCATCAGAAAGACAATTGCTTTGTCTGTACTGCGTGGTACGGTACAGGTTGGATCAGTAGGGCTCAGACTGACTTGTGTGAAGTGATGCAAGAGACTTGAGGTACAGCCTTAACCTGCTGCAGTAAAAAATTAGACTGTTTTCAGTTTACTCCCAGTTCCCTAAATCTTATAGACTCACTATTTAATCTCATGAGTTCTGTTTGTGTGTGTAGACGATAAATGCAATGTTTTATGTCACAAAGCGAGAGCTCGATGCTGACTGTCTAAAACTGGAAACAGTTATTGTTAATAAATACTAGATTTCTTTGGAGGGCAGAGCCCCAAAGTAGTACGGCCCGTTTATTTGTTACCGCTCAGATTCCATTTGATGATGGAAACTTACCCTTTACTAACCAGACCTTGTACCATACAGCTCCAGTGAAACAAAGCCACTGATACATTACGACACTCATTCGGATATACAAATAAAGAAGCAACTATGCTGTGGATTCATGTACGAGTGACTCTGAAACATCTAAAACATATAACAGATTGTGGAATGACAAGAGACGGGGAGTGTTTAGCTCTGTATTGAACACTACTAGACCTCCACAGTAAAAACAGTGTTGTCTTAAAATCAGTGCCAAGTAGTTTTAGACAAGCATTAAAAAATCTCTTTAAATAGCACTTTTAACCCCAGTGCTATTACACCGCTGCTTCATGAATTCACTCCATCTGCCAGTAAAAATCATGGAGTCCATTGTGTTCAGATCACAGTCTGTGGATTCTCAAAACAATAGAGATAATTTTCTCTTCAGATTCTCTCTTTAAATGAGATGCCACACAAATTTTTTTTGTTTTACGTTCAGTAGTAAAAGCTAGGGATTAGATATATTTGATTATAAAGAGCACCTTCAGCATAAAATAAAAAAGCAACAAAAAGTAAGCTTCCACATGCTACAAACAACTTAAGTGACTATTTTGGACTGGTAAAACTAGGGGAATAATTCAATGGAACTTTTTTGTGAGTCAGGCAGCAACTCTAACATGTGAAAAAAAAAAATATATATATATATATATATATATATATATATATATATATATATATATATATATATATATATATATATATATATATATATATATATATATATAGCCAAAGCCAAAGCTTCCATATCTATAAAAAAATCCTTAATAATAAATACCAGATCAGGAGTGTCAATGTTAGCAACCATATTGCGAGCAAAATAGCATTGGCAACAAAGCCATATTGTAAGGGTAAGTTTATGAAAACTTACATTCTGAAGGCTACAGAAAACTTGTGCCTGAGAAGCAACCACCTTTTGCAGTTGCAATTAAATAGAGAGCACTGACATTATATTGTAACTTTACTTATTTAAACTAAAAAGAGTTTGGCATCCCTGGCCTAGATCATAAGGTCCTGTTTTTTTAGCAGATGATTCCTACTACACGCTATTAAATGATTAAAGCGTTCATGTCAAAAAAACAAGACAAAGAACACTGGTATTCTCTCTTTAACGTCCCACCTTTTCTTTCCTCATACTGATCTTAAAAAAAAGAAAGTTTTCTTTTGTAATTGCAAGCTTATTTGGACTCTTTCCCCCTCATTAGCTCTGTGCTGCTTAGTGTTTTAGTCGTTTAAAAAGCAACCTGTGTATTATGCTAAACGTAACATGATGTAAGTCTGTTGCAAAACAAAGTGCTAAAACAGTTTGAATACAAAGGATTGTCTTCAAATACAATGACAAAATGCATCTCTGGAGTTGCAAAGACAAAACTACTAAGTGAATATAATACCTTGAGGAGTGAAATTAAAGAAACCTCAGTCTGAAACTACTTGAGTGACATTTAAAATTCCTACATTTACATTTCAATTATATAATATGTATCTAAGAAGCAGGCTTCAGAAATGAACCTATATAACAGAAATTATGAGTCACACTCTGCTAGCATTAAGGAGTCGGAGCTGAACCAGGAAAATAAAAAATGAACAGATTGTGGTGGGCTGGAAACCATGGTGACGGCTAACAGTGACCTTTGACCTGTGAGCAGTCTGCCTGCAGATACATCCAGCCAAACAGTAGAAACTCATGCAAAGTTTACTGTTTCATAAGCATAAGTAAATTCACTTTAAAAAATAATAATCTACTTTTACTACTGCAAATATATTTATAAGGACTGGAATAGGAAGCATTTTCATTTTTGTCCTTAATTCTGTGGTTTCAGTTAATGTGTCATCCCTCCTTGAACAACCACCTTATCATGGTGGAGGGGTTTGAGTGCCAGAATGATCCTAGGAGTTATTTTGTCGGGGGCTATATGCCCCTGGTAGCGTCTCCCAAGGCAAACAGGTCCTAGGTGATGGGCCAGACAAAGAGAGGTTCAAAATCCTTTATGGAAATGATAAATCAAGGACCGTAACGTCTCCCTGTATGGCGCAACCTTGGCCCCACCCTGGAGCCAGGCCCAGGGTTGGGGCTCGTATGCGAGCGCATGGTGGCCGGGTCTTTCCCCACGGGGCCCGGCCGGACTCAGCACAAAGGAGCAATGTGGGGCTGACCTTCCAAGGGCCCGCCACCTACAGGAGGAACGGTAAGGGGCTGGTGCAAAGTGGATTGGGTGGCAGTCGAAGGTGTGGGCCTCGGCGACCAAATCCCTGGACACAGAATCTGGCTCTAGGGACATGGAATGTCACCTCAATGGCGGGGGAGGTGCCTGAGCTTGTATAGGCTCACCTCCACGCACAGCTTGGGCTTTGGAATCCAACTCCTCAAGAGAGGCTGGACTCTCCAAATCTCTGGAGTTGCCTGCGGTGAGAGGCTGGTGTGGGCTTGCTCATAGCCACCATGTGTTGGAGTTCACCCCGGTGAACGAGAGGGTTGCTTCCCTGCGCCTTTGGGTCGGGAATAGGTCTCTCACTATTGTTTGTGTTTACGGGACAAATGACATTGCAGAGTACCCAGCCTTCTTGGAGTCTCTGGGTGGGGTGCTGGAAAGTGCTCCATCGTTCTGCTGGGGGACTTCAACGCTCACGTGGTCAGCGAAAGTGACACCTTGAGGGGACCATGGTTCCCATGGCCCCGGATAATCGGTAGAAGATGGATGGATGGCAGTTAATGTCATAAGCACTGCTTTTATGTAGCCGAGGTGCATCATCAAAAGCTCCACCCACAGTTTTTTTATTTCTTTTTATTTACTTAAATTTACTTAAAACTTATTTACTTAAAAATTTAAAGATCTGTTATATTTAATTAAAGATTCAACAACAAGGATGTCTAATGCAATGTTGAGCAAATAAATGAACTCATAAATCCATTAGAAAAAATAATCAATCCATGTGGATTATTTTTAGAATAATCAGTGAGAGTATGATACTAATCTGTGGCTCATAAAAAAAAAGGTGGCGCTAAATACTCACATTAGCGTATACTTTCAATTTGTTAGTTTTTTTTGTGACACAAGCTGCCAAATTGGATTTGTTATGCATAAATGATATTATAACATGGACAATGATGGCAGTGTGAAAACTTCACACTGCACACAGAGCATGTTAGGCCAAGTTCTTTTCTATTTTTCCACTGTCCACAGTTTGAAATTGCTGATCCTCTCTTTGCTGTGCGTTTCTTATGTACATCTTTCAAACAGACATAATGTGTTTTTGCTTTTGCTTTTTGCTTTTTTTTCTTTCACCTTTAACAAATATTTTTAGCTCATAGCTTGGTTTTCACCAAAAATAAACAGCAGCACTTATTGTTATAGAGAACCAAGACTTTGTTTTCAGTTTACTTGTTTTGTTTGTGCACCTCCACAAATTAACCTTTTCTGAGATTAGAGATTGTTGAAGGCATTCTAATAAAAAAAGGTTTCTATTTAGTAAAAATCCAACACTTCGGACAAGCTAAAAATGATAAAAGAGAAATGTATACATAAGTGATGCAGGGGTCTTGGTCAGCCCGCGGGTCCCGCAGGTTTGGGCAGGTCAGATGTGTTAATGAAGTATATGTCAGGAGTGGGCTGAGTCAAAAAGCACTCTGTATTAGGTATACATTCAATGAACTGTAAATATACCATTGGCAAAAGTTATTGTTAGCCTACAAACATACTTTTATAGTCCTTTACAGCTTCAAACGTATTTTATAAAAAGCTCAAAATGACTTTGAGAGGCATCTGAGGCCTATATGGATCACAGGGCCCCAAAGCGTGTGGCTGTGGCAATCAAGGCAAAATGCACTACATATATAACTAGGGTACTACTTTTATTTTATATGCACAACTCAAAAGGGGTGCACGTGTCAGAGTGGTTAGCACTCCTGCCTCACAACAAGAAAGTCGTGAGTTCAAAACTCGGCCGACTCAAATATTCTCAGCCGTCTCCGGTCTTTCTGTGAGGAGTCTTCATGTCCTCCACGTGTTACCGTGGGTTCTCCCCGGGTACTCCGGCTCCTCCCACCGTCCAAAGACATGTATGTAATCGGCAACTCTAAAGTGTCCCTAGTGAAAGAATGTGAGAGAGAAAGGTTGTCTGTCACTGTCTCTAAATGTCATCCCTGCAACAAACTGGCCACTGTCCAGGGTGTACCCCGCCTCAGGCCCAAAGCTGCTGGGATAGGCTCCAGTCACCCCTAACGGGACAAAGCAGTAGAAAAATGATTGATTGAATGAATGAATGAAAAATAAAAAGACAGCACTTAACAAAAAAATCCTCAATGGAAAATGCTGTGCAAAATCAACACACAACCTGTAAACACAAAATAAAATGTGAACTGATTGCATTGAGCAACATTTTTTTTATTATGTCTGTGAAGGTTCTCAGTCATCCAAGTCATCTTGAAAAAAGGTTAAAGCAAAAGCATCAGTTTTAGCTTTTCACCTTGAAAACTGGGTCCAGATGCAATAAAATATGTGCTTTCCTAAAAACAAACAGTTGTATTGTCAGTAATTTGCGACTTTCTTTTTGGTTGAAGAAAAAGCAAAAGCCTTACGCTCAAGCATGTTAATAGACCAATCAGTAGCCTTTTTCCAAATGAGTAATATTGCCGTAACCATGGAAGGTGGGATTGAGGCACATTGTTCTGAGTAGGTTTAATCTTACTGCCAAAGGATTGATGATCCTCAACACTTGAATGGGCCAATAAACCTTTGGGCAAGCTTTTTGGACTCCACTCGAAGTAGCAGATCTTTGGAAGAGAGCCACATCTTTTGGCCTGCTTTGTAGGTGGGTTCCTCCGAGTGGTGGCAGTTGGCTGCAGTAGAGTAGCGATGGGCAGAGTGAAGGAGAGCAGCACAGGCCTGGGTCCAGGTACAATGACAGCGTTTAATGAAGGAGTGTACTGATGGGCCTAAGGCTTCCTTCTCTAGTGATGGGAATAGGGGTGGTTGATACCCATTGACACACGTACCCAGAATGGAGACAGGCCGGCAGCAGAGCTGACCAGGGTGTTGTGGGCATACTCTACCCACAATAGAGGCTGGCACCAAGAAGAGGGGTGTTTAGAGGCCACACATTGCAGAGCTGTCTCCATCTCGACCACGACCATATTGACAGGAAATCCATGCAGATGGAAGATGTGCAGTAAAGCTAGTTCCGATGTTACCTTGGCAGACGGGGTTTTGGCTGTGAAGAAATGTGCCATCTCAGTGAAACAATCTACTACTGTCAGGATGGTGGTATGTCCGTCGGAGGGTGGGAGACCGGTAATAAAATCCAGCAATATATGGCAACGAGGGAAAGACAGAGTGTCTGAAAAAAAAAAGCACACAGAAATGCAGCTTTTGGTAATCTGAAGCTGTGTTGAGAGGACCACTCCTACCCCCATATCAGAAACATCCACCTCAACCACAAACTGTCTCTCTGGGTCTGGTACAGTATAGAGACAGATGAGGGTCTGGAAGGCTTTCTCTGCTTGTAGAGACCACTTGAATTGAACTTTAGAGGACAGTGTTAGAGCATTGAGGTGAAGGGGGGGACAACAGAACAATAGTCTTAGATGAACATCCTGTAAAAGTTTGCAAACCCCAGGACCTTGCTAAAATCCATACTAATGATACCTTGCCCAGTGATGTAGCTGAGGAAGCTGAAGGATGGGGAATTGAACTCTTTTCTTGTCCTTGACAAAGAGTGAGTTGAGCAGGATTGTCTGGACATGGTGAACATGTTCTTCCTTTGGCTTAGAAAAGATGAGAATGTCATTAAGGTAGACAAATACATACTTGTTCAACATGTCCAGGGAGACATTGTTCACCAAAGCTGGAAAACTGCTGGGGTATTAGTGAGTCCAAATGGCATAACGAGGTACTCATACTCATGTCCTGTAGGGTTGTTGTGATAGGCATTGTGAAGACCAAGCTTGGTAACTATGATGGCATCTTGAAGAAGCTCAAATGCAGATGAAATGAGAGGTAGAGGGTAGCGGTTCTTGACTGTGATGATGGCAATATGTGTGTCTCACAGTTGAGAAGTAGTCGAGCATAAAAGTGGGGCCGCTTGACAGGGAGAGGTGCAGATGTGCTTCTCACCAGTAGTCTCTACCCTACTAATTAGCACGTCCTTTTGCTTGGCATTTGTAAACAAAATGGCCTACACAGCCACAGTACAGGCAGAGACAACTAAAGCAACTCTCTACCCCAGGTAATCTTTTGTGATTCCAGCCAGTAGTGCTTCAGCAAGCATACTTTCAGCTCAGGTGGCTCAGCCTTTTAAAAGGCTGAAGGAACAGGCTAAATCCTGGAATTGTGGACTCTCTTCTGTTTATGCACGTTGCAGCTAAAAATGAGTTCAAACAAGAGGAAGATAAAGCAAGCTGGTTGCTTTTGTTTAGGAGCTGTGCATTATTTGTGTTATAGCCTACATTAAATAAGTCTCTAAACTGACCTTTATTAAGTTAATAATGTAGCAGATCAGTCCTCAACCCCCACACTTATCATTTCCAGATGCCACCAGCAAGCAGGAGTTTTTACTAACACCTAAATCTTACCAACAAGAGATGCAACGTGTCCTTTTTAACTATTCACAGATGTTTCTTGCTTGGATAAGACTGAACCAGTCTTCAGGACTTATAATTAACGATTTTGTTTGTTTTCATAAAAAGCCGGGACCTAGGTCCAACCAGTACCAAAGACCAACCAGGTCAAAAAGGACTCATGGAGAGATCCAGACACTGTCAGAAAGTCGTAAATTCTGTAGATAAGGTGTCCATCCAGCTTTCTCGAGAACACTTTATTCTAATCCTGATTGACAGTTGAAAATGTCTTTGATCACAGTCGTTCGGGCATCGTCAAACACTACCCCCTTTTGGTCAAATGGACAAATGACTCTGCACTCAAGGAGGACATTTTCGTATTATTCCATTAAAGGATATTATTATTTAGAATTATTGTGTTAATGTACTAACAATTATACTGTTCGTTTCCAGGACGCAGAGTTTTACAAGGCAACTAATTCCTTATTCCATTTCTACAGGTCTACGTTTTATGTTAATAAAATGTAATGAATATATGTTTTTATAATAAGTCTGACAAATGTTTCTTTGCATAATCCTTCAAGTACGAATGTTTTTGTGTGTTTTACGAAAACCAAGGAAAATAGGGTGAAAAAAAAGGAATGTTTTAAGACTTAGTTTAAACATTTAAACTTTAGTTAAACTTCCCCCAAAGCAATGCCTTTCTCCGTAAGACACGCCCCGTCCAAAGTGTTAAAAGTGACCGACGGTCAAGAACACGCTCTCTTATGCTCTGCTCTTTGTCTCCTCTTCGGCTTCTCTTCTCTTGGCACCGGACCTTCGGTCCGTTCAGGGCCGTATGGCCTGCAACCTTAGAAGCCTCGAACCTCGTGGTAAACGAGTAAACCGTCTTTGTTCAAAGACTGAAAGCCTAGCTCACAGCGCTAAGTTTTCCTTCCTCGCCAAGCGGCTCTAAGTACTTCCTGCAGTACGCTGTTGCCTCGCTTTTATTTTTGAAGATTTCCTGCATGCTAAAGGGTTAGCTTGACTAAAATCTAGCTTTCTCGAGCATGTTTAAGCCCGAAAACCAGCCGCTAAACCTTCTCCAGTAGACCTTGCAATAACTTTAAAGGACTAAATTTTACTCTGTGTGCGGCACTGATGTTAGGACAGTAACAAGACTCTTTTGGCCCTGCGGCCTTCCCTGTGTGTACACGATTAAGGCCATCCTGGAGGCGACATCTGTCATCGGCTTGCGGCAGGGTTCTGGAGAACCTCTGGACCTCTCGTTGCTAAGATCTGAGACCAATCATGACCCCCAGGGTGAGTCTAGCGTGACACATATGTTTGGCGTTTAAAACAGTCTAAAACATTACAGCCTTGGCCTCAGAAACTGTCATCAACCCCCTAAACAGCCCCTCGTCTATTAATAGTCAATAATCAATAATTCCTTTTGTTTCACAAAATCCTCAGTAACTGTTTTATCGTTCTGGGGTTTACCCATTCATATGTCAATAATTATTCCTTTGTGTCATTTCCCCTGTCAGTATTCACTGTTTAACCTTGTATAATCTTTAATAAAACCCCATAAAGACAATTAATGTTTTCTGTTTAATTGAGAATTTTCGAAAACGAGAACAATTCACTTCCTTTAGATTAATGAGACTAAACAGTTTCTCTGGATCTGTTCAAAACTAGAGTGGTGCCCCGAAAGAAATTAATATTTTGATAAACAAAATATTAATTATTAATTTTCATAATTAATATTCATATTAATTAATTATTAATAAGACCATATTCACAAGTAAGCTAATAAACACATGTTGGCCAAATATAATTTTTACACACACAAGGCAATCATTTTAAAGCGTTCGGGTTGGGCGGAATGGATCATAAAAAATTCCATCTCCATGCATCACTAGTATACGCACTTATTGGTGTTAAATTCAACACAAATTAACAACTTAATTTAACAAAATATTGTGCTTTCTTAATACCAGTCTCTTTATGAAAAATATTGAGATAAGGCAATGATAAAGACTAGATTTAGGGCACTGTTATGTCTGATACTAACAACAACTTTAATTATTACTCATAAAACATTGTTAAATTTTAGAATAAGTACCATTCAAAGCCAGAGCCAGATGGAGCTTGAACGGGAAGTGTTTGCATCTCAGCACTTATTCAAATTCTCCTGTTGTCCAAGACATGACAGAGAGTCACTTCAGTGGCAATCTAAAAACTAATCAGCCAATTTGTTTCCTAAATGACTGGACTCTCAGTGCTGTTCTCAGATCAGCTGAGTGATTTGTCATGAAGACAGCAGTGGGGCTGATGCAGCGCTCAGGGCATCAGCGGCGGGACAGACTGTGCTCGCAGCCATTTTTACAACACTAAAAACAAGCCTGAATGTTTTAAGACTTAGTTTAAACATTTAAACTTTAGTTAAACTTCCCCCAAAGCAATGCCTTTCTCCGTAAGACACGCCCCGTCCAAAGTGTTAAAAGTGACCGACGGTCAAGAACACGCTCTCTTATGCTCTGCTCTTTGTCTCCTCTTCGGCTTCTCTTCTCTTGGCCCTTCAAGAAAGGCTTAGTATGGTTTCTTATAGTCAATAACATGCCAAAGGCTCATTTCTCTTTGTTACATCCTAGTTTCCGAAACTTGCATTCTCTGTTTGTGCCTTAGTCCTAAGAGACACAGAAGACAAACATGAGGAGAGTTAAGTTTAATCCAACAGGACCATCCTTATATTTGTACTAGGGATGGGCACGCAAATTCAAATATTTGAAAATTCGATCTGCAATATATATTTGAAAAATTTGCTGTCCATAAATGAAAAAAGTCCACACGGTGCTCACTCGTCCTGTTCCTGCTCTGTTCACTTCTGTCGTGGAGTCACATGACGACACAGTGACACAGAGGGCAGGAGCAGGAGGTGACACACACCTGTCCACTCACTCAGTAGAGCAGCAAAGGCTCTCCTCTAAACACAGCAAAGTCTGTAATTACTTTGAACAACCTAATCAGCTGGTTGTGTACAAAATGTGTCAGGTCAGAATAAGTTATCACAATAACACTGGTAACTTTTCAGCTACAAAACAGTATGTAGCAAGTTTGTTTCTGAACGTCGGTAGAGGTTGTCATCCAGGTCATCTTGAAGAAAAGGTTAAAGTAAAAGCATCTGGACTCAGTTTTCAAGGTGGAGAAGTTTTATCTCTAATTCCAACAGACTTGATCAATTCTGAGCTCAACTGGTAAAAGAGCCGAGCTTAGGGGGATACACTTGAAGGAAATGACGTTCAGAAATACGTTTCGCATTTAATGCCTCTCTACTTAAACTACCTTTAAATAAACCAATTAGAATATTATTTGAAATTTAGCTAAAATGTTCAATTATTTTGCTTGTGTAAAATGCCCATCCCTAGACTGCAGAGATAGTTGCATGTCAACAGGTGCCTGACCGTTTTCGCCGCATGTTTAACGAGCCATCTTGCTCCAAAATTAGTTGCTGATTACTACAACGCTACTTTCCTTCTGTTTACTTGGTTTTAGTACATACCAGTTAGTACACACAATGTTTGATCCAGAATTCATGCATTAATTTTAGATCAATATATCATAAAACTTCTATCTGAGAAATTCTGCTGAGTCCTGAACCTCTCCCAATGCTGCAACAGGCCAGAGGTCCAGAATTAGAACAGGTTTCGGGCTTATAGCGACGTATGTAAGAGTAATGGTCAATATGACAAGCATGAATCAGTTATGTCCAGATATTTTTCATCTAAGACAAAATGCAGCAACTTACCATCGGTCTGCAGCACAACGCCACAAACATGCACAAGCACAAATGAGCTGCCACGACAAACTGCGCTTCTTTATCCTTTTTATTATATGTCTCTGCTTACAAAAGTGAATTAAACAAATGTAATAGCAGCAAAGATGAAGGAGCGCAGCTTGAACATGTTTAATGTAGAATACTCACACACCACAAAGACAAGAAATAAATCCCAGACAACATCACAAGACAGAAAACAAAAGCAGAAAGAATTAGAAACAGAGGAGACATCACTTTATGAAGCACACCACAGCTGAGACATATTAACAGAGCTACATGTAATCCACAAATATTCACGCACAGACAGGAGTCAGGTTACCTCTGGATGCCCTGAAACGTGCTGCTGGCCATGTCCACTATACCCCCCGTGGGACGCCCCACCACACCCACCAGACCTTTACCGATGCCCTTAAAAAAGCCAGCAGCGCCTTCTTTTTTGGCTCCTGTTGACAAATAGTTACATCACAATTATTATCTGCACACACGCATACAGTATGTTGGTTTAATAGCAGATGACAAAAGCAGAGACTCTGCTTTTAGCACTAATAATGGGAGTATTCATTTTCTCTTTCACAAACCACATACTTACATACTATCCCAATGAATACCTAAAGGCAGAAAATAATTAAAGCAGCTCTGTGTAACTCTTAGCCTGTAGAGGGCGCTGATCCCTCTGACTCTGCAGTGCGATATAGAGTAAGTATAGACTGAAGAAAGAATATGTCTTCTGTTAGGGTTATTTTAGAGTATTTTCTACAAATACAACTCTGGTGCTTTAGAGTGTATTGGCCTGTTTGCTTTAATATTGACTATGACTATGGTATAAGTAAGCTACTTCATTTGTACATGTATGTTAGACACTTTTAGGATTAAAACTAAACAAAGTTGCTTACCTTCCATAGGCTTAGTGACAATGCCTGTAACTCCACCAACTACCCCCTGGAAAAGCACAACATTTATTTGTGCATTTTTAACAGGAATTTTGTAGAATTTTGCATTTTGTATTAAAACATTATTATTTCTACCTTTAAGAACCCCTTTCCTCCTTTGGCTAAACTCTCCCCAAAGTCTTTAGGCGGCCGGTTCATCTCCTCCCGACGTTTCTGTTGGTACTCTTTATCCATAGTGATGATAGCCAGACCCTTACCTACTGAGCCTGTAATCTTGGACACCATTCCTGCAGCGCCACCTGTGGACAGTGCAGAGGATTGGGGGGATATGTGATTAACAATACAGTTAATCAAGCATGGCAATTATTTGAGGGCCAGACTAACTTCAGAATACTTACCAACAGTGTGCCCCAGCAGGCTGCGCACCCCGATCACCAAACCTTCAGCGAACTCCTCAGGACCCTGAACTGCACCCTGTAAAAACACACAAAACATAAGTCATTAGGACAATCAAAACCAAGACTCTAGACCCAGATCACACCCACTTGGACCAAGACCGTTTATATATATATATTTAGGAGACAAATGACATTAGCACTAGCCCTGCACAATTTATCATTATTGCAATATTATCAATCACAATATCCGTATCACGTAGAATTACTTGTATCACAATAACGCTATATTATTACTTGCATTACATTTTATAGATCTTTTTTTTTCTGTCCAAACCATCCAAAATTGTCCAAACAAAGCTTCAAATCAAACTGTGGTGCGTCCTGCTTTAGACCATGATTATGTTTACATGTAGTCCTAGTTAAGACCATTTTAATCCTGGTAAAGTCCTGGTATAATCTTTTAAACTGATTTAGCTCCTTCTTTGATGAGTGAAAGTTAGTCAAGATCATATTTATTTTTCCTACGTAAAAGATTATTGCAGGTAATATTATTATCGTAATATTTATAATAGATTTGTTATCCATTTTTGCATTTTACACTGGTCATGTTCAATTTAATCATCAATTTAAAAATATTATTATTTTTGGCACAGCTCAGTTAAAGCAGAGTTTAATTACAATGTGTTTAATATTGTCTCATAAAACTGTAAGTTTCAAAAAGACAGGAATTTTACTCCCTCCAGAAATCCCATAATAACTACTTCTACCCATCTTAGAATAATCGGCCTCTGGAGAAACATACAACTAACCAGAGAAATAAAGAAATACAGATTTAGATAAACAGTTGGGATTTTTTAAAATGAAGTAACAATATACTGTACTTTAATTCATTTCACATTTCTTTGGAAAAAGATATGAATAGAAGAAATATAAGCCCCATTCCCCTCAGTAAATGGGTATTGGAGGCCATGTTCACATTTTCAGGATTTTATTTGTGTATGTACAGTAAGTGTCCAAGGTATTGTTTAAATATCTTAGATTTGAATTATAGAAGCTGCATAATGTATTTTTGTTAAAAGCATCTCCTGTAACTGTATAATAGTTATCTGTGACTCTAATAACAAGGAATTACTGTAAAATCTAATGGAGAAAAGCTGCTTTAAATACATTTAAACAGGAAAGTCTTCATTTTGGTAATGTTTTTTTTTTTATAGAAGCTGGAAAATATAGTACTATTTCTTTATAATTATACAGCACTGCTAAAAGACTGAATAAATATATATTTTTTAAACTGTTCAAAGTTATTGTGTTAAAAAGGGACTTGTAGTGCATCATATGTAACAATAGTTTACAACTGTAATGTAAAAATAATAATTTTATTTAAGAGTTAACTTTTAACCATTACTGACAACTAATGTAAAAATACAATTAATATAAATCCACATCTACTACATGGACTCTGAAGAACTGATCTCATTGGCTCAGAGGGTCTGAACATTCTGGAATTTGTTCTTGGAATTATGACATCATTAGGTTCTGCTGTAGACTTTGTGAGTTTCAGTCACTGCATTTGGAGTCATTTCACCAATGTGTCCAGACTGCTTTTGATCTGCTGCAAGAATTTTTTTACGTTTACTGACCAAATCGTACTTATTTCATTTCAATTTCACCTGATCTCACTGGAGATTTTGAAAACAATTTAGTAGATTGCTGTATTTGCCGCCTCTTTGTGCGGCTTTTGAAAAATTTCAATTGCATCAGTTTGCATCAGCACTGGTGAGTATTTATCAGGTAAGTTACATTTATTTATTTCTATGATTTCAAGCTGTTTCAAAGCTTTTAGAAAGGCTTTATGTACAAATTCATGTAACCAAACTAGGAAATATGTTTGAGGACTTCCCCTTTGTAGTACAGCCCCATCGAGAGGTTATTTCTAAATATTGACTTCTTTTACTATTTTCAACTCTGTAAATTTAATAAGGTCCAACCTGTTCAAACAGTAGACTATTATAGTCATGGCTTTTTATACAAACACTACAAGACCAAACTGTAAAGGAGTCTTAAGACTTCCTCTTTGTCCTCTTTGGGCAGTGAAGGCTATCTGTATCCGTATCTTACCTTTTATGCCATTGTCATCGTTGTTTGATTATTGTAAAGGCAGAGTAGTTATTTTATGCACATAAAAGGTCCTTAGACCTGCTTGTTGGTTTGATCATGTAGTGTTTGCTTCAATAGCCAGCATCTTCAGTCTTTTTTTGTATTTACTCAATGCCAGAATTGAATTAATGATGATTATTTTCGATTTATATATCATTTTATCTCTATCATTCATTTTATTATTGCATATCATTTTGACTGACATCACTTTGCAAAAGGGAAGTTCCTGAAACTTTTCCAGATTGGTCTGAGCACATCACGTTGATCTTGTCTACTGTATTTCTGGTGTTGACTACATTTTAGGTAATGTTATGTGTAGGCGGGGGGCTAAAGGAGTTGCCAACCTTGTGCTCCGGTGTGATCACGTTGCGTTTGCATATTTAGCTACCAACTTTGAACAAGACACATGAAGTCCACATGAATCAGGTTTAGACAAGGCCAGAAAGCACTCACACCACAAATATGGAAACCTTGAGCCTGACAGACTGTGGTTTTGCTGTAGTGTTGGCAAATAGGAGTTAGCCCTTGTGTCTGTTGGTAGAAAAGATAAATAGTTGAATAGAAAAAGATTGTCTAAAAGGTCTACCCTTCTCTTAACACCTTTTAAACTTTCTTTGGTCTTTATTTCACCTTTATAAAGTTGTCATTATAGTATTTTTATTGTAAAAACAGCCATCTGTCACTGCGCTCAAAAGAAGTTAGTGTATCTTGCCATGACCTTTAGAGAGAGACTTTCTGCAAGTAACATAAAGAAAAAAAAAACCTGCGGGGCGACTCCCTATTTGCCTGAACTTATAGTTAGTGACTAACCCAAAGAAATGGGGCAGAATAATCCCCATGGGTTTGGTCTGGGGTTAACGAGGTAGTCTACCCTCAGCCCTAAGTTAGCATGTTCAAACTCATACTTCAAGAAGGGAGGAGATGTTATGTATTTTGGCCTAATGAGTCACCGTAGAGAAATAGCGTAAACTCTCAATCTTCCCCACCCACCCTGAAGGCGAGGAAGTCTTCCTATTTGTCTGAACTCATAGTTAGTGACTAACCCAAAGAAATGGGGCAGAATAATCCCCATGGGTTTGGTGGGGTTTGCGAGGTAGTCTACCCTCAGCCCTAAGTTAGCGTGTTCAAACTCATACTTCAAGAAGGGAGGAGATGTTATGTATTTTTGTCCAGCAGGCCACCATAAAGAAATTGCATATACTGCATCTTGCTCACCCACCCTACACGCAAGAAGAGACTACCTACTTATGATGAATAGGCTCCAGCCCCATGCCCCCTACAAACGAGAAGAGATTCCCTAACTCGTTGGAACTTTTAGTTAGTGACTAACCCAAAGAAATGGGGCAGAATAATCCCCATGGGTTTGGTCTGGGGTTTATGAGGTAGTCTACCCTCAGCCCTAAGTTAGCGTGTTCAAACACATACTTCAAGAAAGGAGGAGATGTTATGTATTTTAGCCTAATGTGTCACCGTACAGAAATAGCGTAAACTCTCAATCTTCCCCACCCACCCTGAAGGCGAGGAAGTCTTCCTATTTGTCTGAACTTATAGTTAGTGACTAACCCAAAGAAATGGGGCAGAATAATCCCCGTGGGTTTGGTCTGGGGTTTACGAGGTAGTCTACCCTCAGCCCTAAGTTAGCATGTTCAAACTCATACTTCAAGAAGGGAGGAGATGTTATGTTTTTTGGTCCAGTGAGCCTCAGTAGAGAAATGGCATACAGACCAGTGGCACCTACTACAATCATCATGAAGTATTCTGAATGAGTGGTACTGGCTCATATTAAGAGTAGCATGCCAGACACCATTGACCCCCTGCAGTATGCCTACCGGCCCAACAGGTCCACCTCAGATGCCATCGTTGCAGCCATTTATTATTCCCTCTATCATCTGGAAAATAAAGACTCATACCTCAGGATACTCTTCATCAACTACATCTCCGCCTTCGACGTAATCATCCCCCACAAACTTACCCACAAACTGTCCACACTTGGCCTACACTCCACCCTCTGTGACTGGCTCCTAGACTTTCTGACTGACAGGCCTCAGTCTGTCAGGATTGCTAATGGGACTTCAGCCAGTATCATCACAAACATTGGCACTCCAAAGGGTTGTGTACTCAGCCCCATCATCTACACCATGTTCACCTACGACTGTGTCACCACACACAAGGACAACATCATCCTGAAGTTTGCGAAAGACATCGAAGTGATAGGCCGCATCGCTAGCAGGGACGAAGCAGCTTCCAGGAGGGACTTGGTCAGTCTGGTGTCCTTTTGTGGAGACAAAAACGTCACTCTCAACACGGACAAGACGAAGGAGATGATATTGTTTTAAAGATGATATCCACCTTCTGCAACCGCTCTACAGGCGAGAGGCTTCTTCCTATTTGCCTGAAATTATAGTTAGTGACTAACCCAAAAGAATGGGGCAGAATAATCTCTATGGGTTTGGTCTGGGGTTTACGAGGTAGTCTACCCTCAGCCCTAAGTTAGCGTGTTCAAACTCATACTTCAAGAAGGGAGGAGATGTTATGTATTTTGGCCTAATGAGTCACCGTAGAGAAATAGCGTAAGATCTCAATCTTCCCCACCCACCCTGGAGGCGAGGATGTCTTCCCATTTGCCAGAATTTATAGTTAGTGACTAACCCAAAGAATAATCCCCATGAGTTTGGTTTGTGGTTTACGAGGTAGTCTACCCTCAGCCCTAAGTTAGCGTGTTCAAACTCATACTTGAAGAAGGGAGGAGATGTTATGTATTTTTGTCCAGAAGGCCACCATAAAGAAATTGCATATACTCTGCATCTTGCTCACCCACCCTACATGCAAGAAGAGACTACCTACTCATGATGAATAGGCTCCAGCCCCATGCCCCCTACAAACGAGAAGAGATTCCCTAACTCGTTGGAACTTAAAGTTAGTGACTAACCCAAATAATGGGGCAGAATAATCCCCATGGGTTTGGTCTAGGGTTTGGTCTAGGGTTTACTTCAAGAAGGGAGGAGATGTTATGTATTTTGGCCTAATGAGTCACCGTAGAAAAATAGCGTAAACTCTCAATCTTCCCCACCCACCCTGAAGGCGAGGAAGTCTTTCGTTTGAGTTGTTTACGGCCTTTTGGAGGCGTGACCAAACGCCAGCACCGCTCTGCTATTTAATCCGTGGTTTAGTCAAAGTCAGTAGGAGAAGCAACTTAGCAGCAGAAGCCTACAGAACCGTGTAAGTGTATTTGATTCTTGTCATTTTTGAGCTTAGTGCCGTGTTATTGCTGAGAAAACCACTCTGTGCATTACTACGACTTTGTCACGTGGTGCACCGGCGTTCACTCTCACCTGCTCGCCGCCTGGTTTCGTTTGAGTTGTTTACGGCCTTTTGGAGGCGTGACCTACTGAATTCAATTCTTGAATCAGACGGGTATTTAAGTGTGAAACACTGCGGCAGCGGTCGCGGCAGCCCTAATCGCGTGAAGACCTAAGAGAGTAAAGACCATCGACTCTACCTGCACTCGACTCCACCGAGCAGGGCATTTGAGTATTGCACTTTTTGTACCAATTGTTTGCACTTAAAACTTGCTATTTATACTTTACTCTCTACTTGTCTATTGTTTTTTCTGCTCCTCTTCAATGTGTTTTCAAATTCCCACTGTCATTTCTCCACGGACATTTTCATCTGTTTTACGCAAAAGGAGATGCAACCATAACAATCTGCATGTTATATCACCATCCATAACTGCCTCTTCTACTTTCTCAATAGGCTTGTGGAACTGCCAGTCTGCTGTGAACAAGGCTGATTTCATTACTGCTTTTGTTCAACATTCTGGTCTTTCAGTTGTAGCACTTACAGAAACATGGATCAAACCAGAGGACTCTGCCACTCTCGCTGCCCTCTCCCATAATCACACTTTCTCCCACAGTCCTCGCCTCACAAGAAGAGGTGGAGGGACCGGATTACTTATCCCTACTGACTGGAAGTTCAAACAGCTAGCACCCTTGTGTGACAACAGCTCCTTCGAGTTCCATGCTGTTACCATCACCTACCCTGTTAAAAGTCACTTTGTAGTTATCTATCGACCCCCAGGTCAGCTTGGACTTTTCTTGGAGGAGTTGAATGTGCTTCTGTCATCCTTTCCTGAGGATGATACTCTTCTGGTGGTATTAGGAGACTTTAACATCCACCTTGAAAAGCCACAGGCTGCTAACTTCAATAACCTGACTGCATCATTTGACCTCAAGCAGGTCTCCACATCAGTAACTCACAAGTCTGGTAACCAACTAGATCTCATCTACATAAGGTACTGCTCCGCTCGGCATACTCAGGTCACGCCTCTGCACACTTCGGATCATTTCTTCATAACTCTTGACCTCGATCTAACTTCTCCAGACACTGCAACAGTTTTACCGCTGGTCACTTTCCGACGTAACCTGCGTTCACTCAGTCCCTCCCACTTTTCCTCTGCCGTCTCTTCTGCGCTTCCCCCTCTTGAGGAGCTCTCGCTTTTAAACACCAACACTGCCACTGACACTCTGTGCTCCACGCTTACATCCTGCTTGGACAACTTATGCCCTCTTATATCCAGACCAGCTCGTACATCCTCGTCTGCCCACTTCGTCTGCCTGTTCTACGTGAGCATCGTGCCAGCCTCCGGTCAGCTGAGAGAAAATGGCGCAAGTCAAAATATCTCACTGACCTCTCTATCTACCAGTCTCTCCTCTCTAATTTCTCTGCATGATGTCACTTCTGCAAAAACTGACTACTACCATTCTAAGTTAATCAACTCACCTGACTCGCGCACTCTCTTTAAAACCTTCTCTGCCCTCCTTTGTCCGCCTGCTCCCCCTCCTTCATCAGAGTTAACAGCTGATGATTTTGCGTCTTTCTTTGTAAAGAAAACAACTGCCATCAGCAGTCAGTTTTCTGCGCCAGCACCTGTTGAACTCATTCACACCCCTAATACGTGTTTGCTCCCCTCTTTTTCTCCTCTAACTGAAGCGGACGTTTCCAAGGTCATTAGTTCTAACCACCCTACCACCTGCCCGCTAGATCCCATCCCCACACATCTCCTTCAGGCCATCTCTCCATCTGTCGTGCCTGCTCTCACCGTCATCATCAACTCATCTCTCTCCACTGGGTCATTCCCCACAGCTTTCAAAGAGGCCCGCATCACACCACTACTTAAGAAACCCACTCTCAACCCTTCACTGTTAGAAAACTACAGACCGGTTTCCCTTCCCTTTACTGCCAAAGCTCTGGAGCGAGTTGTGTTTAACCAGCTCTCCTCCTTTCTCACACGGAACAACCTCCTGGACCAGAACCAGTCTGGGTTCAAGAGCGGACATTCCACCGAAACTGCACTGCTCTCAGTCATCAAAGCCCTAACACTGGCAAAGGCAACATCCAAGTCATCTGTCCTCATCTTACTGGATCTGTCTGCTGCCTTTGACACCGTTAACCATCACATCCTCTTGTCTTCTCTCAGTGCGATGGGTGTCTCTGGAATGGCGTTACAATGGTTCAAGTCTTACCTCTCGGGTAGGTCATTCAGAGTATCCTGGAGAGATGAGGTCTCTGAGCCCCAACATCTTAATACAGGGGTGCCTCAGGGCTTAGTGCTTGGACCGCTACTGTTTTCCATATACATGACATCTCTTGGCTCTGTCATTCAGAAGCATGGCTTTTCCTATCACTGCTGCAGATGACACTCAACTCCACTTGTCATTTCAACCTGATGATCCGACGGTCTCTGCTCGTGTCTCGGCGTGCCTGAGTGACATCTCACTTTGGATGAAGGACCATCACCTGCAGCTGAACCTTGGAAAAACAGAACTGCTAGTGATTTCTGCCAACCCAAAGACCCGCCACAACCTGTCCATTCAACTAGGCTCATCAACCATTACACCGTCCAGCACTGCCAGAAATCTGGGAGTGGTAATTGATGATCAACTAAACTTCACAAGTCATGTTGCCAGCACCACCAGGTCCTGTAGATTCATCCTCTACAACATTAGGAAAATTAGACCTTTCCTATCGGAGCACTCGACGCAAATCCTAGTTCAGGCTCTTGTCTTGTCCAAACTGGATTATTGCAATGCTCTTCTGGCTGGACTTCCTGCTGCACAACCAAACCTCTGCAGCTGATCCAGAATGCAGCAGCAAGAGTGGTCTTTAAAGAACCGAAGAGAGCGCACGTAACTCCTCTCCTCATTAGGTTACATTGGCTCCCGGTTGAGGCACGCATTAAGTTCAAAGCTATGCTCTTGGCCTACAAGACCACCACTGGCTCCGCCCCCTCATATCTTCACTCACTAACACAGACCTATGTTCCTACCAGATCCCTGCGAACTGCAAATGAACAACGTCTGGTTGTACCATCCCAAAAAGGAAAAAAATCACTCTCGCGTACTTTCTCTAGATCTGTTCTACATTGGTGGAATGATCTACCTGCTGCTACAAGATCAGGAGATTCTGTAGACATCTTTAAAAAACGCTTGAAAACATATCTCTTTTGTCAACACCTGACTGACAAACACTGAATTCTTAACTTCCTTTCTATCAATTCCTTCTTTAAAAAATAAAAAATAAAAAATCTTTCCTATCCTTAGCTTTGTATGCTGTGCTAGGTTTTAACTGACTAGTTTTTGGTGCACTTATGCTTTTTGTTACCTTTTGTTGTTGAAATTGCTTCCATTGTTTTCCTCACTTGTAAGTTGCTTTGGATAAAAGCGTCTGCTAAATGACTAAATGTAAATGTAAGTCTTCCTATTTACCTGAACTTATAGTTAGTGACTAACCCAAAGAAATGGGGCAGAATAATCCCCGTGGTTTTGGTCTGAGGTTTACGAGGTAGTCTACCCTCAGCCCTAAGTTAGCGTGTCTAAACTCATACTTCAAGAAGGGAGGAGATGTTATGTTTTTTGGTTCAGTGAGCCTCAGTAGAGAAATGGCATACAGACCAGTGGCACCTACTACAATCATCATGAAGTATTCTGAATGAGTGGTGCTGGCCCATATTAAGAGTAGCATACCAGACACCATTGACCCCCTGCAGTATGCCTACCGGCCCAACAGGTCCACCTCAGATGCCATCGTTGCAGCCATTTATTATTCCCTCTATCATCTGGAAAATAAAGACTCATACCTCAGGATACTCTTCATCAACTACATCTCCGCCTTCGACGTAATCATCCCCCAAAAACTTACCCCCAAACTGTCCACACTTGGCCTACACTCCACCCTTTGTGACTGGCTCCTAGACTTTCTGACTGACAGGCCTCAGTCTGTCAGGATTGCTAATGGGACTTCAGCCAGTATCATCACAAACATTGCCACTCCAAAGGGTTGTGTACTCAGCCCCATCATCTACACCATGTTCAACTATGAGTGTGTCACCACACACAAGGACGACATCATCCTGAAGTTTGCAAAAGACATCGAAGTGATAGGGCGCATCGCTAGCAGGGACGAGACTGCCTCCAGGAGGGACTTGGTCAGTCTGGTGTCCTTTTGTGGAGACAAAAACGTCACTCTCAACACGGACAAGACGAAGGAGATGATATTGTATTAAAGATGATATCCACCTTCTGCAACCGCTCTACAGGCAAGAGGCTTCTTCCTATTTGCCTGAACTTATAGTTAGTGACTAACCCAAAGAAATGGGGCAGAATAATCCCCATGGGTTTGGTCTGGGGTTAACGAGGTAGTCTACCCTCAGCCCTAAGTTAGCGTGTTCAAACTCATACTTCAAGAAGGGAGGAGATGTTATGTATTTTTGTCCAGCAGGCCACCATAAAGAAATTGCATATACTCTGCATTTTGCTCACCGACCCTACACGCAAGAAGAGACTACCTACTCATGATGAATATTCTCCATGCCCCCTACAAACGAGAAGAGATTTCCTAACTCGTTAGAACTTTTAGTTAGTGACTAACCCAAATAATGGGGCAGAATAATCCCCATGGGTTTGGTCTGGGGTTTACGAGGTAGTCCAGCCTCAGCCCTAAGTTAGACCCATTGACCCCCTGCAGTATGCCTACCGGCCCAACAGGTACACCTCAGATGCCATCGTTGCAGCCATTTAATATTCCCTCTCTCATCTGGAAAATAAATATTCATTTCTCAAGATACTCTTCATCAACTACATCTTCGCCTTCAACGTAATCATCCACCACAAACTTACCCACAAACTGTCCACACTTGGCCTACACTCCACCCTCTGTGACTGGCTCCTAGATTATTTTTTTTTGTGACACAAGCTGCCAAATTTGATTTGTTATGCATAAATGATATTATAACATGGACAATGATGGCAGTGTGAAAACTTCACACTGCACACAGAGCATGTTAGGCCAAGTTCTTTTCCATTTTTCCACTGTCCACAGTTTGAAATTGCCGATCCTCTCTTTCCTGTGCGTTTGTTATGTACATCTTTCAAACAGACTGTAGTGAATATGGTCTTATTAATTAATAATTAATATGAATATGAATTATGAAAATTAATAATTAATATTTTGTTTGTCAAAATATTAATTTATTTCGGGGCACCACCTTAGTTTTAACAGTTCTAAGGAAACTGGTCAGTCTAGTCTCATTAGTCTTACAGGAAGTGAATTCTAACTCGTTTTCGACACAAGTCTAAATTAAACAATGAAACAAGAATGTCTTTATGGGGTTATATTAAAGATTATGCAAGATTAAAATATGAATAATAACATAAAATAAAACAAGATTATTGACAAAGGATGAGAGTAATGAACATGAAATTAACAATTAACATGGTTAATGATATGAAATTATGATGGCTTTGGTGGAACAATAAGTTTAATTCTTTTTAATTTGGTTAATTACTGCGAGCAATTTAGGGATTTGATATAACGGGCGACTTAATTCAAGGTTTGTTACGAAGTCGGATATTAGATTAAAACTTGTTGTGATAAGAGGTCGTTTCACGGCTAAATTTTGGATAGCGGACGGAAGGAATTACTGTGGTTTTACTTGAACAACACACGGGATTTATACCGCCAACTTCTGTGTCACGTGCTCAACTCACTCTGATCTGGTGGGTCAGTACCAGCGGCGCGGCTCCGATCAGTTCCAAAGGAATACTTCAGAATTCCCAGGTCTCACAGCTGGGTTCCAGTAGCAGAGAGGCGTCACATGTACATGAGTTTCCTGGCGTGAAGCGGTCTTAACAGACAAAGGCTGTGTGGTGATTGTCCTTGGATGAAAAGCCTTTACCACAGTTGAGATTAAAGTCTTTAAAAACTGAAGGATCACTGAAAGACTGAAAGAGTTGTCTTTTCTGGATTTAACGAGGGCTAAATTGTTTAGCGGACTCGTTTTAACTTAAAGAACTACAAAATTTTCCACTTCTGTCGCGTGGTTACGTAGTTCCGTGAGAAGTTTTCAAAACAAAAATCTAATGCGTTGAGTCTTTTAAAAAGGATAAAAATTCACGGTGTGTGCTGCGGCTAGAAGACTTGAAAGTTTACGAAGAAAAATACGATGAAAGTTAAGCTTAAGAAAGAGCGTAAGAAAGCCAAAATTCGAGAGGTTGCAGAGCGTTTTGAAGAGGGTTTGAAGAGGATTCAAGAGAGCTTGAAGAGAGCGATTTCCGCTTTGCCGAATCTTTTGTAAGAGCCGCAAAAAGGGCGTGTTTACACACGTTTGGGGAATAGGGGAGGTGTTAAGAAATATTTGGGACTTATAGTATAACTCCTTGTTCCATCAACTAGCAAACTTAAACACATTTTAAAAACATATTGCTTCTGCATTGTATCATAAGTGCATGGGAAATATCGTTACAAATCCTTAAAAACTAAACACAGATTACATTATTCGTTGTTTGACCTGAAAACAGAATAATTCATTTGATTACACAGCCAGCTGTAAGGATGATGAAGCAAGAATTCTTTTATATCGTTATCACTCTGGAGCCTGTAATTAACAACGTGAAGGTGACACATTCCATATGATAGTCTTTAATATACACTCAAATGTACGAGAACGAAGAATTGTCTTTAGTTTCGAAGCAGAGTCATTACTCTTCTCAGCCAAAGGAGGGCAATGTTCAATCATTTTTAGAACCCTGAAACAAAAGGCATTCCTTTCTGTTTTCCTTTCTGAGTCTTATCGCAGCGATATATATCACACGAGATTACCGTGTCAGCTTTTGGTTCTAGTCGGCCCGGTCTCCATGAAGATAGCACCTAATGATTTTTTGAAGTCCTGAAAAATAAGGTTGTTAATTACATTTCACTTCTCCATGAACTTTCTTAACACAACATCGAGCATCTGGTCCAGATTGGCACGGAGTTGTTAATTAAGTCTTCTTGTCTTCTCCTCAGTCTGAATAAACAAAAGGGAAGAGGTCTTTAAAAGTTCAGAGGTGTAAATTCTTTATCCTCTGGGAGGTGTTCCTGGTACTGAGACATCACTACAAGACATAATGTGTTTTTGCTTTTGCTTTTTGCTTTTTTTTCTTTCACCTTCAACAAATATTTTTAGCTCATAGCTTGGTTTTCACCAAAAATAAACAGCAGCACTTATTGTTATAGAGAACCAAGACTTTGTTTTCAGTTTACTTGTTTTGTTTGTGCACCTCCACAAATTAACCTTTTCTGAGATTAGAGATTGTTGAAGGCATTCTAATAAAAAAAGGTTTCTATTTAGTAAAAATCCAACACTTCGGACAAGCTAAAAATGATAAAAGAGAAATGTATACATAAGTAATGCAGGGGTCTTGGTCAGCCCGCGGGTCGCGCAGGTTTGGGCAGGTCAGATGTGTTAATGAAGTATATGTCAGGAGTGGGCTGAGTCAAAAAGCACTCTGTATTAGGTATACATTCAATGAACTGTAAATATACCATTGGCAAAAGTTATTGTTAGCCTACAAACATACTTTTATAGTCCTTTACAGCTTCAAACGTATTTTATAAAAAGCGCAAAATGACTTTGAGAGGCATCTGAGGCCTATATGGATCACAGGGCCCCAAAGCGTGTGGCTGTGGCAATCAAGGCAAAATGCACTACATATATAACTAGGGTACTACTTTTATTTTATATGCACAACTCAAAAGGGGTGCACGTGTCAGAGTGGTTAGCACTCCTGCCTCACAACAAGAAAGTCATGAGTTCAAAACTCGGCCGACTCAAATATTCTTGGCTGTCTCTGGTCTTTCTGTGAGGAGTCTTCATGTCCTCCACGTGTTACCGTGGGTTCTCTCCGGGTACTCCGGCTCCTCCCACCGTCCAAAGACATGTATGTAATCGGCAACTCTAAAGTGTCCCTAGTGAAAGAATGTGAGAGAGAAAGGTTGTCTGTCACTGTCTCTAAATGTCATCCCTGCAACAAACTGGCCACTGTCCAGGGTGTACCCCGCCTCAGGCCCAAAGCTGCTGGGATAGGCTCCAGTCACCCCTAACGGGACAAAGCAGTAGAAAAATGATTGATTGAATGAATGAATGAAAAATCAAAAGACAGCACTTAACAAAAAAATCCTCAATTGAAAATGCTGTGCAAAATCAACACACAACCTGTAAACACAAAATAAAATATGAACTGATTGCATTGAGCAACATTTTTTTTATTATGTCTGTGAAGGTTCTCAGTCATCCAAGTCATCTTGAAAAAAGGTTAAAGCAAAAGCATCAGTTTTAGCTTTTCACCTTAAAAACTGGGTCCAGATGTAATAAAATATGTGCTTTCCTAAAAACAAACAGTTGTATTGTCAGTAATTTGCGACTTTCTTTTTGGTTGATGAAAAAGCAATAGTCTTACGCTCAAGCATGTTAATAGACCAATCAGTAGCCTTTTTCCAAATGAGTAATATTGCCGTAACCATGCAAGGTGGGATTGAGGCACATTGTTCTGAGTAGGTTTAATCTTACTGCCAAAGGATTGATGATCCTCAAAACTTGAATGGGCCAATAAACCTTTGGGCAAGCTTTTTGGACTCCACTCGAAGTAGCAGATCTTTGGAAGAGAGCCACATCTTTTGGCCTGCTTTGTAGGTGGGTTCCTCCGAGTGGTGGCAGTTGGCTGCAGTAGAGTAGCGATGGGCAGAGTGAAGGAGAGCAGCACAGGCCTGGGTCCAGGTACAATGACAGCGCTTGATAAAGGAGTGTACTGATGGGCCTAAGGCTTCCTTCTCTAGTGATGGGAATAGGGGTGGTTGATACCCATTGACACACGTACCCAGAATGGAGACAGGCCGGCAGCAGAGCTGACCAGGGTGTTGTGGGCATACTCTACCCACAATAGAGGCTGGCACCAAGAAGAGGGGTGTTTAGAGGCCACACATTGCAGAGCTGTCTCCATCTCGACCACGACCATATTGACAGGAAATCCATGCAGATGGAAGATGTGCAGTAAAGCTAGTTCCGATGTTACCTTGGCAGACGGGCTTTTGGCTGTGAAGAAATGTGCCATCTCAGTGAAACAATCTACTACTGTCAGGATGGTGGTATGTCCGTCGGAGGGTGGGAGACCGGTAATAAAATCCAGCAATATATGGCAACGAGGGAAAGACAGAGTGTCTGAAAAAAAAAGCACACAGAAATGCAGCTTTTGGTAATCTGAAGCTGTGTTGAGAGGACCACTCCTACCCCCATATCAGAAACATCCACCTCAACCACAAACTGTCTCTCTGGGTCTGGTACAGTATAGGGACAGATGAGGGTCTGGAAGGCTTTCTCTGCTTGTAGAGACCACTTGAATTGAACTTTAGAGGACAGTGTTAGAGCATTGAGGTGAAGGGGGGGACAACAGAACAATAGTCTTAGATGAACATCCTGTAAAAGTTTGCAAACCCCAGGACCTTGCCAAAATCCATACTAATACTACCTTGCCCAGTGATGTAGCTGAGGAAGCTGAAGGATGGGGAATGGAACTCTCTTCTTGTCCTTGACAAAGAGTGAGTTGAGCAGGATTGTCTGGACATGGTGAACATGTTCTTCCTTTGGCTTAGAAAAGATGAGAATGTTATTAAGGTAGACAAATACATACTTGTTCAACATGTCCAGGGAGACATTGTTCACCAAAGCTGGAAAACTGCTGGGGTATTAGTGAGTCCAAATGGCATAACGAGGTACTCATACTCATGTCCTGTAGGGTTGTTGTGATAGGCATTGTGAAGATCAAGCTTGGTAACTATGATGGCATCTTGAAGAAGCTCAAATGCAGATGAAATGAGAGGTAGAGGGTAGCGGTTCTTGACTGTGATGATGGCAATATGTGTGTCTCACAGTTGAGAAGTAGTCGAGCATAAAAGTGGGGCCGCTTGACAGGGAGAGGTGCAGATGTGCTTCTCACCAGTAGTCTCTACCCTACTAATTAGCACGTCCTTTTGCTTGGCATTTGTAAACAAAATGGCCTACACAGCCACAGTACAGGCAGAGACAACTAAAGCAACTCTCTACCCCAGGTAATCTTTTGTGATTCCAGCCAGTAGTGCTTCAGCAAGCATACTTTCAGCTCAGGTGGCTCAGCCTTTTAAAAGGCTGAAGGAACAGGCTAAATCCTGGAATTGTGGACTCTCTTCTGTTTATGCACGTTGCAGCTAAAAATTAGTTCAAACAAGAGGAAGATAAAGCAAGCTGGTTGCTTTTGTTTAGGAGCTGTGCATCATTTGTGTTATAGCCTACATTAAATAAGTCTCTAAACTGACCTTTATTAAGTTAATAATAACATTGTTTACTAAAAGTAAGCTAATAAACACATGTTGGCCAAATATAATTTTTACACACACAAGGCAATCATTTTAAAGCGTTCGGGTTGGGCGGAATGGATCATAAAAAATTCCATCTCCATGCATCACTAGCATACGCACTTACTGGTGTTAAATTCAACACAAATTAACAACTTAATTTAACAAAATATTGTGCTTTCTTAATACCAGTCTCTTTATGAAAAATATTGAGATAAGGCAATGATAAAGACTAGATTTAGGGCACTGTTATGTCTGATACTAACAACAACTTTAATTATTACTCATAAAACATTGTTAAATTTTAGAATAAGTACCATTCAAAGCCAGAGCCAGATGGAGCTTGAACGGGAAGTGTTTGCATCTCAGCACTTATTCAAATTCTCCTGTTGTCCAAGACATGACAGAGAGTCACTTCAGTGGCAATCTAAAAACTAATCAGCCAATTTGTTTCCTAAATGACTGGAATCTCAGTGCTGTTCTCAGATCAGCTGAGTGATTTGTCATGAAGACAGCAGTGGGGCTGATGCAGCGCTCAGGGCATCAGCGGCGGGACAGACTGTGCTCGCAGCCATTTTTACAACACTAAAAACAAGCCTGTGCTTCAAGAAAGGCTTAGTATGGTTTCTTATAGTCAATAACATGCCAAAGGCTCATTTCTCTTTGTTACATCCTAGTTTCCGAAACTTGCATTCTCTGTTTGTGCCTTAGTCCTAAGAGACACAGAAGACAAACATGAGGAGAGTTAAGTTTAATCCAACAGGACCATCCTTATATTTGTACTAGGGATGGGCACGCAAATTCAAATATTTGAAAATTCGATCTGCAATATATATTTGAAAAATTTGCTGTCCATAAATGAAAAAAGTCCACACGGTGCTCACTCGTCCTGTTCCTGCTCTGTTCACTTCTGTCGTGGAGTCACATGACGACACAGTGACACAGAGGGCAGGAGCAGGAGGTGACACACACCTGTCCACTCACTCAGTAGAGCAGCAAAGGATCTCCTCTAAACACAGCAAAGTCTGTAATTACTTTGAACAACATAATCAGCTGGTTGTGTACAAAATGTGTCAGGTCAAAATAAGTTATCACAATAACACTGTTTAATTTTCAGCCACAAAACACTGAATGTTAGGGTGACCAGATGAGATTGGCTGAAATTCAGGACGGAGAGGTGTTTGACGACGTTATAATAAAATTGTTATTTTCTTAAACAAAAATAGCGATATTAATGGGTAGTGATTTAAATCATGTGATTTAAGTATTCACATGACAAACATTCAATCACTCCTCGTCGCGGCTGCAGCAACTTGCGCCCACAGCAGCAGCTATTTTATTAGACATGGAATCCTCCTGCTTCTTAAAGAAGGACGAGACCAATGTGTTAGTCTGTAGAGTGTGTTGGTACAGTGTAATTTGCTGCTAGCATGCAGCCTAACATCTGCCTTCCCTCCGTGAGAAACACCAAACTCTTTCCTACACACTTTGCAGAACGCTTTACTTTCATCACTTAAGGCTGTAGCAATCCATGGATACTTCCCCACCCACCCCTCCCGGTACCTGCAGAGGTGTTTTTGCTTTTTAGCAGCATGTTGGGTTTCCGGTACACCAGCAATGTCAACAGAATGAATAAAAATTTGCTTATCAGTATCTAAATTATTGCCTAGCCGCATAAGTTTTTTATTTTATTTTTTATTTTTTTGAAACTTAGAATGCTGCAGCCAATGAGCAGCCGGCGGCGGCAGGGGATGGTTGCAGGACGGCTCAACCTCTGCAACCTCTGTTTTTTTATTCAATTCAATTTATTAAATAATAATTATTATTAATGTTTATCACACAATAACTTCTCAAGCTTTTGCTTGAGTATAATTTTTGAGACAATTAGGGTCGGATTCGGGAGTCTGTTAGATTTCGGGACTGTCCCGAATTTTTCGGGACGTCTGGTCACCCTACAGTATGTAGCCTGTTTCTGATATATTCCCCTCAGTGGTAGAGCGGCCGTCCTTCAACCGGAAGGTAGTAGGTTCGATTCCCGCTCTCTCCACAGTTCATACTGTCGTTGTGTCCTTGGGCAAGACACTTAACCCACCTTGCCTCCAGTGTCCGTAGCACCGGTGTATGAATGTGTGTGACTGTAGAGGTGTGTTTGGTGGTGGTAGGAGAAGGTTGAGCGCTGTTTGTGTGGCAGCCTCCCTCTCTGTCTGCCCCAGGAGTGGATGTGTGTGAATGGGGTGATGTAAAGCGCTTTGGGTGCCCGAGAAGGGTGCAGGAAAGCGCTTTATAAATGCATGCCATTTACCATTTACCATAATTGCTTGATTTCTTAAAATGGACTTTAGGAAGTTGATGGATTTATATGTAATAGTGTTCAATATAGATTGCTCAACTTTATTATGTCAATTTTATTCAATCAAGGTCTGTTTTAAGTGTTAGAAACCAGCCTTAAACAAAGATGAGAGTGAGTGGATCTGAGACCATGAGTGACATCAGTGTCATTTTTACTGGAGACTCAGCCAGAGTCTATTCTTGAGACATTGTATGGGGTCACCCTGTGCATATACTATAAAGACTACATTGATGGCTTCTGCTATAGCTGAATACAGGCAGACTGGTGGTATGACTTTGTGTGGCTTTTTTTGTAGTAAATATAAGTGATTCAGACTTCTGAATTTAGGTTTTGCGCCAACTGCCAATTTTAAAGTTGCATTATGTCTGTGCATTATGTTAGGCTCCTCTAAATGAAGTATGTCTCTGCAGGAAGCCAACCTATACCTCCACTCTCACAGCCCGGACACAGATTTTGGCAGGAATACCAACACTGGCACAATACCAGCAGCACTTAGTCGAGGAAGTAAGGCCAAATTTGTTTCAGAACGATCCCTTAGATCGTCCATGTTGTTCACCTTTAATTATGTCAGAGCAGACAGTTGTTGGAGAGGAAAAAAGTCTTCTCCCACTGAGGGCAAACATCAAATATTAAATGTATGTATTAAAGTTATTCGGTGTAGAACCTTCTGAGTTTGGATAACAAAATAGAAGATCTATGGAGGAGGGAAAGGATAAAAAAAAACTCATGACGTGACTTAAAAAACATAATCAGCGGGCCAAAGTTCTGTACAAGAGATATAAAAACATCCATCTAAATTTACAAAATTATCAATAAATAAGTTTTTTTATTTAAATTTACAACATAGCTATAAAACTACAATAAACACACTAAACACACAATAAAAGGTGTGGAAATAGCTTGCTATCCTGCTTAACCAGTACCCGTGTTAAAAAACAATAAAAATAAATGTGTTTTCAAATTGTTCTAAGGAATGGGTAGCTGTGGTTTAAAGAGGTCGGCACAATAAAACCACTGTTCACAAAGAGGAAATTAACTACTGTATATACTGTATGTATATAGGTATAACTGTATATATATGTATATTTCTTGTTTATGCCATTTAACCAACCACTGCAGTGCAACAGAAACCCCTTTTGGTTTGGGACTGTTATGGACAGACTTCAGAGTGTATGTGACATTTGCTAATGTCTTATTCCTTATGCTTAACAAATAACCAAAGTCATACTGAACACATCTGAACTCACACCGAAGCACAAAATCAGAAAATCTACGACTGCATAATCGCCCTTGACATTCTGACAGCATTGCTGTTGGGCATATTGGACAAATCCTGGAGTGTAGTGATGGACAACACACTCGTGACCATTAGAGACCAGCTTCTCTAAAGTGGTAGGGTATGAAATTTTTTTTTTTTTTGGTAGCTTCGGACCCCTTTAGATAATGGAAATAGAAAATAAAATCAATCAAACCTTCTGCGTCTTATCTAGTTGCTATTTATTACAGCCGTGTACCGCCCAATGTTTTAAAAAAAAAAACTGTACTAACACTGACAAAATTAGGACTTGCAAATCAGTCAAAATGGAAAGGCTGTAATTTCAATGTTCAGCTTTGCTTTGCCCAATTCTCTGGTTTATTTAGAGACTGGCTCTGCTTTAATGAGAGGGTCTTGTACCAACTTCACTCAATCCATCTCGTTCTTGATGTAACGCTGCTTTATATTAATAATATAACGCCTCGTATAAAGAGTGGGTTGAGCTGCTGATGTGGCGCAGAATGAAAAATTGAAGTGATCTTGATCTGTTCATGCAGAATTAGGAGCAAAGTGCAGCCTCATAACATTTAAACTGAATATTTCTCACTCAGCAGAATCCAAACTCTTCACTGTAAAACTCGGAAATTATTCACATGTTCACTCTGCCTCATTGTTTTGCTCTAATCGGCCGTGTAATGGTGTCATTATGTAAAACACAAACACAAAATGTGAAGAGACAGAAATCTCATGCAGAAATCTCATTTTACAATTAACGCTGGTAAACCAACATGGAGTGTTTTCTGCTTCACTGAGAGCTATGTGTCCAGTGAAGAATGCAGCGGAGACTTGTAATCTCTGGTAGGTTCAGAGCTCTTTCCACAGGCTCATATGGATAAAATGGGCAACTTTATAATGTACCAATGTATGACGACTCTATATCAAATTCAAGCTGAGCTTGAAATCAAAATCTTTTTTCACACTTAGTTTTAAAGTTTGTTACCATGTTGCCTGGGTTATTCCAGAGGTGTGAGTAAATCTTTGCTTCAAGACTGACAGACTCCACAATTAGGACAAATGACAAATGTTGGCGAAACTGTGGATTGGTAGGTGCTGGGTTGTCAAGTTAACACTTTCTGGAGAAATGTCAAAGACAATCTGGAGAAAATAAAGACAGACCTTCCTCTGGACCCTTTATTTTTTTCTTTTGGATGTGTTCCCTGATAACCCTGTCTTTGACCAGAATTTAATTATGTAGCCTATTCTTTTGAAAATCATCGGTGTTAATTGAATAAAGCCCGGCCATCCAGTGATAAAATCATTAGTTACAAAACAGCCTGGTCTCAACAAATGGCATTTAAATGACATGCCTAAATGAATGCAATAATGTATGTCATCCAGTGCTTAATTTGTGGGTAACACTGGATGATATAGTCCTCCACCTCCTAAATCGGGACTGGAACATATTTGACTGGATCAAGCATCCTTTTTTAACCTACAGTAGTTTCTCTGGCCCCTCTATGTCTGCGTTGTGGCTGCCTCCCCCCCCCCCTCCCTCCCGCAGGGGTGGCGTGGCTAATCGGGAGAACCAGAACAATTAGGCCTATAGTGATACCTCAACAGTGCTGTCAAGGAATTAAACATAATCTTACCAGTTCTGTGCAGCCTTGTGGCTTTGTTTGTCAGTTTTGATAAGCTTATGTTTGTTGCGCCAAATTACATTGTGGCGCGCTTACAACGCGCCACAATGTAAAACTGCAAACTTCCTTTTGTAGAATATATAATGCTCCTTCTATTGTTCTAGTAATGCGTAAACCTGGTTTAGACTGTCATAGTGCTGTTGAAAGGTCGACGCAGCACAAAAACACACAGCACTAACAGATATTTTTCACTCACTAGAAATTAACCTTTTACTTTAGGTATTTAAATGGTCATCTACTAAATAATTAGCAGTATTATTGTATAAAATTTTGAAAAAGTATAAGTACAATTTATTACTTTGTTAAAATGGGTAGAACCTTTGGCTGTTGATACCTTAATAATATTGATCTCCAGAGGTTTACTTTCAACAGAAGTTTTTCTCTGATACCATAGCCTAAGACTGATCTGAACTGCAAAACTCCTTAGCGTAGACTCTGTCTGACTCTCAAGTTAAAATCATCCCCTATGAAGATTGTTTTATAGAGAGGCGGGCCTAAAGAAAATAAGTCTATCAGGCACTACACACTTGCAATGGTTAAAAGTATAAAATCCCACTGGCCAAAGGGGCTAGAGGAAGTGACTGTGTTATCCGCCACAGCTAAAATTGTTGGGGGTTTGAGTGTTGGCGGGTGTTAATGTCAAGCCCTGCCAGCAACCCACCTTTTGTCTTTCATGAAATGGCATCATAACCACTTTGTCCTGGGCATTTAACACTGCCAGCTACCAAGAGGGGGCACCCATTTACCCGGAATACATATACGGAATCATATACAACATTAACCCTGTTACACTCCCGCCAGTTGAATTCCACTTGCCCTAGTACGAAAACAAAAAGGGACCAGTACAACCGCAAAAGCAGGAACTAGATAACAAAAAACACTATACAAGCACACAGGACTAGCTGCTCCAGCTTAAGACCTTCAGTAAACTCTTTGATGTGTTCTCTTCTCCGTTCACTTTCTACAAACCCCTATTCAAAACTGTGTCACTTTACTGCTTCTCTTTAAACTTATTGTGAGAGAGTGCCTCAGAGCCCCTGTAGCACTGTTTGCGGGAACTGTGGCAGTATATAGCTCAACAAATTATTGTCTGTCCACACAGTGAACTGATGACCTCTCAACCAGTGGTGGAACGTGTCACACACTTCCCTCATCAAGGCAAACAATTACAACCTGTGTGCAGGATATTGGAACTGGGTGTAGGATTTACCTGCAAAAGTTGACCTCCTTTAACCGGCAAAAGGCTACCCTATATTTCTTTGTCCAGTCCACGACAATAATTTTCCTCCATGTGGTCCTTTCGAGCCTGATGTAAGGCAAAACAACGGCCTTCAATAATCTGTCCACCTGGTGTCTGCGTTTGGGTTCTCCGGCCGTACATAACAGACTGCATCTCGTTCTTCTGGTGTCCACCACCAGGTTCTGGGTGTGCCACCTCAACAGGCACCAAAAACTGCTGCGCCCTTCCAGCTTCCACCACCGCCATCGGATCCAACTCACCACCAGATTGTGATTCGTTGACAGCGCCATCCCTCTCTTCACCGGAGTGTCCAAGACATACGACCGGTAGTCTGACAAACAACTACAAAGCTGATCATTGACCTCCGGCCTAGGGTGTCCTGGTGCCACGTGCACTGATGGACAACGTTATGCATCAACATGGTGTTTGTTATAGAGTCCAGGTGGGGAGTTCCTCACAATCACACCCCTCCTGGTATCACTGTTGTCCCCCAGTAGAAGTAGCCATTGGAGTCCCTTGTCGGAGCACTTTCCAGCACCCCTTCTAGAGACTCCAAGAAGGCTGGGTACTCTACACTGTCATTTGGGCGCACTGGGGTGGCAGTAGCTCAGTGGGTAGAGCAGTCGTCTTTCAACCTGAAGGTAGTTGGTTCGATTCCCACTCTCCTTGGGCAAGACACTTAACCCACCTTGCCTCCAGTGACTGTAACACTGGTAATTACTGTATAGGACAATGTAAGTCACTTTGGATAAAAGCGTCTGCCAAATGAATAAATGTAAATGTAAATGTAAATTTGGCCCGTAAGCACAAACGACAGCGCAGGATAGTAACTCTCTCGTTCACCAGGGTAAATTCCAACACATGGCGGCTGAGCTGGGGGCCTATGAGCAAGCCACACCAGCCTCCATCTCTCATTGCAGGCAAATCAAGAGTAGTGGAGAGTCCAGCTAGAGTTGGGTTCCAGAGCCCAAGCTGAGATGAGCCTGACTATCTCTAGTCAGTACCTCTCAATCTCCTGCACAAGCTCAGGCTCCATCCCCGCCACGAAGTGACGTTCCACATTGCTAAGGCCACTTTCTATAAATCTCATTTTCTGTTTGAAAATAAACAAATATATAACCATACAGTAAGTAAGAAGAAAAATTTGGACATTACTTACATTACAACATAACTTATAATAATCATTATAAGTGGCTGTGGTGGGATTCAATAATCACCAGGAATGATCATGTTTTTATCATAGTTTCATCCTAATCCTATCCTTAGTCATGATTCATAAGAATTCATTAATTCATGCATAAAGTTGCATCCGGGTCTACCCCAACCAGAAGCCCTGGATGACCCGGAAGGTCCAGCAGCTGCTGAGAAAGAGAAATAATGCCTACAGGTCCAGCAACAGAGATCTCTATAGCGTGGCCCGAGCCAACTTGAAGAGAGGCATCAGAGAGGCCAAAGCAGACTAAAGGACGAGGATTGAGGCCCACCTGGACAGTAACAAAGCCAGCAGGTGTGGCAGGACGTCCAGCACCTCACCAACTACAGGACCAACGTCAAAGCTGCTGAAGGTGACCTCACGCTAGCAGAGGAACTGAATATCTTCTTTGCTCGTTTTGAAGCAACACAAGGTGAGACGTACCCTGCGAGCCGTCAACCCGAGGAAGGCGACTGGTCTTGATGGCGTCCCACAATGAGTGCTGAGGGACTGTGCAGACCAGCTGACTGAAGTCTTTACAAAAATCTTCAACCAGTCCCTGGCACTATCCACTGTCCCACCCTGCCTGAAGTCCATAGTATCCTTGCCCAAGAAGCCCCACATCTCCAGCCTCAACGACTACAGACCAGTGGCCCTGAAAAACTGGTAGGTAGTCAAATCACAGCAAGTCTGCCCTCAGGACTCGACCCACACCAGTTTGTTTACAGAGCGAACCGATTTACAGAGAACGCCATAGCAACAGCGCTACATGCTGCACTGTTACACCTGGAGCAGCAGGGGAGCTACGTGTGGATGCACTTTGTGGATTATAGCTCGGCTTTCAACGCCATCCTCCCACACAAGCTGGTGGCCGGGCTGGAGGACCTGGGGCTCCCCCATTCAACCTGCATGTGGATCAGCAGCTTCCTCTGTGGTCGCAGACAGAGAGTAGGCCAACATACAGCGGCCCTAAGCCTCAGCACCGGTCTCCCCCAGGGCTGTGTGCTTATTCCGCTGCTCTACTCTCTTTATACACACAACTGTATCCCTGTCCATCACTGCAACACCATAGTAAAGTTTGCAGACGACACTACAGTGGTGGGGCTCATCTCTGATGGGGACAAGTCTGCCTACAGAGATGAGGTGGAGCAACTATCGACGTGGTGTTCGACCAACAACCTTCTTCACAACACTTCATAAACCAAAGAACTAATAATAGATTTCAGGAGGAAAAAGACAGCTGTTCCACCATTACTTATCGGCTGGGACTGTGTGGAGAGGGTGGCAGACTTCCGCTTCCTGGAAGTGCACTTTGTGGAGAGTCTGTCTTGGAGAGCAAGCACCTCTGAGCTGCTGAAAAAGGCCCAGCATAGACTGTACTTTCTGAGGCTACTCAGGAAGAATAACATCATACAAAGAGTGCTGGTGTCCTTCTACCGAGCCACTATAGAAATTATTCTAACATACTGCATATGTATTTGGTTCACCAGCTGCACAGTGGCTCAGGGGAAAGCTCTACAAGGGGTCATCAACACCGCTCTAAAGATTGTTGGCTGCCCTCTCCCCACGCTGGAAAATCTACACAGCTCCTGTTGCCTCAGAAGAGCACAGAGTATTATAAAGGACACTTCACAACCTGGCCACTCCCTATTTGAACTGTTGCCTTCAGGAAGACGGTACATAATATGTAAAGCCAGGACAAATAGACTCAAACACAGTTTCTACCCAACTGTAATAACCGCTCTAAACACTACAAAAAAATTATGCTAAACGCAAAGTCTGGACCAATGTTTTGTTTGAAGTATGTATGGGTTTCTAGGTGTTTTTATTCTTAATTATTAGTATTATTTTAACTATGTATGAGTGATGCACTTTTTATTTTTTGTTGTACATATGACAATGACAATAAAGATCTATCTATCTATCTAGATCCTTAGAGGGAATCAGAGCAGCTAGAAGTTCATTCTGTAACAAACCTGTCTATATTTTCTCTTTTCTGCTTATGGTAAATGCACAAGAAGGCAACAAAAGTATTAGCAGGAGCAGCAGGCTGTATCGACCAGTGACTCTGGGTCTGGGAGTTGGTCTTGGGAGAATTAATAAATTAACTAACTAACCTATTTCAGTAACCAAGTTAAGCACATCTTTTATTTTTGCTTTCACTGTGCTTTCGTTCAGGAACTGACTTGGCTTAAAGTTTGCTTACTTCTGTGCTCTCTTTAAAACAGCGTCACAGAAGTGTTGTATAAAGTCTTAAATCCAAGTTTGTCATTCCTCAGTTCCAGCATTCTAGCATCACTGAATGACCTCTGTGACATTACAAAAGACTGTGTGGCCTTCTTGATGGGAAACGGTCAGTGAACACATTTCAAAAAGTCTGCTTTGTTAAAGCAAACAGCATTAACAGAACATTCATATTTTTGTTTTGTCCAAAACAGGAATCCCTACTGAACACTGTTAAGTGCAACATTAAATGGCTGCAAAAACAGTGCAGGCAGAAGCAGTCACATTGCTGTATTTTCTGTCCTTGTATTCCATCCATAAATAAAGATGGATGTCATCTTGGTCTTGCTTACTGCCTTTCCCAGCGTGGACAAACAGTAAAGTCATACTACATGTAGAACTGTCGGGTGTATTACGCCTGACCACTGGGGTTTTTGGAAGTATCAAATTCTGCATCATATTAAAGCAGACAATCACTACCCAAGCATTTCATCACCCTTGCTTGATGCTAATCCTGTACGCTTTTCCTCTTCAGGCAAGCTACGTTCCTTTATGATGAGATGAAACTTTGCACATGTAAAACGTGTCGGTGGCTGGGTTTAAAAATGCAAGGCTGAATCTGTGTCAGAAAACACTGTAATACAGAGAGTAAATTGTGTGTTGTCCTCACACTGAGGTCCCAGGTAAATATTTCTGGCCAGATGCTGCTCTTCTGCCATAGTGGCTTGCCCTACAGGTGATTGTTTGAATGTGAGCAATCACAATTGTCTTGTTTACTTCATTTTCTAGTACCTACCCCCCACGTTCTGGGCTGGCTCCAGCATTCTCTGCATAGTACCTTGCCACTCAAGACACATAATCTTTGCCAATACCTGCAAACAATAAAAATTGAAATGAGATTTTATTTATTTTTAAAGGGGGGACTTCAATAGAATACCTAGTGGCTCTCAGTGTAATGTACATCAGAATATTAAATGAATCAGTGAATACCAAATACATTTCAGCATAAAATGGATATGACTACAAACCTGTTCCCTGTTACCACTGCATCCCATACACATTTCTACAACACTTTGGGAAAAAAATTGGGAAATCGTGTGTGTAAGGTATGTGTAAGGTCACTTATTGGCATAATTAGCACTCAAGTTAGATAAATATCTGACGTATAAAGCACACTGACTGACCTGGGTATGATAATGCTAGGTCACTTGAACTGGTCATATTGAAAAGGACTAAAATAAATCTACACTACCATGGCCTAAACTGCAAATGCAAACAGTGTAAGAGTAGGCAGTTTTTGAAAAATATTATTTATTATTAATTAAAACAAAGATGAACTCACCTAATACAGCACAGAAGGTTACCTTGCAGACAGGACTCTTTGTACGATGAGCCTCAGTAAGCATGTATTATTTGTTTGTGGCTTCCCTATCCTTCTGGGCATCTTTGTTTTCCACCTTAGGAAGTCGTCACTGGAGCTTTTTTACTGTTAAGAGACTCAAATTTGCTTAGTGTTGATCAGCATTAGTTGTATGACAGTAGAAAGTCTCACAGTTTTTCACCAGCCAGCTTTCAGTTGATCCGGTAAAATGATCATGGCAAAAGTATTTGTTCTTTAGTATATGAACAAGAAATTGTTGGTATGATCCCACTGCCTTAGTTTCGGATGTTTTTGACGTTCCTGGTTATGATTGTTTCTGGAAAGCTTCTGCTTCTTACCCACGGAGCAAACAAGCACTGGCTCTTCGCTAGCATCGAAGTTATTCATTATTTTATTATTATTATTATTCTTATTTAGTTATTCAAATTTCTTCATGGCATGTACTTCTTCAGCTGCTGCTGTGTGAGTAAGAGGATAAGGAACAAATAGCTGAAGAGGAGCAACAGCCCTCGGGAGATCTGGCAGATTCCAATAACGAGGTACTGTATATGCCTCATTTCTCTTTATCTTATAGAAGCTACAAAAACTATTTTGTATGTCTTGAATTTATTATATTTTTTTTACCATTATGTGGTGTCCATTTATGTCTTGTCAGTTTGACTCTCAGTTTCCTTCATTTGCTTTGAATCAAATCTCTGAGAAGTGTTTCTCAAAATATTCAGCACAAATCTGTGAACAGTAAGTGTGATCATCAAAACAGGTTTGTGTTTCTCATTGTATTAAACAAATGTTTTTTTTTTATAAAATGTTTACAAAAAAGTTAGCAACTTTTTTGAAGATTCAGCTTTCAAGTTTCCTGACCTGAATTTGATTTCTGTCATTATTCAAAACAATTTGTGACAATTACAATCTCTTTACATTTTGATGAGGCTCAAACTATGACTTTACATTTAATTAAAATTTAAAAACTTGAAGCTAAATGTTTTGGGGGAAGAAGTACTTTTTGCAAACATGGTGAAGAGTTTTGATGACCCACTCAGCTAATAATGTTATTTTACTTCCAAGAAATGCTGAACTGTTTCAAATAATGTGCTACAGCCATTGAGGAAAAACTGTAATAAAAAGACAAAAACCCATTAGGGACTGGAGACCCAATAGTGTAGTGTCAGTGGTCCTCAACAGAGAGGTCTGCACAGAGAGGTCTGCACCGCTCCACTGGCAGTGTGTGGTCTGCACCGCTCCACTGGCAGTGTGTGGTCTGCACCGCTCCACTGGCAGTGTGTGGTCCCATAACTGTGTGTACAAGCTGGCCACTTTGGATAGGTGCACAGGGCATTCTGGGAGCAGCGGTGTGTTCATATCACAATCTGTATCAATTTCAGCTGAGTGCAAGCTAATGAGCTGTAATTGTGCGCAGAGTGGCTCATTAGAACCACATTAGACGGAGCCAGAATTTGAAATGGATCAGATGATTGCTCACAGTGATCACACACAACCGTCTATCTGTTCTTCTGAGGGACACAGAGGACAGACAGAGGGACAGGAGAATACGTGGGGCTTTGATCCTGCTTATTAAATGAAAGCCAAAATTCAGTCAAAAATGCAGCCAATAATGGACGGTACCTTAAAATAAATCATAAAATCAGGGCACAGCAGAGTGGTTAGAGTGGTTTTCACAAAGCGTGGCAGCTGATTGCAAAAAATCTACTTGCCATTGAGGAAAAATGACATGGGCTCCCTAATACCAGTGCTCGAGTGCTCAAGTGACGTCAAGGCTTGGTTGGTTCATGATTTTTGTATCTGAATGAAGGCAAAATGGAAAGTATGTTGTTTGGAGCCATTGACAGATAGCAGAAGTTGTTACTTAACCTACATTTTAGACCCAATTTAGTACAACATTTTTTCCTTTACCAGACACAAGAAAATTAATTTGCTATTTTTAGAGAATTACAATCACAATAATTAGTAATTGTCAGTTTTTCCATCTATAAGACAAGTCTCTAGACTAGAGCAATAAAATCCTGATTTAAATGTACTGCACTGCATTATTCACTACATCTTTCATTCATGTACCTCCTTCTGCTTTGTCTCGTTATGGGTCACAGGTGACTGGAGCTTATCCCAGCAACTTTGGGCCTGAGGCAGGGAACACCCTGGACAATGTTTAGTTGCAGGGCTAAGACTATACTCTCACATTCATTTACTAAGGACAATTTAGATTAACCAATTCCCCTATACAGGAATGTCTTTGTCACAAAAAGACAGAGAGAACATGCAGACTCCTCAAAGAAAACACATGGAACACAATAAAATCTTAGTCAAGGAATAAAGAATGTTCTTCACAAAATTGACTCACCCTTAAAATACAGTAGTTGCCATGGTGAAAAAGCAATGTGTTCAAACGATGCTGATCCTGCTGTTCCTTTGAGTCACGGTCAGACTATTGTGCAGAACTGAATGAGTTCTGGAGACCTTTTCTTGAAGAGTTCAAGAACAGCACCGGTTTGGAGTTTTATATGATGTAATGAACATATTTTTTGCAGTATGTCGCAGAGTGTGGCAAGATCACAGACAACATATCTAAGAGTTTTTGTGGATGGTTCAAAGTCATAGTAGTGTCCATCCTATTTGCTTTGCCTATGTGGTAGGGTTACAGTTGTGTTCATAAGTTTACAAGTTAACTTTAGTTAAGTTTCTGAAACACTTATCGGCATCATCAAACTTTTTATTTGCTCTAAAAGATATACAGTTGTGCTCATAAGTTAACATTCCCTGGCATACTTTGTGACTGTTTGGACAATTTTCAGAGAATATGAACGATACCACAAAAATCTTTCTCTTTATCACTCACAATAAATGGTTGGGTGAAGCCATTTATTGTCAAACAACTGTGACCCTGATCAAAGGTTTACATACCCCAGTTCTTATTACCCTGTATTGTCACCTTTAACATCAATGACAGCTTGAAGTCTTTTGTGGTAGTTGTGGATGAGCTTCTTTATTTCCTCAGATTGTAAAGCTGCCCATTCTTTTTGGCAAAAAGTCCCCAGTTCTTGTAAATTCTTGGGCTGTCTTGCATGAACTGCATGTTTGAGATCTCCCCAGATCTGAGATGGTCAGCTCAGAACCTTCACTTTATGCTGCTGTAGCCAGTGACAGGTTGACTTAGCCTTGTGCTTTGGATCGTTGTAATGTTGGAACAGTGTGCCATGTGCAGCTTTCCTCCAGTATTTTCTGATAACATGCTGCACTAATGTTTTCCTGTGTCTTTGTAGCTCACACATCCCCAAAACATCAGTGATCCACCTCCATGTTTCACAGTAGAACTGGTGTACCTTTCATCATAGGCCTTGATGACTCCTCTCTAAGGAGGAGGAGAAGCAACTTAGCAGCAGAAGCCTGTCATCTGGAGGCGTGTCCTGCTGAATTGAATTACTCGAATCAGAAGGGTATTTAAGTGTAAACCACTGTGGCAGCGGTCGTGGCAGCTGTCATCGCGTGAAGATTGAAGAGAGTAAAGACCATCAATTCTACCTGCACGCAACTCTACTAGCAGAGCCCCTGAGTATTGCACTTTTTGTACTAATTGTTTGCACTTAAAATGTATTATTTCTACTTTAAATTTTTCTTGCATATTTCTTTTTCTCCTCTTCTTCAATGTGTTTTCAAATCCCTACTGTCATTTCAACATTGAAATTATCATCTCTTTCATGCAGAAGGCAATGCAACCATAATAATCTGCATGTTATATCATTGTCCATAACTGCCTCTTCTACTTTCTCAATAGGCTTGTGGAACTGTCAGTCTGCTGTGAACAAAGCTGATTTCATTACAGCTTTTGTTCTGGTCTTTCAGTTTAGCACTTACAGAAACATGGATCAAATTAGACTCCTGCTGCCATAAGCATACTTTCTCCCACAGTCCTCGCCTCACAGGAAGGGGTGGAGGGACCGGACTAATTATTCCTACTGACTGGAAGTTCAAACAGCTAGCACCCTTATTTTACAACAGCTCCTTCGAGTTTCATGCTGTTACCATCACCCACCCTGTTAAAAGTCATTTTGTAGTTATCTATCGGCCCCCAGGTCAGCTTGGAGGAGTGGGATGTGCTTCTTTCATCCTTCCCTGAGGATAGTACTCCTCTGGTGGTATTAGGAGACTTCAACATCCACCTTGAATTCAATAACCTGACTTCACATCAGCAACCCACAAGTCTGGTAACAAACTAGATCTTAGGTACTGCTCCACTCATCACACACAGGTCACGCCACTGCACACGTCTGATCATTTCTTCATAACTCTCAACCTATCTTCTCCAGACACTGCAATTGTTTTACCGCTGGTCACTTTCCGACGCAACCTGCGTACACTCACTCCCTCCTGCTTTACCTCTGCCGTCTATTCTGCGCTCCCCCCTCTGAGGAGCCCTCTCTTTTAAACCCCAACAACGCCACCAACACTCTGTGCTCCACGCTTACATCCTGCTTGGACAACTTATGCCCTCTTACATCTAGACCAGCCCGTACATCCTCGTCTGCCTCCTGGTTATCTTACGTTCTACACAAGCATTGTGCCAGCCTGCGCAAGTCAAAAGATCCTACTAACCTCTGTATCTTCCAGTCTCTCCTCTCTAATTTCTCTGCTGTCACCTCTGCAAAAACCGTCTACTACCATTCTAAGTTAATCAACTTACCTGACTCACGCTCTCTTTAAAACCTTTTCTGCCCTCCTTTGTCCACCTGCTCCCCCACCTTCATTGGATTAAACAGCTGATGACCGCTACGCTTTTCCATATACATGACATCCCTTAGCTCTGTCATTCAGAAGCATGGCTTTTCCTATCACTGCTATGCGGATGACACTCAACTCCACTTGTCATTTCAACCTGACAATTCGCCAGTCTCTGCTCGCATGCCATGCAAATGAACAACGTCTGGTGGTACCATCCCTAAAAGGAAAAAAATCACTCTCGCGTACCTTCTCTGGATCTGTTCCACATTGGTGGAATGATCTACCTGCTGCTACAAGATCAGCAGATTCTGTAGCCATCTTTTAAAAAATGCCTGAAAACACATCTCTTCTGTCAACACCTGACTGACAAATACTGAATTCCACTTCCTTTCTATTGATTCCTTCTCTATTAAAAACAAATATATATATATATATATATATATATATATATATATATATATATATATATATATATATATATATATATATATATATATATATATATATATATATATATATATTTTTTTTTTCTACCCTTAGCTTTGATTACTGTGCTAGATTTTTAACTGACAAGTTTTTTGTGCACTTAAGCTTTTTGTTAACTTGTGTTGTTATAATTGCTTCCATTGTTTTCCTCACTTGTAAGTCGTTTTGGATAAAAGCGTCTGCTAAATGACTAAATGTAAATGTAAATGTAAATGTAAATGTAAATGTAACATTTATAAATGTGGCCAAAAAGTTAAATTTTTGTCTCATCACACCAAAAGACGTCCCAGGGGTTTTGAGGCTTGTCTCTGTGCTGTTTGGCGTCTTATAAGCTGAATGCTTTGTGGCATTTGTGTAGTAATGGCTTTTTTCTGACGACTCTACCATGCAGCCCATTTTCTTCAAGTGTCTCCTTATTGTTCATCTTGAAACAGCCACACCACTTTTTTACAGTGAGTCCTGTATTTCAGCTGAAGTTATTTGAGGGTTTTTCTTTTCATCCCGGACAATTTTTCTGGCAGTTGTGGCTGATATTTTTGTTGGTATTTTTTTATTTACATTTATTCATTTTTTAGCTGACGCTTTTATCCAAAGCGACTTACATTGTTCTACAGTAATTACCAGTGTTACAGTCACTGGAGGCAAGGTGGGTTAAGTGTCTTGCCCAAGGACACAACGACAGTATGAACTGTGGTGAGCGCGGGAATCGAACCAACTACCTTAGGGTTGAAAGACGACTTCTCAACCCACTGAGCTACTGCCGCCCACTGACCTTGGTTTTGTTTCAACAGAATCCCTAATTTTTTACTTCTTTATTTGATTATGACCACTGCTGTTTGGCATTCTCAATTCCTTGTTTATCTTTTTATTGCGCTTTCCTGTTTTATACGGTTCAGTTACCTTTTCCTGCAAATCCTTATACAATACGTCAATGATCAGGGTTATTTGGATAGTTTATGTTGTCATCATGATTTAAAAAGAGTAAATACAGTTGTTTGACAATAAATGGCTTCACCCAACCACTAATATTATTTATATTCTCTGAAAAATGGACAAACAATCACAAATTCTTCCAGGGAATGTTAACTTATGAGCACAACTGTATATCTTTTAGAGCTAATAAAAAGTTATGGTTAGCCCTGTGACCAGTGCTGACTGTGGAGCGCACAATAAAACTATCAAATTAATGAGAGATAATCCAGGAAAAACTGCACATTATATAATTCAACAGGACAGCTCCGGAGAAGAAGAAAAAAAAAATCCTTAAAGCTGAGTGCTCTGAATCTTTTAGTGCATCTCTGCTGCTTGAAGCTCATGCAGGACTGAACACTTACAGCTGACTGCTCCAAACCCGTCGTGTCCTGGAATCCCAACCACATTAACTAAATGTGTGGGATTGGACAAAATGATCAAACCGTCATAGTTTGAAAAGTTTACTAAAAAGGCTCATTAGTTGTAATCAGTCATATTACTCCACTTACATCACAGTTCTAGTATCACTGTTAATCCTAAACTTTTACTGACTAAGCATTTAGGTCAGTCATGTCTAATATCCAGCTCTGGAGCCTTCGATGTCAGATTTTGTAATGCATTTACGCTGTATTATGGCACTATTAAAAGAAAGTTCCTTGTAAGAACGACAAAAAGTATTTTTTTTCTGTATGTTTGAGCCCCTTGTTCATACAGAAATGTTTAGACTTGACATTTGTCTATCTTAAGAATTTAACATTTTTGTTTATTTGCCCTTAAAACCTGAAAACTATACTACAATATGCAACATTTACATTTACATTTACATTTACATTTATTCATTTGGCAGACGCTTTTATCCAAAGCGACTTACATTGTTCTACAGTAATTACCAGTGTAACAGTCACTGGAGGCAAGGTGGGTTAAGTGTCTTGCCCAAGGACACAACGACAGTATGAACTGTGGGGAGAGTGGGAATCGAACCGCCTACCTTCCGGTTGAAAGACAACTGCTCTACCCACTGAGCTACTGCCGCCCTGGCAGGCAACATAATCAGCATAATAAAAAAAAAATAAAGCTCCAGTTCCGCCTATAACTAGGAACCAAAATCTGACTCGGTCATAGACAAATAAAACTTGATAGACACAGCTCACAAAAAAAGTGAATGGGAGTCAACCTTTATCTACAAATTTGTCGTGGTGCAACTGCCCCTAATTAGAGATAAAACTACAAAGAAGCATACTTTTTTTTTTATTGCTACAAACAAAAGAAATTAGGTGTTGACATTCAGCTTGGGAATTTCACGACATAACCATAGAGAGAAGCTGAGCACTGCTGAAGAAGAACAGTCATGTTTCTTTTGAGCACAAATTCTTGCTCAAGGTTTGTGGCATTTATGAACTGAATGGATTTTATTAAAAAAAAAAAAATCATACCTAATTCCGTTGGGTTTGTTACCATATTTTAGTTGTCAAGCCAATTTTATTTCAAGTAGTTTGTAAAAAAAAAAACTAAATAAAGACAACTACAGATTAATTTTACACATAACCAAAATGGTACAGGCTGAAGTGTTGCTATTTTACAGACTGAGAATACAAGCTTCAAATAAACCATAAACGCTCCAAGAAAGTGAAAGTTTATTCATTCAGATTAGCTTAGATTTATAGCAATTGTCTTTGTTTTAAATATCTAGCTGTTCACATGCCACAGTCTCATCAAAAAGACCAAAAACTCCACACCCAAAGTAAAGCTCTTCATTACATCATTGTATGCTGTCATTGCATCCAAAAACTGAATTTAAAATCCATTCTACAACAGCTGAATGTTGTACTGGCATTGTATTTATTGCATGTCAAAATGCTCTTGAGAAAATTTGGATGGAGCCTAAGACAATAGACAGTCAGAGGTAAGGCCGTCAGAGATGTAGGGAGGCTGGATTGTTGAAGAAGTGAATGCTGGAAGGAGAAGGGTACATCGTGGAGAGCTGGGGCTGATAAGGCTGGCTGGGTTGATCGATGATCCGCCAACAGGATAATGCACTTCTCAGTAGTCTCTCCGCAGAATCCGGCTGAAGGATACCCCCAAAGACATGTCTCTAGTCCGACTCACTGCAGAGAGCGGGAACAGTGATAACAATCGCAATGTGTCAGTCTTACCCTGGGAAATGTGCTGAGCAAATGTCAAGGGATCCTGGGCAATCTGGGAAGAAGACTCATGGTGCATTATCAAGCAGCCAGAGGGGGCTACATTTTCTTTCACTTGTTTTTTACATTCACTACACTTCTGCTGTTTTATCATGCAGTCTTTGCAGATGTCTTTGGGTCTGGTTTACTCCTGGTTTGTTTTAGGGTTTAGTTTTAGGTTCATTCCTGGTTTAGCGTTGTTTTTTCTGAAGCTATCTGTAATGTCCAAATTTTAATAAATAAGACCGTGAGTAAAGTAATTGACGTGTGCAAAACAATAAAAAACAAATGGGTATAGAATCCGAATAATGTGTAAAGAAAAATGGATATTTATTTTTAACAGTCCAAATCCAAACTCAAAATAACCATCTGGTGGCATCCACTCTGGAGATAAACAAAATTATTTAAACAAATGACTTTACTAAACAAACCAAAATCACAACCAGCATGCATGCATGGTCAAAAACGGTTTGCCCCATAGGGAACCCCAGTGACATACTGTATATAATGTGTAGGTGACAAAACATGGGCAACTTTTGTTGTCAAACAGTGTAATAAAACTAAAACCCAAAGCATACAAGAAAAAATGTATTCAGTGTAATTTGGCTCACACACTATTCATCTATAGCCTTGGTTCCACTAGACTGGTAGGTGGGTATTTGCTGCTGCAATCAATTACAAAGTTTCCAGTTCATTCACAGCTTTGTGTAGATTAAATTCATAGAGCTGTGCTAATTTCAGGATCTGACTTAAGTAATAATATTGTATACTGCAAAAAAGTAGCTTTGTTTTTTGAAAAAAAGTACTACACTATATGTAGCATGTTTTCTCTTAAAGTATTAGTATGTGTCCAAAGAAAAAATGGGTGAAGTGAGGAATGAAGTTTTATAAAGCAAAACTGGCGGTTCATGGTCTATATGGTGCTAGGAGAAGGCAGGGCAAGGCAATTGTATTTATATAGCACAATTTATACACTGGGTAACTCAAAGTGCTTTACAGGGATAAAAGCCAATTTACAAGATTTAGATTAAGAAACATAAGAAAATTTTAAAACATTTTAAAAGAATAGTGCAAATAAAAAAACACTTTAAGTTGTAGTGTAGGCGGAGCTAAAGAGGAAGGTTTTTAACTTCCCCGTAAACATTGTTAAAGTTGCTAAATTCATTCGCACAAGCAACATATCTAAACAGTGAGAAATGAAGTGCAAAAAGCTGCAGAGAGAATGAGGCTCTTGCTATGTGCACTCCGCTATTAGCCCCAGTCGTATGGAATCTCCAATTTCCTGAGAATTAGAGTTGTGACATCCACAAATGTACCAAATCTATTGAACAGCTCTCACTGCCAGTTGTGAAGTGTGTAAAAAGCCTATTTGCTCGTGTAGTAACATGATAAACTCACACAAACTCAAAAAAATTGCACAACGAGCTGCAAAAACAACAAACTGAAGGAGGACAAAGACAGAGACAGGACCTCAGCACAGGAGTCACTAGTCCTTTCTGCGGCAAAGAATAACCTGGTAGCTCAAGCTCAGATACCAATTATGTTCAATCAGTTAAAATAAAGAAATGCCTAAAGGGTGAATATGTGTACCTGTAAATATAATCACATTCATTTTGTGGTTATAAGCTACATTTATACAAAATAGAAATGCAGTGTTGTACTGCTTCCAGCAGATAAATCATACATACTGTAAGCTGTTTCATATAATAAATATGTATTTTGATCTAAATGAGGAACAGATCCTCAAGAGTCGGTTCCCTTTAAAGACCCATAAATCCCAGCTTTATTGTCATCATGACAGCAGTGAACACAATGACACGGAACGTCCTATAGTCCACTTTAAAAACTGTGAGGAAAAACCACAAGTTACAGAACCGAACAAATACTGCCTGATAATCTGAGTTCTTGGGGCAGACCTTGGTGCAGACTTTCAAGAGAGAAAACGCCCTGAAAGAGAAATCTGTTCCTACCATTTGTGGCATAAACTTTATTAGACTTAAGCCTGCATACTTGTCTGGCTCCCACTGTATTTCTCACTGTATTGGACAAAGTGAGATGTAAAGAAGACAGAATTATTACACATCAAACAGAAATTGGACAAATATGGGCTCCAGATTTAGAAGTGGGTTTTGTGCTGTTGTAGTTTCTGTTTCAAGCTTGGATTAACACTGGATTTAATCTGGGATCAGTCCTAGATTTGTTCCTCATTGGACCTATAAACTGGTGTTTGTCTTACCACTATGGAGACTTGTTTCAGTATTCTGGCTTTGTCCTTATGTAGCTTAGTCCTGGTAAATCCCTGTGACTAGTCCTGGTTTATCTCCTGGACAAATGCTGAGTACTGTGAAGTGACTTTAATAAATTAAAACTAATTGCTTCATGCAGATGCAGTGTGTACAATTGTGTTAAGCTGTTTTGTTAATAAAGATCTGATCTGGAACCTCAGGGCAAGAGAAGTACTCAAAAAGATGGTTTGAGGCTTGTGTTTCATTCGAATCTAAATAAGGACCTCAAACCTAAAGGAAATATTTCGTACTCAAAAATATGTGTATATTTGTGGACTTGGAGTGTTTTGGGAGCCCTGGGGAGCCACTGCTGAGCCAGCACTGAAGAGCTTCTCCACTGAGCTCCCAATTTGGGCTTTAGCTCGCTGCTCTGTGCTGCTGGGAAATCCTCTGAATCTAAGTTGTTTATGCTTCTCAGTCTTTAATTATAACCTTTGGTAATTAAGTGTCTTGTAAGTGAATAATGCTACAAGGCCAGTGAATCCCTGCACAGTTTTATCAAAGTGTTATGAATTGTAGCTAATAAATACAACTGTTTAAAACTATAGGGAACATACAAATCAAAATGTGTTATTTTGATAAGAAAGGATGTCCTGTGTGACGGCTGTATTTACACTGAACAAAAATATAAACGCAACACTTGCCCCAATTTTTTATAAGCTCTAGGATCTTTGACTTTTTCTATGTATCCAAAAGGCAAATATTGTTCATCAATCTGTCCAAATCTGTGTTAGTGAGCAGTTCTCCTTTGTCGAGATAATCCATCCACCTCTGGTGTGGCATATCAAGACGCTGATTAGAGAGCACGATTATTGCACAGGTGGGCCTTAGGCTGGCCACAATAAAAGGCTACTCTAAAATGAACAGATCACTTATCTTATTTTGTGGTGTTATTCCTTTTCACTGTCATTTTCTTGCATTTTACATTAAATTCCTACCAAGCTTTTCTTCTGAGACAGAAGAGATTGTGAATAAGGGCTCAATTTTAATTAGGCATGACGTGATTATAACATTGCATCTTTTCACACTTCCTGTGTTTGTTTCAATCAGACATCTATGGTCTGTGTTCACATTTCAATCCAACAAACATGGTTTGAACCTATGGTGTCAAGTGATTGGAGCAAACTTTCTGTCAATGTTTGTGTGATAGTCACATTTATTGTTAACCAAATTGTAAACATCAAGTAACAAGTAAATTTGGTGTTGAATAGACGTTCGCTCAAAAACAAGGCTGGTATCATTTAACAGTGGGTTCATTTGCAGCTGTATCAGATTAAAGTTGAGAGTTGTAACTTTTTCGACTTTGCTATGGTTTTGCTAATTTTTCTCTGTTTCTCTGTTTCGAATGCACCTCTTGATGCTCGTTCCACTGCGGAAAAAAACAAAAGCTGTTTTTCTGGGCAGTTGTATTGACTAAAGCTATTATCTAGACTTTAGACTAGACTTTAACTGTAGAATGAACACTATGTCACTCAGTGTTGTCAAAAGAACTGGGTCTTTTTAGAGCAGTAAGAAAAATCATGTGACAGGTAAATGAAGCAGACTCTAAAATATGAATGTAATGCATAATTTACTATTGCAGTATCCAACGTCCAAAGATAATATATTTGTGGTTCATTTAGTCTATGGTGGGGCCAATTAGTTTATGGCAGGCTGCCAAGGACTTGTCTATGTGTGGTGAACACTGCTTCACTTGTCCTGTAGGGGCTGAAAATTACCTGCCTCCAAAGAAACTCTAAACTAAAATATGTTTGCTGGCATCTTGTGGTAAAAGTACACATTGCAACTCCACAACTATGAGCAGCTCTGCAGGGACATACTGTTGTCCACAAAGAAAACCAGTAAAAATGGTGATGGAGATCTCACTTCTCAAAAATGTAAAGAAAAATTAATTTGGTTCTTAATCGGTGATAAAACATGAAAGCTGAAGGACCAGACGACATCCGCCCAAGCTCCCAGCTCTGGGAGGTGGTGATGTGCATTTTTCATGGTCCCCTTGACCTCCCACCTCATGTAGACCACAGAGAGGCTCATCCTCAGCCACCTTTGCACCGTTGTGAGCACAACAATGGACCCGCTGCAGTTTGCTTACTGACCTAACATCGGCTGCTGCACCGGGGCGCTGACTTACCTGGAGACCGCCTGGAGCACTGTCAGAGTCATGTATTTTTACTTCTCCAGTCCTCCTGACCAGACAGCGCTGTTGCAAGAGAAGCTGGAGGGAGCGGTTGTGGACGGACACCTGGCTGCATGGACCATTGACTACCTCAGCAACAGGCCACAGTGAGTCTGAGATGGTGGTCTGCAGCACTGGGGCCCCTCAGGGAACAGGAACTCACTGTTCCTCTTCACTTCAGGCTTTACATATAACATCAGCAGCTGTCACCTTCTGAACTTCTCTAATGACTCAGCCATTGTTGACCCAGACCTTCCAAATATCCAACAAGATAAGACTAATTGTGAATTTATTAAGTGTGCACACCCAATGGCCTCTCTTCAGTACCAGGCTAAGTATGCTCGATGGTCATTGCAAACTCGTAGTCAGTATGCATTTTTCTGGTCCCTGGTGCCTCACGTTGGGTTGTCTTATGGGTTATATGGAGCTTTAAATGTCTAATCAGACTAATGCAAGAAGTGTTATTTAGTTTTAAATATCCACATTTGAATGGAATAGATAGTTTTACTTTCTCCAACATTTTATAGTACAACATTTTACAAAATCTTTCTTTAAATGATAAATGACCAGAACTTTATTAAGTAAATGTTAAATGGTCTTGGTAACAACATTTCCTCTCCATCAACTGATAAATGTCCTTATCCATTCACACACTCTTTTATCTTTCAGTTTATGAATTGAAATGCATCTCCATCATCTCATGCACTTTTACCTCGTCCAGTTTTATCAATTAACTTCTGTTACTTCCACCCTGACACACAGGAAAGATCTGATCCCGGAGCGTCTGACCGCAGCCTGACTCCGCTCGGCCTACTTTCTCGCTGCACACAGAGAATGATCCGGAGAGACACTGATGAGCCAAATGGAATGAACTCTAATTAGCAAACGATTAAAGCCTACTCTGGCAGCTGTAAAAATCTATTAACCTTTAATAATACAGTTTGTCTCACAGCGGACGTGTGGTTCACCAGGTAACCACAAACCCACCAATAAAGACGTGAGGGGACTGTGAAGTGCAAGGATATTAGTACATAACCTCTGAGGATAATGTGGTATTTAAACAAAACAGGATGTTTCTTGCAGGTGACTCTGTTGAATTGTGTTTTAGAAATTAGGGTTTTACAATGTTAGATGATAGTGATTAGATTAGTGTATTGGTGTATTGAAAATGGAGTAGCTGTCTTAAATATCCTGTAATTTACTCAAAAACTAAAGCTTACACAATAGACACCCCTCTTATTCTACACATTGTAATTTGTTTGCCATGTTCGGGATGTTGTTACGAGTGAATCACCCTCTTCATTAACCAAGGTAAACATGGCTTTGACCTTCTACAGACACTAAAGAGATGAGAATACCTTTACTCTTTACTCTGCCGCTCTTTCTTCTGCTGGTCTGGTGCAGGTGTAACCCATGTCACATGAAAAATAAAAAGCAACACATTAAAGGAATGTAAACTTTTTAATTGTGTAAATAAATGAAAGTAATTTCAAACACTAATTTACACTACGAGGTTTCACCCGCGGTAACAGCACCGCCAATTAAACTCAATCTAAACAGTAAGACAACCCCAACTGGTGTCATTCACTGAAAAGTTACATAAAAAAAAAAAACATTTGAGAAACTCATTACTGAGTTGATTTGTCAATACTAGGAATAGCATGGTTAACATGCTGCTGCCATTCAGGAGCTGAATGCAGGAAGTTCCTACACCCACTCTAGGACTTTTTTTGAGTTGAGAAGAGCAGCCGCAAATCATGAGATGGGTTACACAGTGGAAGCTTATTAAGATACCCCTGGTGTTCATTGTACACCCTGTGCCCCTCTTTAAATACTGACTCCAACATGAAGAGCTGTTAGCATGTGCTAAACTGGACTATTGGAATCATTTCAGGGGTAAATGAAACACCATATGCCTCTGGCACCAAGTCTATTTCCCAAAAGAATATAAACTGTTCTTAAAAAGTGCAATGTACCATACAAATTTGTAAGCAAAAAAAAACAAAAAAAAACGCAAATGTCTTTCCAAGTCAGATTCCAAGTGAAAAAAAAATGCTAATTTTTTTTTTTTTGTTGTTGTTTTTTTTTTTTTAAAAAACAAAGCTATTATTTATTATTAATTACTTGTTATGGGTTAAATAAAATTGCCGTTGTATGCTCTCACTTTGTAAATTAAATCGTTACATTTATTAGCTACACAAGCAGAACTTAAAACTTAAAAATTAATTAGCTAGTCCTTATATTATAGGAAATTGGTGCAGCCTTATTATTTTTAATATTTTAAAAACTGTAATTATATATCATATTCATCTGTATGAAATGATATCAGTCTGATTCATTGGTTGTTTCTGGAAATGTTCTTTTCCAGAATATGTGATAGAAACACTTGAGCTGAGCTGCTCCATAAGCAGAAAAGTTGCTCAGATGAGAACATTTGCCTGCAGATAACTCAGTTTTGGGTGAAGCCTGGCTGCACTTTCTGCCTGCTCAGCACTCTCTGGTTGGAGAAACAGACATATTGTGCTGGTCTGACTCTATAACAGCTCTTCCAGAGTTTCTTTCTATTTTAACCAAAACTGCTGGGTGTGTGGTCTTGACCGGGATCAGTGTATGTTACATTGAGATTTCAATTGAACAATTATAAGTTGCCCATGTCCAAACTCTTAGAGGGGTTAGTGTTTGGTAGCAGAGGTTTTTCAAACTGAAGATAAAATAGATGTTTACATTAATTACAAAAATGATGTGAACAATAAATCGGAAAATCCTGACGGTGACAAAATTATGTGATTTAAGTTTGAAATGAAGCATTATATAAAGCATGTTTATGATTTTAAACTGGCAGGATTTCTTCTGAGCTGAAATTGTTGTGATGGCACCTTGCGGACCTTTAGTTGTTTTTAAACCAAATGCACCAATGTATTCTGACAGTAATGCCATGCCATTAACCAAATGTGTTCCCACCTATAGCGTTCTCAACAGGTGAGTCAGGACACTGATGTAGGCCACAGGCATGTTCTTTGTAAGTCAATCTGTGTGTAGCAATTGAGCAAGAATAACTTATGTACAATAACTTTATATATATATATATATATTTATGTTAAGTACAGTGAACTTTTATACAGTGTTCTATAGGGTTATCAAAGTAAATGTTGTTTGTTTGCCCTTTGGGCAACTTGGACATTTGACAGAATTCAACTTTAAAGATTCTCCATTCATTTGTCCTATAGACAAAATGAATGGGCCATGTTTACCCTGATTTTTGTGCAGCAGATATGGATGTAAGACACACATATAAAGTTTAATTGACTTTATTGTTAAACACAAAGGGTGATACTGACACACTTCTCAATCCTCTCTAGTGGCTAACTCACTGGCAACTAGCAGGGCCTAAATTCTGACACTAACTAAACTTCAAACTTTATTGCTCAGTGCCAGAGTCTGATCCACTGAGCAACATCACCAGGAAGAAAGAAAGGGGAAATGGAAATCTCTCCCAACCCGCCATCCAAGAGTAACCGTCCTTTTCAGGTAATAGTTCGCGTTTGCAGCGTTGAAGGTTGGATGTGAGCTTTACGTCACGCTCGGCACAGTCATTCACCATGTTCATTGCAGGTACATTGACCTCACTTTTTTTTTAATACAGCATTGGTCGCCCAGTCCTTCACACTGAGAGAGATAAATTCTGGATCAATGTGCAGCTAATTGCGAGGTCAGCCAAGCTGGTGGTTGGCAAGAGGGTGGGGAATTTTGGTTTGCCAAAGCCAGTGCCAAAGCGTTGCTCAGGGATGTGGAGATCAGCGGGCTTGTGATTCAAGATCACTCTAGGAAGTGCACGCTTGTCACCATTGGGCACCTTGCTGCAGAAGAGAGCCAGGGGTAGCATCTCACCTGTCAGGTACCAGCAATGCATCTCCAGCGCCTTAATTGCTGATGCTGCTATGCCCTCATCTACAGCATTGTATGCCTGCAGGTGGTGGTAGAGTGTCAGGTCCTCTAAAAATAGTGTTTTAGATCAAAACATTTGCTGGAAACCACAAATTAACAATATCAGAATAAAACTGGGAAAAGGCGTCAGTGCACTGTAAAGTTTAGTATATTTTTATAACTTTTTTCTTCACTTGTAATCCCATATAAAATTATTGTGTGGCGGTCTGGGGAAATACATATTACATAAACTTACAGCCGTTATTTATACTTAATAATGAAATATGGATAGTTTATAATGTTGGCTATAGGGAACATCAACACATTGTTTATAAAATATCATCAATTGAAGTTACCAGAACTTGGTTGAATTTAAAACTGTAATAACCCTGTTTAAGGAAAGGAAAACTTTTTTACCTGGTAACATTCAGACATTTTTATTTATAAAATAAAAAAACAGATTGTTTGTACAACAAAAAAAGATTTGTCTTTTGGTCTGTGGTGTGCATTTTTGGAAGACATTATGTGATAATCTAAAGAGTAGTGTAAATTTAAATCAGTTTTAAAAAGTTATAAACAACAGGTATTAGGTACACAGGTAGGTACACGGATGAGCAGCTGGTGTGAAGGTTGAATTATTTAAAATTTAATCTCTCAATAAACAATATCTATTTTATCTCAGACATATTCAGATACAGAAATAATGTATATGCACAAAGATTTTTGAAGTAAAATCATTAGCCGTTGCAGTTTATGCTGAATTGCATAAAAACACAGCCCTGTTTTAGCATCTGCTTTAATGAGAGTTTGTGAGTGGCAACTGTGACTCAGTTCTAAAATAATACACTTTCTTTAACCCACTGAAGAAATTATTCAAAATAGAAAAACAAATTCTTTCGGCATAAAATCCTTTGCAAACAGCCACATACATAAATAAAAGTATAATTTATATATACAGTGTTCACTGATGAGGTGACGGACTAGAATGCCTCCAGGAGTTTATCAGCATAGATTAGTCCAGACTCATGTGTACGGTGCTGACAGTGCACAGGCTTTATCTAATGAAAAAGTGTGTGCACACAGAGACAGAGCCCACAGGGGCAGTGCTGGGGGGATTGTTTAATGAAGGTGTCAGCAGTAGACCCCTGAGGTCTCAGGATGGCCTTTGCACGATCACTTGTTTGTTTATTACATCCTTCTGAGGTGAATATAGATGTCAAATGATGTTCATGACAAGAAAAATGTGTATCAAAACATGACAGTGAACATGACAGTGAACATGACAGTGAACATCACAGTGAACATCACAGTGACTATGGGCTGTATCTTCCTGCTCTGCCAGCTCCACTAGGGGTGTTGGTTAAAAAAGTGAGGAGTGACATGGCATCAACAGATGATCTTAGAGAAAAAGAACAACAGCAGTGTGTTTGTTCTTTACAATCCATAGCAGGTGAATTTAGGTGCAGGACCACAGACTGACATCATTAAATTCAATTAGGATATGAAGTTATTGGCACGCACATTCTTATTATTAGTGTGCACATGCTCTGGTATAATGAAAATAGAACATAAAACAAATGTATTAAATTACAAATTATTAAATACAATAATTGTTTAATTTATTTAAATTTCTTAATAGCCCAATAGCATAATTGCCTATGTCATAATTTAAGGTTTTTTGGGAAAAAAAAAATAAAAATAAAAATATATATATATATATATATATATATATATATATATATATATATATATATATATATATATATACATTCAGCAAATACATAAGATGACTTAGGCAGATTTTTTTTTATGTAACAAGCTCTCTGATTGGCTGAGGACATAGCCAATGATGCACAGTGAAGCAACAGTGTTAGAAGAGTAGAGTGAGGTAGATAACTCAACTTGGCCAAAAAAATGACTTAGGCCATTATGCTATGAGGCTAACAAAAATATTCTCTAAATAATTAGGGCTTGTATCCTGAAACATTACTACCAAATGACAAATTTTGGTAATTTGTAATTGTTGTAATTTTTTACAACCTTGGCTTTATGTAAGCACAAAAGCACTGCTTTGCTTTAACAAAATCATTATGCTGCAGCCAGGACAGTGCATGGCTAAATAAAAATACACACGTTATGATTGAGACAGAGAAAGAGTAAATATTTACCTTAAAACAAGGAGGAGGCTCTAGAAGAAGAAACTCTCCGGGGTCGCAGCCTGATCAGGAGCTTAGATCTGTTTGGAGCATCCGTGTGTGTCCATGTGATTGAGACAATTAGTACATGTGCTACTAGGACAGCGTTACATGACGTAAAAGAAAAAGACGTGTGGTTTCTTCTTTCGTTCGTCCACTACCAAATTAAAATAATGCAACAATTTGTATAAAATACAGCAGTTTTTTCTCTCGTGATGATACAGAGCATGTCCAGGTAGCTGTAAGTTTTGTTTTGTGCAGAAGATCACACATAAAACCTGACATAAAAATCCCAATTCTGCCAAAGTATTGATGAAATATATATTTAAGTTGCCAAAACTTGTGTTTTACTCTTGGGTAAAGGTTGTTAAAACAAAATAAACCCGTTGTCGCTGCTTCTCATGTGGGGAGGCCTGACATTTATGTGTAAATGTTTTTTTTTTTTCATTTAGGACAAAAATCTAACTTTTAGTGTGTGACTTAAAGATTAAACCGATGAAAAGTA